>PVKZ01001761.1:136847-325227 GCA_004027375.1 Macroglossus sobrinus | reverse complement strand
GGGGTATATGGCTGGTCTATAACTTTGGACTCTGCGTATATTAACATAAATAAGCTACATTACTGATTGCATAAATAGATATTCTCTGATGGTTTGATAACTTAATCACTATAACACTGGAGAAATAAATACTGAGTTATTTACAAGTAAGTTTGGGAACTTATAATTGATTTGTTTACATTTAATCTTTTAAAAGACTTACTTCTTTTTCAATGAAGTCATAAAACTGATATCCTTCCACAAAGAATGTTTCTCTAAATGCCTCATTTGCAGTAAGAAAACACCTCCTACTAACACAAATCTCATTACCTACCAACTAACGAAGTGCATTAAACTGTGAATCAGAGTGCCCCATCTTTTTTTTTCCTCTCTTCAGAAATTGTCACAGTGTCCTTTGAGGACATTTTAAATAAGATGTGTTAAATAGCTATTCTGATTCTGCATTTCAGGTGTCACAGAAAGGCTGTTTTCTGGAACTAGGAAGCCACTAGCTGGCAGGAGCCCAGCTTGTGTGTGGGTCAGTGATGCAACACCTCTCTCATTCTGCTCACTGGCTTTCCCAGATGAGAAGGAAGGGCACACCTGCTCACAGGACTAACAGAAAAAGAGGCTCGAAAATGAAATGATGCAAGTGACCTGATAACCTAGTTATATTAAGTTCAAACCAATTCTTTTACACCTTAAAAAGATAAACAGGTATAAAACTTAGTAAAAATTTTGAGATCAACCTTAGAATATAATACTGGGCTATATAAACCATTTGTCTTAATGGAAAGTAAAGAGTAACTAAAATTTCAAGTATTTAGAGCTATGCCATCTAATACAGCATCTACTAACCACCTATGATGATTGAGCACTTGAAATGTGGCTAGTCCAAAAAGGGATGTTCTATTTCTCAGACCTCATATAAAAGAAACAGAAGAGGAATGTCTCAATAACTTTTTCATATTGGCTACATGTTAAAATGATTGTATTTTAAATATATTCGATTAAGTAAAAGACGTTATTAAAATTAAATTCATCAGTTTCTTTTCAGAAAATGTAAAAGTACTTACGTGGTTCCCATTGTATTTTTATTAGACAGCTCTGAACTAAACACAAGAGGTTCTATAATACCCATTTATAGACCACAGAGTCCTTTTCAAAAGCTATGGAAAAAAAAAAAAAGCGAATAGTTCCATTTGGCTAATATTTCTTGAACACCAATGTGCAAGCCATACCTAGTATTCAGCTGTAACTTAGGATCATCTAGCACATAAAAAGAAATATGACTATAATTAATTGGAAGAAGAATCACAGTATGAATGAGTGTCTTAAGAAGAATACAAAGGAAAAGCGAGGTAGTCTGGCAAAGCCAAGTATTGCAAGGGGTAATTATAAAGAATGTAATCTTTTGGAGTGAACACTAAAAAGCACACAGGATTTTACAGGTTATATAAGACACAGCACATTAGAATTGAAAAATATCTTTGTGGTACAGTAACATCACTTAATAACAAAGGAAAAACATTTCAGAAATGACAGAATAGCTGGAAACAAAAGTCCAGCAAAAGAAAAGGCCCAGGGTTTTGGGAGGCCAGAGATAAGGTGAGAGACACGTATAAGGCCGAAAATGCAGGCGGAGGCCAATTCAGGAGAGATCTCAATGCCTTGCTGCAAAATTTGGATTTTACTATAGGCCATAGGATCTGTCAAATATTTCCTACTAAGTGTCAACAGGAGCAGAAACATATACCAGGAACATTACTAAGGTATGGGAATTACCTGGGAGGACAGTAAACAAAGGACTGGCGGGGCAGGTAGGATGAATACCAAGTAATGGGAATATTGGTGAAGATATAAATGAGTCCAATAAGAATACAAGAAAAAACACAAGCGTAACAGGAGAAAGTGAGGCATTGCTGTAGTAAAGGGTAATCAAAGAAGCTGTTCTAGTAAGAGGTATATGATGATTTGAACTCAGGCAGTGGCAGTGCATGGAATAGGTTTGTATGAGAGGTGAAGGATAAGGGAGACTGAAAATTCAAGAATGAATGTGTGGACTGCAAATAAGCATATGAAAAGATACTCTGTATCAGGTCATCAGGGAAATGCAAATTAAAACAATAAGATATACCACAAACCTATAAGAATGGCCAAAATTCAGAACACTGATGACACCAAATGCTGGTAAGAACAGTGGAGTTACAGGAACTCTCATACATTGCTGGTGAGAATGCAAATGATATGGCCACTTTGAAAGATAGTTTGTCAGTTTCTAATATAATGAAACATATTCTTACCCCATGATCCAGCCATCACAATCCTTGGTATTTACCCAAAGGAAATGAAAACTTCGGTTCACGCAAAAATCTGCACATAGATGTTTATAGCAACTCTATTCACCATTGCCAACACCTGGAAGCAACTAAGATGTCCTTCAATAGGTGATGGTTAAACTATGGTTCATCCAGACAAGAGACATTATTCAGCACTAACTAAAAAGAAATGAGCTATCAAGTCATGGAAGGACATGGAGGAACCTTAAATGCATACTACTAAGTGAAAGAAGTTGGTATGAAAAGACTACATACTGTATGACCCCAAATGCATGAGATTCTGGAAAAGGTAAAACTATGAAGACAATAAAAAGATCAGTAGTCACCAGGGGCTGGGAGAGTGGGAAGGATGAAAAAGTGAAGGACAGAGGATTTTTAGTGAAAATATTCTGTATGACACTATAAAGAATACATGTCATTATACATTTGTCCAAACCCTAGAATGAACCCAAGACTGAACCATATGGAACTATGGACTCTGGGTGATAATGGTGTGTCACCGTAGGTTCATCAATTGTAACAAATGCAACACAGAGGTGGGAATGTGGATAATGGGAGAGGCTGTGCATGTGTAGAGGCAAGAGGGAATGGAAAATCTCTGTACCTTCTCTTCAGTTTTACTGTGAACCTAAAAATGCATTAAAAAAAAAAAAAGTCTTAAGTAAATTTTAAAAACACAAGAAAGGTTAATGAAGTAACCCAGAGTTCAGATGTGACATGATCATAAAAGGAAAGATATGAAACAAAGGGATGGAAGAAGGTACCGAGAGATGATGAGATACAGGGAAAAAAAACTGATTAATTTATTCAACAAACATGTACTGAGCAACTAACTACCCAATGCCAGGTGCCACGATGCGGAAATTCAGAATATTGCTGTGGGGGGGGGGGGGTCATCTGCAGAACATGAAGGAGAATGACGCTGGGAACCACAGCAAGTGTAACTGGCTTACATCAACTGCTTTCTGAAAGGTGATAGGTCATCAAAATCAGATAATTAGGTACATCTAGAAACATTAAGATCCCAGCTGCTGTTACAGCATAAATAAGAAATGGAATTAACTGGTAAGGTTATATGACTTGATATGTCAACCTTAGAAAACTCAGAAGCAATTAAAAAGAGAAATTAATTTTTCTCATATATGAAATCCTGACAAACATATGTTTAGAAAATAGGAAGGATATCATGTCCAGGATATTTGAATAAACATGTAAAAATGGTTATCTATTGAGTCCATATTGGTTATAAATGAAAAAATAAAAGGATACGGACTAAAAGCCTTGTTTAGGGAGGTGATTATGAAGATAGGGTAAAATTCAATAAGATTTAGTGAGTCTTTTAGGTTTAAGATCAGAAAAAAACATGGTCAGAGAGGAATGTCAAAGCTCGAAACCCTAAGAGATGACAGAGTCCAAGTGACGACCGTGTGGTACATAGCAGAAATGGAATATAAATGAAAGTGACCAGGAGAGAGCCAGCTAGCATTTCAACCGGATATCAACTTGGATGGTGATGTAACTAAAGACAGAAATAGAAAGTGTGACTACACAACCTAGTTCATCCAGGTCCTTTAGTTTGTAACTATGGTCTCAGTAACAAATCTGGTTTGAATAACAAATTTACAGTTGTGTTAATAGTAAGTAATATAGTAAATTAAAAGAAAAAAGTGTTAAAGAATAACATACTAGTGTCCTATAGTTCAGCGATTTTAACAGAGGACAGACAGTGGTATAAACAAAGATAGAGATCAAAGAAGGTATAGTTATTGAATGACAGTAATAAATAAGTGAGGAGCCCAGGGCTAGAACCGGAAGCCCCATGGATCTCTTTTCAGGGCTGGTAAGAAGGGGTGTAGAGAAGAAAAGGGCCACTGAGAGGGTTTCACAAGATATGATGTTAGTAACTGCTTTCACAATTCGCTCAGTAAGTTGGGAGGGGTGTAGGAGGAAAAGATCAACACGTGTTAAAATCTACTCCCCAAAAAAAGTTTCACAAGACATAAAAAATGAAATGAAATTAGAAAGAAGGCCTGGAAAAAGCCTGTCACTCTCAGGATAAAGCGAAAATACCCACTTTTACCTAGAGAAGTCCCTTGTGTATGAATGGTCATGAACAGCAGCTCATCAGCTTTGGCTCTGGGCTATACACATACACAACCAGCTCTGCGTATTAACAGCAGCCACAGAAGTTCCCTGGTTTACTCACCACTACTTTGTTGGTTCATTAAGTACAAAGCCAGTTCAGTAATGGGGAATGATAAAGTATCCAACAGACTCTAAACAAAGAAAACAGCTGTCCAGCTTCAAATTCCCTTTCATAATACTGGCTGCACTGGCATCATGCAGTAAAAGCCCTGGTGACAAGAATTTGAGAAGTCACTGAAACTTTCAAATCTAGATATGACTGAGGAAGAATATGAAAAAGCTATAAAAACAAGAAGAACTAGGCAATGCCAACTTTTAGACAAAGAGGTAATTAAACCCAAACCAATGGACTTTTCTGCAACTGACACATGTATCACAGGTGAGGGGACCAGCCATGCCCTAGGACACAACCACTTAATTCTACGGGGGAAAAGCTCATAAGCTTTCCTATTTGCAAATTCTGTTTTCATCATTTCCGGCCCTGGGAGAAATAGCGTATATAACATTTAACTTTCAAACTTTTATAAATATAAAGAAATATTAGTGTAAACAGAGAGCTGACTTTTCCTTCTTTCTTTTGTTCTTTTTAATTTATTTCTTTGTTTGTTACCTTCTTTTTCTAAGCCTACTAAAGAACACAAAAGAGCCTTAATTCACAAAAACAGAGTCATGATAAAACTGGGCAATAGCCACTAAAGAGAAGTCTGGCATTACCAACTGATAAGAAATGGCAGGTAATGAGGGCTCCACAGTGTGTCTAGATCCTTATATATTTGTAAAATATATTTGCATTTTTGTAAAATTATATTTAAAATTTTACAAAATAGAGTATTAAAAAATCTGTTTGGAAATCTGTAACACTGAGAAACATCAGAGAAAATAATGAAGGAAAAAGAGTCATGATATAACCATCCCCACCTTTTGGGGAATGACTGGGCATGACAATGACAACTGAATCAGATGGCCTTTCTAACCCAAAGACTCTGGTTTTATCACTTTGTGATCTGAATGTAGATGTCTGCCTTGTAATAAAAAATAAGACTCCAAAGAAAGAGAGGTGAAAATATATTTCTTAACAATAATAAAATCAAAGACAGTTAAATAATTTTATCAAATATTTATAGATGCTACTAACTTCATTCCAAAAGAAAAGATAGAAGGCAAATAAACCCACAAAAAAAAAAGAAAACTAAACCAACCCTTTCTTAAAATTTCAAATTTTGCTAAATGATTGATGAAATAATCCCCAAATACTGTTTAAAAATATTTCTAAATTATAGATCAAAACAGAATGTCATGTCACTCACTCAGCTTTCAATTCTCTGTATAATTACCATTGACCTACTATAGTATCAGTGGAATTTTAATCCCAACCCTTGAGATTAAAATGAAATAGTTAACATTAACTAGGTGACGGTAGGTTAATTATATTAAGATTAAACAGCAGGCCATGACCATAACAGGACCACATGGTAACATTTTTTTCCATAATAGTAAGCTTTGGTGGGATGGGCAGAGATCAATTTAATGGGAAACAGAAAGTTACATTCATAGAAGAAACGAAACTACACGCTCAATGTCTCAGCGCCTGTGAGAGCCCCACCGACACAAAGGCCACCTTACCTGCCGTCTGCGTAGTCCGTATCTGCTCCGCCCCACCAGACGTCTGAGTCGTCCTCTTCAGCATCAGCTGAATCGATGTTGTCAATCTCGTCAGCCAGCGGGCAACATACAAACTCCACCCCTCGGAACTTGTCGATTCCACAGGGCAGCAACATGCCGTAGTCGTGCAAGTTGGTACTCTTCTCACTACAGGTCTAGAGACGGGAAGGAGAAAACCGTGAGCGTGGCAGTGCAGATGTGCTTCTTTGTAAGAAAATCTCAGCCATGATAATCAACATGCAGACGCAATACGTCAAGAATCAGTTTTACAACAGATAGGGTCATTTGCATTTTGAGTGAAATTTACGACAGTTTTTTAAGCACAAGCTACTTTGGTATACTTATTTTTTAACTTTAACAATTATTTAATAAGGATGTGTTGTTCTACTATAGAAATTAGGAAAAACAACAGGAATGGAAACTAATTGGGAAATAAGATGTAGAGGAAGTCTGAACTTGGGAACAGATCTCAGAGAATCCTTGCCTGCTGGCTTCCTCAATGAGTCAGGAAGCAGTGACAGTTCCATGTATACTCCCAAGTCACTTCCGCCTCCATTATAAATGAAAGTTTCTCTCTCTTAGACCTAACTTATTCTAGAAATTCCAACTCTTGGCTCACTTCCAGAATAACAATTCTAGGCAGAGAAGAAATTCTTCTCTGCTATAAACCTGAAAATATAGTCATCAGAGATTTCTCCTTTAATATATTTTTGCTTTGCTGAGATTTGTTAAATTTGCACAAATCTAGATTAGCGTGAAGCTTTGAAAGCATTTACTGGTGACAGAGGAAGCATTAATAATTCAACACATATACATAAACAATGAAAATATCAGAGTGTATTTTGACCTCATAGGAATTACAGTCATTCTGTTTCTTAGCAACAAAAATTTATTTTTTGAAAACTCAAGAAGCAATGAAAAATAAGGTTATTTTTATTTAAGATGGGTAGCTGGGCTTTAAACTGTCTGGTTTTTTTTCTTAAGATCAATAAGCTCTTAAACCTCCAAAACACATATTTATATAAAGAAAATTTTGTTTTACAGTAAATTATTAACACTATTTTATAAAAGGCAAAATTAATGCTATATCTTAAGTGGTATTTTTTGCCTAATAGCTTTAATGCTATGATACAAATGTTGAACTGAGATCGATCAGGGTTTTTCAACCTCAAATCTATTGACATTTTGGGCCAGATAATTCTTGGGGAGTAGAGGAGAAGGAGAGGAGAGGCTGTCCTGTTTACTGAAGAATATTCAGCAGAATCTCTGGCCTCTAGCCACCAAATGGCAATAGCACCACCCCTTCCAACTGTGACAACCAAAAATGTCTCCAGACATTTGGCACATGTTCCTCAGGAAGGATGGAGAGCAAAGGATGGAGACCCCATTTGAGAACCACTGTGCTAGATAAAGGAGCCTGATTCTAGGAGACTGATCTCACCACACAAAAACTATACTTACATAGACATACCAAAAAATCTTCATAATATATTAAAAAGATAAAGAAATTTTGAAGGTGGTAATATCAAACAGTGACATTTTATGCTAACTGTCTTAAGTCTGTGATCGGCTTTGCCAAAAGCAGGGAGGGGTTAGCAAAGGCTAGGATTAATGCCATATACTCACCTACCATGGAAAAATAAAAATAAGAGGGTCTGCTTAACACAAAGTTAGATAACCTGACTCAGAAACAAAATACTAACTGTAGCTTTCATGCTGGCATTGGACAAGTTATTCCCTATTCTACTACTGCATTTCCCAACAGATAGTAGGGAAAAGGTTAAATTATTAAAACTTTGCACTGACAAAGTAAACAATAGGTAAATAAAAATAATTTGAGGAAAAGGTACATTTTAAAGTTTAGAGTATATAAGAATATAGTTACTAACTTAGAAAACATGGCATAGAAATATAAGAAATCTAACTAAATAGACCATATTTTTGACTTCTTAAAAATAATTGTGTATTTTTTTAAGTAATAGAAAAAAAGTTATTTATCAACACAGTTGTTGCCTCAAAATACCCTCTAAAATGTCATTAACCATGTTCCCAGGATATCTTTGCTCTGAGACATAAGGGATGGGCTGCTACCTCTTTGGCGACAGTGTGCCAGTGCAGGTGGGTTTCACAAACATCCATCCTCTCCTGGTGTAAGAATTTGCACTTGTCGGGGACTAGGAGGGCATCGCTCACAAACTCGCCAACTGCAAGGAAGAAAACACTTTGTGTCATTAGGTCTGCATCACAGAGATCATTTCACAGGGATCGTATCAAGGCAGGATGGGCTAACAGGACACAGAGAAGTTAAATCAGCTCTCTGAGTAACGAAGCGATCAATCCCAGGAACACCTGTACCTTTGGAAGGCCGAGTTCTGCCTGTCAGTGCTTCTGCCACATCAACCTTGATAATTAAAATACTTCCTACATGTTTTAAGTAAAATCTTTAATGAATAGGAATCTCCGACTGTGAAGTTAATCACACGAAGAGCTGCAGCTAAGGTGAAAAATACAGACTGACAATGCCTAAGAAATCATCTGAGCACAATCAGTACAACTATTGCCACCATTCTTTCTCAGACACTTTAATAGGTTTATAAACTAATAGAAAATTTAACATTTTTCTACTTCCTAAACAGATAAAATCTACATATGCATGTATGTATTAGACGTATATATATGTAACACACACATACACACACCTGTAATTTAATTCAATTATGAAAAACACTCCTTAGACTTTTATTTTTAAAGAAAACATACATCACACAAATTACTTCTAGCATCGCTAGTATCACAGATACAAAGATATTACATGAAGTCCTATAAGAACTCACACTCTTATGAGAGTGACAGTTGAATGAATACAATATAATACATAAGCTGTGAGCTTAATTTTTGCCTTGTTCATTAGGTATCCCTAGCCTTTAGTTTAGGTTCTACACATAGTAGGCAATAAATATCTTGAATGAAGAGGCTAAATGCTATGACAGAAATGAAGAAGGTGATGGGCCAACAGAGTGAATGAAATCTGCTTGGGTGCACTGGGAATGACCTCACAGTAGAAATGACACTAGAGATGAGTCTAAATGGCTGAGTGGGAATACGCCATGCAGGAAGTAAATGAAAGTTCCAAGACGTAAGGTAACATTCTACAACTGATCCCTGGCCCCATTCTAGCAAACACGACCATGATGGATGAATGGATGGACAGATGGATGGCAGGCAGAGGGACTTCAAAATGAGGGACTCTCCCGTGCAAAGAGAGAATAAAGAAAGAGCACAGCATATTTGTAGAAGAGGCAGAAGTCCACTGTGGCTATAGCACAAGACAAATGGAAAAGGAAGTCTAGAAGTAAATGAAACAAGAAATATGCTGGACTCTACCTTTAGAGTCCATATTGGAGGCAAGATAGGTCAAAAGATAATTTAAACAGGAACTACATGTTCAAATTTATTTTTCAGATAAACCTTTCAATCAACTGAAAGATGGAGTAGCACAGTGAGACCATGAAAAGCTGGGCACCCTCTGAGTAAGGCACTGCAATCCTCAGGCAAGATATGCCATGATCCGATTCCAACCAGACTCCAAGTAAGAGAGAAATACAAGTTGTCCACACACCAGCAAACACAAACATTTTTTCATAATATGCTACATGAAGTTTTCTGAAATGCAACATAAAAAGTGACAAAGGGCCTAAGGGGGAAGGAAAAAAAAACCTTTTTATTCCTTTTATATAACGGGGTTCTTTAAAATTCTCTATAAAAGCATTTAAACTTCAATCTGTTTTAAGCTCAAACATGCAAGATGGCTATCATATTTAAATATTTACTTAAATAATATTTAGATTAAAAATGCAAGCAAATCATAGGGGATAAAGAGCCTCTTATCTTGTCATTCCTTAAATCTTTAACATAACTGATGATGCTCACAGCGCTGTATTGTGAGTTACAGAAAATGCAAGAACTATATGAGACATGGGCCTCCAAGGGCTGTGGGTGGGGCGTGGGGGGTAAGGAACCCATAAGTCCTGGGCACCTGCTCCAGGGCGGTGCCTGGGGCTCCATGTGCATCACTGCATCTCAGCTCCACAATGACTGCAGATGAATCTCTTATAATATAAAACACACTTGCCAGGTGAGAAATGCCTGCCAAGCAATGTATCTACGGTGCCCCAATCTCAGGAGACTATGACCCAGAGATAAACATTCAGATGTAAATGATAAGGAAATACATAATAAAATAATGCAAGTGATGTCGCTTTTAAAAAAATTTACATAGACTACTATAAAACAATAATAACAAAAAGACTAAAACCCAGATGAGCTAGAGAATGGAAAATAAAAATAATCTCATCCAAAACCAACATACCTTCCCCAGGTAAACGCTTCATGACTTCTCAGGACAGGCAATCAACTGAAGCTATTAGCAAGAACACCTGAGATCTGAAGCATCCCAACTTCCAAGGCCATGGGAGGCCAGAGGTGACCAACGGCCTAAAGATGCCTGCCTCATTTCTCAGTACTGGTCAGTCAAACCATACTGCCGTATTTACAAATGTCTGAAATACTATGTGATGTTTTTCTGCTTTATAAGAAATGACTAGAAAGATTACATGCCTGGCCAAAGGCTATTTGAATCAGTTCCGGAGACTATTAGGAACAGATATAGGATACTCTCAACTTTGGCCTGAAAGAGTTCTCGAGGCAAAAATGCGTATTAGCTGCCAAACAACAATGTGGCATGTTTTACTGGCCGTTAGGCCAATCTTCTGAGGATTAGATTTTGAATGCAAAGCTAAAGTCCCTGAAAGACAGTTACCTCCGTAAAATCTAATGTTCAACAAAAGAACATGTACTGCATTAATTTTTGTAAGGATATCTAAATATTTTTTAATTTGCAAAATGACGTTTCATTTTGTATTATAAAGATGCCCTTAGTTTTCTAATATTGAAGATAGCCAAGAAACATATGCCCCAGCAAATGAGACTACTTTTATAAAGGATTAATACTTTGTAAAGTATTTTTTTTTATTAATAAGCCCTCAGGACTAATGACAGAATAGAAAACTCATTGTACTCTAACATTAAATGACTCTGTGGTTTTTACAGTCTTGCTTATATTACTTTCAAAATTGATAAAACACATTAGAATGTTCCACATAAGAAATTTTAAGCTATTAAACCACAAAAATCTGTTAAAAATGTTTAATAAAGAATTAAAGGAGTGGTAAATGTATAATGAACCCTCTCACAAATTGGCTTAGTTTCACATGGTTTATATTTTCTCTTTAATTCTAAAAGAATTTTTTTTTAAATCTATGACACAATAGGGACTATATAAGAACACTTTGTACTTTCGACTCAATTTGGCTGTGAACCTGAATTTGCTCTAAAAATAGTTTTTTAATTAAAAAAAAATTTGATCATATGTACCTGGAGTTTCCATATGGAACTGTGTGTACTCTTATTATTATTATTATTTTTAAATCTGTTTACTTGGTTTGATCCTTCAAGAAATGAAAATTCTCAAAAAAATTCAAGGGAAAGAAACCAAGGTAACAGGTATCATAATGAGAAATCATGTTCCTATTTATGCCGAATTTTGGAAAATCTGGCATCATTTAATCCTAATGGATAAATTCATCAATATACAATGTGCATATTTACTGATAACCATGGTTCCTTGTTTTAAAAATTCACAATTTACATAACCAAGGTTCCTTGTTTTAGAAATTCACAATTTACATTCCTCTTCCTCTCCCTCTTCCTCTCTCCCCCTCTCCTTCCTTCCCTCCCTCTCTCTGAAACTGAAAGAAACTTTTCAAAGCTAATGAACAAGAGCTGGGTTTAGTTTCTTGACTAAAAAGTCTTAGCAAGGCCAACAATCATTATGAATTAGGCTGGGCCTCTGCAGGCCTCAATCCAATGGCTCTGGTGGTTTTGAGAGGACTGTCTAGCTCAAATTACCTCGGTCTCTGGACTCTCTATGCGAGAATGGTAATTCAACTCACTGTCATTTAAACTTTGGTCAACATGACTTATTTGGCAATTTCTTTCTTTTTTTTTTTTAAGTAGTTTCACTTTTAGACTGTAATGTTATAATCTACAATGCAGTTGTTTTGACAAAAAAGCTAGACTTGTTAGACAGCAAAATATATAAAACAGCTGAGAAGGCATTCTGCTGCATAGAATAGGACACATGATGAACAGCAGCCGAAAGCCATGGTGGGGTTATTTCTCTCACAGAAAGTCTGTTACTGAGGCTGGGGCTGCTGCAGAGATTCAGTGATGCTCTTGGGGACCAGGCTATTCCTGTCCGTCTGCACAGCCATCACTAGCAAGTTGGCTTTTGTCCTCATGTTTTGCAGCCACGAAATGACAGCAGAAACTTAAGACTTCATGTCCAAGTTCCAGGCAGAAAACAGGAGGAACACAGAGAAGGATGAAGCTTTTGTTTGGTTTTAGGCCCTCAGGATGCTTTGCTGTTTCACACGGGAGGGACAGCCTCCCTGCTGTCTACATTCTGAATGTCGTTACTATGTTATCTGGCCAAACTGAGCTGCAAGGGCATCCACGAAAGTATTTTCAGCTGAACACACTGTCACCGTGAACAAAAAATATGGGACTCTTTCAGAAAGGAAGAAATGAGAATGAATATTAAAAAGGCAAGTAGCAGAGTCTCCCACATTGGGAAAATTCAAAGATAAGAATGCATTTTTAAATTTCTTTATGTTGCTTTTTCAAAAGACAGATGATGCCAGAAGAATGACAGAATTAAGAGTATAAAGCTCTACGAGTAAATCCAAAAGGACCATGAATCACGGCACAGGGAGAAAGTAGGAGGGGAAAGGGAGTCAGAGGAAAAAGCAAAATTTCTTACAGCTGAGACTGCTAAAATTTTGAGCAGCACTGACTAGACTGATGAAAAATTCCAGATCCACGCATAGGTTCTTTAAAGCACAGAGAGCTCTTGCGAATAAACACTGCTTCTATGACTTCACGAGGATTAAAGTGGTGTTGGCTGGACTTGTCTGAGCTCTTTAGGTTTCTGCCCAAGGTGCATCCTCCCTTCCTTGTCTCTCAATAATTAAAGAAAATTCAGAAAAGGGGTAGAAGGGGAGCAGAGGTAAGAACGTTCTAGCAATGCAATTACTGAAAAATTGCAAAGCCTCAGTTTCCTTCATCGTGTTATGCTCTGTGGCTTAGATCTAGCTCTGGAAGATAACACGCCAATAGTTTTGATAATTTTGGACTCTGAGCCTGGCAATGCTTTAAATACTTTGTGTGCATCATTTCACACTGTCCTCAGAACCACGCATTGGGGCAGCTACAATGATCGTGCTTTATAAGAGAAGAATGTGAGACTAAGAAGTTACATAATCAACCCAGGTCACAAATACAGTAAACGGAAGAGTTGGTAGAATTAAATGAGTTAATACTCATAAATCACTCGACTTAGTGCTCATAACAAAGGTGCTCAATAATTGTTATTATTATCCTCTTTTCCCCCTGTATTCATTCGTCAACCACCAGTTTCACAATTGTGTTTATTAATGGATACCACTCCATACATGCATATCAAAATAACTCTAGACAAATGTTTGTTCGGGCAGTTTTCTACTATTTCAGAGTCTTATATCACAAATATTTTTTCTTGAATTTACTAATTACGCACTAATATTTTGTAACTTCCACATGTTAGCAAATAGGCTGGGGAATTTTTCTGGGGAGGATTTGTGCTCAAGAGATGGAAAGAACATTTACAGAAGCAGCCAAAATACTTCTCAACAAATTTTCCATGTAATAAAACAGTTACAGTTTTGCCAGAGAGAGTAGGTAGTTACTGGGTTCTCACGGAGGATATGAGGGTGAATGAATTACATGTTGCTTTAAGAACTGCCTGATTTATCACCAACATTTCACAGTAACTATTACCAGATAAGAGTGAAAACTGAAAGATGGCATTCTTAGGATCAGAACTACCTGCCAAATGGCAGAAACTAAATGGATCAAGATAAGGTAAAGACAAAAGAAGTGAAAACTAAAAGTTTCACTAAAATCCTCTAATTCACTAAAAAGAATGAAGCCCAGCCTCAAATATAGACATAAATGGCAGACACAGCCTTTGACCAAAGCTCTAAATGACACGGATCTTAAAATAATAAAAATAGTGCAAAGGACATATATAAGAAAAAGACAGGAACAAAATAAACAAGTGTCAGCAATTTTGCAGCTTTTAAAAAAGCATCGCATAGGTACGAGTTAATTCTGATACTACTTGCCAATGTACGGCAATTGAACAATTAAGTAAATGGATGGTTAATGGTGGGAGCCAGCTTCCGCGCTGTGAGAGGGGGAATTCACAGATCAGCAAGGAGGGGAGGGAGAATGATCCATGCGGTAATACATGCGAGTCGGAGACATCAAGATGAGCTCATATTTGGCTCAATATAGATACAGCTAATTAGCTATAGAAATATTTATAGTTATGCATAATACAAGCGTGAGTGTACACAAATATAATGCCTCATGCTGTTAGCTGAGGGCAAAGACATTCTAGCAGAAATAAGCACACCTGGCATCCAGATCGTAGTTTTTAATATTATTCTCCAATAAAAGAAACCAGAGCTCCTTGGAGAAACAGTTAATTCTAGGACCGGGGCAGAAAATATGCAAAATGAATCTGGAGCATCTTGTTGAGGGAAAAAACAAGGTACGTCAAAGGAATACAATGGCCAAAGCTAGAATAATTGGAGCAAAAGCGTACATAGAGTGGTATTGGATTACAACTCACAGCATAAAACAAATATCCATGAATCCAAATGACCGAGGAAGTAAATAAATAAATGGTGGAAAAGAGACAAATCTCCTGTGTGGAAGAATTCTAAATAACTTACACAGATATTCTGCCTTTGAGGAGGTGATAATTAATTGTCTGCTCCTTCACTGTGGGCTACGCAGAGTGACTTCCTCCCAGATAGTACAGTAGGCAATGGGGTAAAAAGTATAACTTAACAGTGGAGAAACGTGAGGAACACTACCCAGGCTGGGTGATCAAGGTCAACATCAACAGTGCCATATCACACTGATAGTATATGCCTTTGATAAGACAGGATGAAGAGGGCGCTTTATGTCCACAGGAAACTCAGCGGGGGAGTGTGTGCGAACTCTCTGGACCGGCCTCTCAGATTTTCTATAAATCTAAAACTTGAAAAAAGTAGTCTACTTAAAAAAAAATGCTGAAGCCTCCCCCACAAAATTTCATGTAATAGGGACATAACTATTTGCTTCCATGTCCACATTATGGACTTAAGGGATAGTACTGCAGCTAAAAAGAACTAGGGTTAAAAAGATCTTACCAAATCGGGCTTCTCTTCTATACCATCTTACAATAACTAGGCAAGGCTTGGTTTTAGGTGTTCTTGGCAAATCTCTAAGTCCATAATTTGTGTGATGTGCAGCATTTACATTCTTTTAAAAACTTGGAGATTTTCAAAATAATCATACGTTTGCTAAGTTTAACTTTGTCTTAGAAATGTAAAGATTCAGTTCCCTTTTACAGCTGAGGTGTCACCTCAGGGCTGCCTGACAGGGTTTAGAACAAAACCCGGCGGGCTCTGTCATAATGCTCACGACACCCCGGTATACTGCTACAGTGCTCCACAACGTCAGAAATCATGGCTTCCTCAACAACCAGCATGACATCAGTTCAGTTCTAGGTGCTGTTCCTGTTGCCCCTTTTTTGCTGCATTACTATTCATAGTCTTGATTTAATCAATAACTGGCGGGGTTTTTTTGTTGCTCGTATTTGTAATAATTCCAACATCAGTTAAAAGGTATAATTACAAAAAGAATGGCTGTTGTATCTTTCCAGGTCAGGGGGTTCGCAAACTCTAATGTGCTTGGGCATCACCTCAGATGCTGGATCAGTGTGTAGACCCCTCCTCCCTCCAGCCCCGGCACCTGGACCTGACGGATGCGTGCTGAGATGCGCCTGAAAACAGACCTCTCCAGGAGGACTCTGATTCAGGTGGTTCACGGACCACACTTTAAGAAATGATGTTTAGAGCAGGGCTTCTCGAGCTTTAACGGGCACCTGGATCACCTGGGGATCTTGTTAAAATGCAGTCTCTGATTGAACACGTCTGCACGGTGGGACCGATTCTGCCCTTCTAACAAGCTCCCAAGTGACTCCTTTCAGGTACCAAGAGTCTACTTAAGATAATCCATTATCGTTAATCTTACTAAGGTTTATTTTTTTAAGTTATGGGTTATTGCATTATAGAACACTTTTTAGGTGGCTTATCTTTTTCTTTTGTGGTAAAATACACATAAATTTACTATCTTAACCATTTTTAAGTGTACAGTTCCATAGTATTAAATATATTCACAAGTGCCACAGTTCCCTTTTCATTTTGCAAAACTCTAAACCCATTAAACAACTCCCCATTTCCCTCTCCTCCAATGCCCAGGCAACCAGCACTCTGTTCTCCGTCTTTATGAATTTGACTAACCTAGGTACTTCATACGGTGTGTCCTTTTTAAAAATTAAAACCAAATCTTTCGTGCCCTCCTTTTGTAAACCTAGGCCCTGTCCCACAGATTTGTCACTTTGGTACCCCCTTAAGGATTGAATGCCCTTCACACGTGCGTAAGAGCCAAGTTGTTTCTGTTTTGCCTTCTGTTTCTTAAATCATAGAAGATACAAAATAGGTAGAAAGAACTCTATGTCTGATGCCAGAGGACAGAAAACAAGACAATGATCAAAAATGTTTTCCATACACAAAAAGGTAAGGCAACAACAGCTCCTGGCCACAGAGATTCGTATAGGATGGGGACAAGAATAAATATTAAAGCCTAACGCAACATGGTTTGATTTTAAGAGATCATCCCTCTTACCACTCAGTATTGCTGAATGCCACTCTGTGCCTGGTTCCATGCAGGGTACAAAGAACTGAGACACTGTCTGCACCGGAAGAGCACAGAGCACTGTACAGTGGAAATAGAACGCAGGCCACATAGGTAGTTTTAAATTTCCCGTAGCCGCATTAAAATCGTGAAAAGAAATGAGTAAAATTAATTTTAGTGATATACTTTATTTAACCCATTATATCCTAAATTTTATCATTTCAAAATACGATCAATGTAAAAAATTGTTGCTAAGATAGTCTACATTCTTCTTTTTTCCCCTTCTGACTAACTCTTTGATAGCTAGAGTGTATTTTACACTTACAGAACATGTCACTTTGGCCTAGCCACACTTCAAGGGCTCATGAGGCCAACAAGTGGCCAGCCACCTTTGAGCAGTTCTAGCTCAATGTCAAATTTCAGAGATTAGGAAAATCTTTTAAGGAGTGATGAGTTAAATGTAGTCAGGTTGAGGTTATGGGGGAAAAATATGAATCCAAAGATGCAGACCTAAACACAGAAATAGTAAGTTTGAATACACTGAGAAGATTGTATACACAGTTCTATATGCTATCAGAATACCATACATTTTAGGCATAGAGAGGAATACTACTAGAATTCAAACAGCCCTTCTTCCCCCATTCCTCTTTTTGCAGTTCTCATATTAGAATTTGTATTTACAAGTGTGTGGTTAATTCAGATGCAGAAATTTAAGGGCTGTCTCTTTTAGACTTAAAATATTCTGAGAGATGAGCTGAAAGGCAGATATTCTCTATTTTGTCTCTTGAAAATACAAGTATCCTCATTGGCTGCTTTCTCCTAATACTGTCTTTGTTTCTGAGTTATTAAAAAATTCATAACTTGATAGATTTTAAAGATGCAATTAATTAGGGTTACATATGGGGCTTTTTAAAAGCCACATAATTGCTAACAAAATACCAATCAGGCTGATGCATGGTGAGGCAAGAGAACCACTAGTTATTACCAAAACCTTAAATTACACGGAGAGGTAAAAATACACAGCATGTTTTTTCCATATACCACAGTCAGAAACTCATGTGTGAGGTAGGCTATAATTAAGGCAGGAAGAGGCACTTTCACAGATCATCTCTCAGCAGAGTTGTGGACCTTCACTTTCAAGCCCCCAACTGTTCTTTCCAACCCACTACTGTTCGCCCTTTCTCCAACAATATTTTGCATCTCTTCTTTCAAGGTCAATAGCAACAAACAAAACACATCAGTCTCTTCTCAGCCCCCAAGTTCAGTGTCCCCTCTATCATATCATTTTCTCCTTTTAAATTCCGTCTTCTGCTCTAGCTTTCCACCAACCAACAGCACTTGTTCTCCGATTCTCTGTCTTAAACTAATTGTTCTTTCCCTCTCACTGACTCAGCTTTTAATAATTTTGATTATCAAGTAAGACTATCCTCCACGCTCTGCTCTTACTTTCTCACTCAGATGTATAACACACGACTAAATGATACAGAAAAGAGGCATGAGAACTACACAAATGGACTAAACATTAAACCAGGTTGTATCCAGAGCCTGTTCCATGCTGCCTGACAGGGGAACCTGGCTGACTGGCATTCAGCCAGACCCTACAGGAAGATTCCTGTTGAGATTGTTGAGACTACATCCCTATGCCTTTAATGCTGCATACCCACACCTAGAAAAGAAAACAGATTTAAAGTGAATTCCTCAGACACTCAGCATCTCTCATATGCTGTCTTTAAGAGGGGACCATGGCTCTCTCCTTCTCTGATAAACTTTCCTTTTGTCTCTAACTCTGGCATGCGCTTGAATTCTTTCCTGAGAGTAGTCGAGGACTCTCTCAGTGGGGGAACTGCCTTGCCCTAGGTCTGAAGGGTTTAACCACCTCCTCTCCTCTCAGTGACGACTTTTCAGCTGATATTTCCTTTCCCTAGCTGGACACCTCCCTAAGAAAGTTTTGTGTTGAGCGAATGTACTAGATTAGAATTAACTGCCAACTGACCATCAAATCCTGGAACTGTACCCAAAGAACAACAAGCCATTCCTCCTCATTGGATTGAACTCTATCTTATGTGGAAGCAAGAAAAGAACAAGAACTAAAATTCAACATTTTGGGGGAGTCCAAATGGTGGCACTGATAAATCAATGTGGTTGTAAAACCCAGGTCCCCTTTCCCACTATGCTATGCTTCTATTTTCTCCATAAATATTTATCACTCATTCGTGTCCCTATCCCCACAGACGAAACCTCTACTCCACTCCAACTGTCCCTTTAACCAAAGTTGGGCCTCAGATCATGTCGCGTGTAGAAATGTTCTGAAATTCTGAACTCCAGTAACACCACTTCCTGAGCAGAAAACTATTCCTCCTAGTTCTCCCTTTTCCTTTTCATCTATTACAAACACTCATCAGCCCTGGACTCTTCGTCACGCGCTAAGGTTAGCAGAGGAGATTTCACTGCCTACATTCAGTTTCAAGCAGCCACAGCCTGTGCTCGTGGATGCCCAGACTGTTGTCCCAGGTAACCTGTCTCCTAATACCCAGCTGCCACACTGTGCTCCTTGAGGGCATCTTAAGTGTCCCTTCTGGATTCTCTTGTGTATAGCCTAGACCTGAAACGCCTAGCTTGAGGAGACAATGGAGTTGTCTCTTGATGATCAGAGAAATAAATGCTATTCTGTACTGCAGGGGTTTCCAACTCAAAACTTCTCAGGAAAAATTTTAAAAAATTCATATCCTAAAAGATGCAAAACCATTTAGGGCATGAGAAAGAATGAAATAAATAAATATATATATATATATATATATATATATATATATATATATATATATATATCTCTCACAGCATTTAACAAAAAAAAGAAATAATTTTGATATGGTATTTGGAATTTAGCACACCTTTTACTAGTTTTAAAACATTGCTCTAAATTCTTAAGGCTTTGTTAAAACAGAAACAAGGATTAGAATTCTGCTATTGTACCGTTAGGGAAGGGTGACATAACATCTAATAGAATAAAAATATAATAATTATACACAATTCATCAAGCTTTTCAATACAAAGATGTTTTTAGAAATTAACCAGCTCAACTTTGAGTAGTTTTGAAAATCACATGATCTTTTTGATAGGGATGGAGACCAGCAAATTAGACTCTCTGCATCCCTCTGCTACCACTCTACTGCAAACTCAGAGGTTACCACTCAGACTGGCAAACAAAGCTTAGTTTCATTGTTGTAAATCAATTTACCAGGGGTTATCACTCCTGAGAGCTGAAAGAAATAAATTTCTGGACTTCTAAGGAAGAGGATTTGAGGCAGAAAATTACCACATTAAGACTTACAAAAGGTGTTATCACAAACGATTTAGTAGAAAATTCCCCCTGAAAAATTCTGAACATGCTTTTCTCATCCAGTGTCCTATAATGGGTTCTAGGTCTGGCCCAACTGAGTGATCTGTTTACACCTGCTAATATGCACAAGTAAAAGCTAAGAAATTACTATAAATCTCTGTAGTAATAAAACAGAAAGCCCACATTATAACAAATAAATATTGGACTTGATAATAAAAGGGATATTGAAAATCTGTTTAAGGATAACTCGTCCCTAGAAAAATGTAAGGTCCATTAAAAGATATGCACAATTTGAGAATATTGATCGGTGTCTTCCTCAATAAGTATTAAAAACTTTTTCTGTATCGACAAAATATCGTGTCACACAACAGAATGAAAACACAGCTACTCTTAAAACTAGTAATTTTCTTTTATCACTGCAACTTCAATCATGGATGTAAATGAAAATTTCTGCTCACTTTGCTACTTTCTGCTTGACTGGATTTTTTTAATGAAAACGTCTGTTCCTTTCCGACAGAGCACAAATGTCATTCAAATTTTACACACCAAGCAAAGAGCGAATGCGTTTTGTTTAGATGCAAAATCATTCGAATGTGTCACTACAAGCCGAAGCACATTTATGGACACTGCAGCTTAAAACCCTTGGAAACAATCAAGCGAAGGCATCCGAGGAAGGAGTATTCAGGCTCCAAACATCTTCAGACTAGTTCTTCCCTTCTGAAGGCAGCCAGTCCCACCCTCCCATCCCAGCTCTCCTCAAGCAGAAGGTAGAATAACCCTGCCAACGCCCATTCCATTACCTCCGTATCTTCCGGGTCAACAATCCAAAATTACCGAAAACGCCATCTTCGGGTGACCTCTCCAGGGAGCAAATATTTTGAAAAGCAAGCATTCCAGGTATGCAGAAGCTAGCCTTTAAATCAAACTAAAATCTTAACTAGTTTTTCAAAAGTTAAGGCCCTATTGTGCATAGAAGACATACACGAAGAAGGCAAATCTCTTATTTTAGAATGTAACATATATAAATGAGGAAACTGTGTGTGATTAAGGCTTATAATCACAGGGGGGTAATTCTAGAGTAGCTCTCATTCCAATTAATACAGTTTCTGTCTTTCTTTTAAAATTATAAAGATGACATAGATGAGAGGAAAACTATACTTAGGGTCTCGGTTGTTTTAACCTGGAAATACTGCGATTTGGGGAAAATGCTGAGGCAAGATTTTGATTTTTAGTAACAATATCTAGCTATCAGAATTGTCTAGGAAAAATGTAAGCGATTTGCCATTTTCTGGCCTAAAACAGACTTTCTAATAATGCAATCAGGCTAACAGGCCATGGGATCTCCATTATGTAAGCTGAAGGTGACCCATTTAGTGTTTTGATGGAGTTTTGACTCAAGGTCACTCAAAGGAAGGCATGTCTCCCTTTCTCCCAGTCAAAAGAAGCAAAGAGTCAGTTCCCTCTCTTGACCTGACACCCTTCCCTCTCCTGCCATTTCACAATAATTCCAGACGTTTCATTTCTGGTTGATATTCAACCTTACTGGATATCTCAAAGCTTTACTTGTTAAATGTCTAATAACAGGGTAGCTGGCTATTTACAAACGTTTTCATAAAAATGTGTATTTTTAAGACCATAAATGGGAAGCCACCTTTTGGGGCAAACAGGGATGATGATTTAAAAAGCCAATGTTGCAGCAAAGAAGTACAAAAGACATGTTTGATAACACTTCTCATGTGCTAATGAACATTCACGGACTATAACAATTAAATAATAGGTAATATGTGTGTTTTCTTGGAATTCTGAGAACTTGCTAAGACCATCTTATCATTCTTTACTCATTTAAGCAGCTGTTTATCTGACATTCCTACATTAGGACAGTTTTTCATGTTTTGCTTTCAGATGATATAATGTGCTTCCTTCCAGGTATAAACCTCTAGCTAGTTATCAATCTCACAGTGTAAGATGCTAATCTTAACCTGGAGATAGCACCTCTCTATCTATCTATACGGCTAGCAAGATTTTTTTTTTTACTTTTAAGTTAAAGTATTTTTAAAATGCTTTTTAAAACTAAATTTTAAGAGAGGATTATATTTAATTAAAAAATGTGAAAAAATCCATACATGAATACTTCCTAGGGATTTAGGCTTGATTCATTCTATTCTTGCGTACTAGTTGTCATTAACTGGCTGGCAGCAAAGCAAAGCAAAACAACAAAATCCCTAGATTACGGTGGTATCCCAGTATGAGGTGTTATTTCTGCATCAATAGCAGGGTTTCTACATTAAACTCATTCAAATCTAATTAATTCTTATGCACGGAAATCTGGAAATCAGGGGTCCAGGAGACCTTAATAAGACCTGAAAACAATCTTATCATTTCCCTAAAACAGATTCTTACCCCAAATGGTACAACAAATCAACAGAGAAAAATGGAATAAGCAGGTCCCATGCTCATGTTCTTTGTTTAACCAGGGAAGCCCAAATTTCCCACTTTAATTTATAAGGAAACTGGCAAACATCTTAGACAAAATGTCCAGTGAGCTAAGAGCAAATACTGTGCACTATTAGCAGTACTCTGCATGTCCTTGCCCTTCAGAGACAAGGCTGAGTATCAACACTCTGGGAGTCACATCAAGTCTCCTGACCAACAAATACTTGGAAGCCTGATGTGGATATAATAACTCAGGAATCATCAAGCCAAGATTTGGGGAAACCATTGCATTGATCAGGTTTCCTAGTCAGTAAGTGTATTGTAGGAAAAATGAACAACCCAGGAGGACTCCTAAAAAACACTAATAGTGAGGATTTCTTGAGTAGGTTGCAGAAAAATGGGCCATAGAAAGAGAATGAGAGTCAGCGGACAGAAAAACAGAAGCAGCAGCATAATTACGGTTTGGGGAGAAGGCGTGATCAACACGTGAATACCAAGGAGAGGTTAAAAAGGGCAGAAAAGTGTCCAATGGATGTGACAACATTAAAGGCAGCAAAGAGCTCCTTCACTGCAGTTGAAGGGATGGATGCCTGCTAGCAGAAGGAGGTGAGAAAAAGAAAACAGGAATGGTTCACTGCCACCCAAGAAGCACAGCTGTGAATGGGTAGAGCAACGGTAGAGGTTAAAGACACAGGGTTCAAGGCGCTGATGTGAGTGTTCAGGGGTCTCTAATGAATAGAGAAATATGAGGAGGCTAATAATCACTATATATGAAATGAAAATAAAGGGTCTACTGACCAAAGGTCTTTATGAAGTAAAAAATGAGATACAGTAAGGTCACAGAACCTGCTGAAGATAATAGGTGCACTGGTATCCATAATTCTAGACTCAATAAAGAATTCTGCCTAAAAAATTACAATGAGAACAAAAGTGGAATAAGAAAAATAAGCTCAAATTATTCAAACAGCAAAACATAGAATAATGTCTTGGCATAATGGAATGAGCCTATTATGTGCTATGTGCTTAGAGGATACAGAACATCATAAGCCTCTGAATGACAATTAAGTTCAAGTTTTCTAGATTAAAAATTCAACTTCTTCCCATAGATCTAGTTGATAAATTCCTCTGCAGCAAGAAGAGGTACTAAGTCTCTCATGGCCATTTCATTTAGGTGTCTACTCTGCTGTATATCCACGTATTTCTAAACTCTGTGCTTACATAGCTATTCCTTGATTTTTCCACTTCAGGCCTTCTTACTATGGGAAGTGAAATTTCACATTTGACCCCACCCATTTCTTTCCCGTCTCACCATCTGTCCAGTAGAGTTATCACGTATACAGCATCTGCATCATGGCTGTGCTAATAATGCTCAGGCCTGGGCAGTGACACGTTCTTTATCTTACAGCTTTTTGTCATTTTTTTTAACATTTGTTTTTTTCTTTTTCTAAAGTTAATGCTTGTCCTTTTTTAAAATTTGTGTCACTATCTATGCATCCATCAGTACTGTATCTTTCCAAAACGCTGCAACAAAACTCGAAAACCACTCCAAGTATAGGCAAGCCCATCAGGTAATGCATCATTGCCAGTTTTTTTCCTGGAGATCATCCTCCTGGGACCCTCCCATTCTCCTCCTGTCTGGACTGGCTGCCCTCCAGACTGCTGCATAACTGTCACCTTGGGACCTCCCTTCACCATCAGGTCTTAAAGCTAAAGCCTAAGACTCACTGACAGAGAGAGAAAAAAAGGACTCCTGAGACATATCAGCATCAGGAGCTGAAATTTATCAAGGGAACTGGAAGAGAGGGAAAGTTTAATGAAGCCACTCAGTGACTGCCGTGGTTTAAAAAAAAAGAAAGAAAAAGAAAGAGAACAGCATTTATCCCTAAACTCTATAGTGAAACAAATGCTGAGAGCGTTCTGTGTCAAGTACTAAAATCTGAACATTTCATTATATCCTTTGATACTGAAATTGAAATACAACTTAACTTGTGATTTAGATTCTGTGTCATCTGACATTTTTGACATTTCTCACATTCGTGATTCTTCTTCTCAGTGCATTTTGGTCAATTCTTTTATTAAGTATATAAATCAAATTACTTTTTAAAAATGTATTGAAAGACTTGAGAAAAATTATTTTCTCTTATTTCACTTCAGTATTCTTAATATAATTAACTCTTCCCTTCATAATAAACAGTTATACAGTCATAATAAACAGAATAAGTATTATTTGGAAACATTAAAAGGGTATTTTGTACCTCATTCACAATACTGAAAATTTTTAAGTTCGCAAAAAAGCATTTCTTCATTTTTTCCAAAGAAATGTATTAAAAAATTCCTATATCTTGTGATGACTTTGTTTATGGCTAACATATTTTACGTAACTTTTAAAATACAGTTCACTAATTAAAATATAATGAAAACTGGGGTTTCACGGCAAGGAATTCTGTATTTTTATGTGGGGTTTAAGCTACACTGCTGCCCCAAGAACAGTAATAATAGCTATGTGTACCACTCTAAGTTTTTCCCGTACATTTTATATTCTTTGTCTGGTTCTAATTATTCACGTGGCATAAAACACAAAATCTAAATTCCAAAAAATCTTGTACAACTTGCATCATATATAAACCCTATATTCTACTATAGCCCTTTAGAAAATGATTTACTAACTAGAATGTTAAACAAAATCAAGACAGGATGTCAAGTGTGTTGTTTTGGAAAATAACATGATGAGTGAGAAGTGAGTTCTAAAGACCAAAGGGAAAATCTGTTCCCTTTCTCTGCTCAGGGTAGGAAGTAACGTCAAGAAACACATCACCCGAAAAAGAGGCTCAGAAGTTGTCAGGGCAAAACGAGAACTTCGATAAAAGTCAACAATTACTTTCCTGATTCCCCACGTACTCACTTGTGATCATTTACAGCAGGAAAAGACAAAAGTCCATGACGACAGACACAGTGTGAGCTTAGCTGGAAATGTTATGGTTCTTCATATAAAATTTATGTTAAATCAGCAAGCTAATGACTTTGAGACTGAATTATGCAGATGTAACCATAAGACCTACCCATGAAAATTCTAACCTTAGATGCCAAAAAGCAAAGGTACCATGCATAAAAGAGGTATATATTCAATACCAGTCTGAAAATAATTCTTTAGATATAAATTTAAATTAAAAATAGTGACATAATAGCATCTATTATAAATGGAAACCATATTTTAAAAAAAACTACTGCCCTATTATAACCAATTACCTTACCTTCCTGAAAACAATGAGCTATGTTCCATATATACCCTTTACGGGCCTACTTTCAGGACTCTGCTCACCTTTAGTCTAAATAACTAAAAATTTAGACAGTCCATTTCTTCCCTAGTCCTTGAAATCCTGGCTCAAATGCTACTTCCTGCTAAGTCTTCCTTAAATTCCTCAGCTAGAATTCCTCTTTACTCACTCTGAAAGAGATGGAAACACATTTTGTCTACGTTCATGTAGCACATTTATGTAGTCAATAAATACTTACACAATGAATATTCATGTTACTAACATTTTTGTAGAATTTATTTCTCTGTGAAGAGTCAAACAAGTGTTTAACAACATAGAAATTTAGAGAAAAAAGTTATTTTAATAGTCCCTTTATTATTAACAAATATAGAAATTATAGTGTTTTTTTTAAAATTTGTTATCAACAACAACAACAACAACAAAAAACCCACATAACTTCATGTAGGGGTATCTTTAAATTCAGGATCACAAATCAGTATTAAAAATTTCCTCCATATTTTCATACATAATTGAATGGCACATTTATTTTAATAAAGCAACTAGAAGATTTTAGCCAATCACTGCTTATTTAAAAGAAATAAATACTAAGGTACCTGCCATGATGTTTATCATAGCATCATTTACAATGAAGGGAACTGAAAGTTTGCCTTTGATTTTTTAAGCTGATTATTAAGATAAGACAAAGAACCTTTGACCCTCTTCCCTTTCCTGCCTAAGAGACTCAGAGGAAAAGATCTACTTCCGGAATGAAATCTTAGGATGTCCACCTCAGTAGATTAATTTGAATTGAGAATAGTGGATGGGAGGGTGTCAGACAGGGGCCTGGTTACTAGTTTACTCCAAGTCTCACTGTTTCTGAGTTGTCTAGGAAAAGTTTACCTGCCAGGAAGGTTCTGTTCTTCGGTTACCTGTGAATCGCTCATTCTCACTTTTGAACTCTCAGACCCCTACTCTCTCTTTTTCTCCTTTGTCCAAAATGACATATACACCCAGATTTACCTGTCTTTGGAATTTTCATGCTTATGTGAATCCACTATGCGCATGTATTAAAATTGACATTCTCTTGTCGATCTGTATCTGATAATTTGATTATATTAGCCCAGCTAGAAGAACTTAAAAGGTGAGAAGAAAAGTCTTATTATTTTTAGCCCCTACATTAACAACCACGACAACAAAATAAACTAATACACCAAAATAATGGATAAACACATTATAGTGCCCAGTTTAATGCTAGCTTGAAAACTTTTCCAAAAATATTTCATTTCATGAATAAAGTATTATAAAAATCTTTGTTTAAAAAAAGTAGGTCATAAAACAGAAACTAATTACACAATGTCAAAAATAATAAAAGCAAAAAACACATGAAAAAAAACAGACTGAAGTCAAATTATTTTGGTTATTTGTTGATAGTGGTTGCATTTTGTAAGCATCCTACAATGAGCGTGTATTCCTTTTGTAATCAGAGAGATTTATTTTAAGTATACCATTGCAATTCTTAGCATGTACTACAAATGAGATGCCCACTAACCTCACTATTCACTTTGCAGTGTGTTTGAGAAGCACTGGAACAATATGATGTCAAATAAACTGAGATTTCCTTTTTGTAACTGTCATCTGGGACCTGCATAGATGGATTTTGTGTTTTAATAAAACACTGACAGCAGAGAACACCCATAGGGCCTAAAAGCAAATTTTCAAAATTTGTTGTTTTTCATTATGACTCATGTTATTTAATGACTCTTGAATATATCTCCAGTAAAAAAATAAATAAATAAAAAGTAAAGGTGTAACTAAGTAAATCATTCATGCTACCATAACCCTTATCTCAGACAAAACATAAGGGGTTAAAAGTCTCAGAAAGAAGACTTATAAGAGCAGGTACAAGAACCCAACTTGGAATTGGAGCCAGTTAACTGGGGCCAACAGAGCTAGGAGAAGAAGGAAGATTTACTCACTGGTTTTGCTGGATCACCTAACTAGAAGGAAATCATTTCTACAGGTTTTCCTAATTATGAAAATGGGAAGAAGCGTCACCTTCTAAGCCCTCCCCCACTCAGTGGGACTCTATAAGTAAAATGTATTTTCTTCCCATTCAACAATCCACCTTGAAACGAATGTAGTTCCCAGATGCAAATTTTGAAAAAAAAATAATTAAGCAAGATTCAGGATCTTTCTGAAAACTTAGCAATGATTAACACTGATTAAATTTGGTTGAAAATAAGACTGGTGGCATTTTCTTTTAATTTGGCAGAACAGTGTTTTTAAAAATAAAACATTTCCCCATAAGAAGTTATTCCTACTGTTTAAAGCTCACAAGACACAACTACCAATAGATAAAAACAATGATCATGCCCTTTCAAGCTTTTTGACGTTTTTTCAACTATCACTACCTGATGATAGGAAATTTTAGGCACCGATGACATAATTCATCTTCTTCTAAAGATAAAAGCTACCCATTTATTATAGAAATTATTAGAAAAAGGCTTAAATAAAATTAAAACCAACGCAATTTCATCATTTGGAGATAAACACTGATAAAATTTCCTTTCCATGAACATTTTCTTTCATACAGTTGTGAATCAGACTCCATATACTGGTTTTGAAGTATGACTAATTTTAATATTCAAAGGTCCCATGTAGAAGATCACATAAAAAGGAATCTGGTGACTAGCCTTCTCCTGAAGACATATCCAGGAATTCTGGTCATTCCTTATGAGTGCATGACATAAACAACGTTAAAAATGTAGAAACTTCAAGAATCTGCATCTGTCTGCTGTGCAGAGGCCAGGCTCACCAAGCATCATACCTGTGAATGTATGTATAACCCCAGCACACACATCTCCCATGACTTAGTATGTAGTTGGACCTACAGAGTGCAAAGATCAATAAAGACTGGAGGGGCCACAGGTACTGATTCACCAATACACTGAATTACTGTGCTAGGACATCTAGGCATTTACAAAATCCTTAAAGTCTACAATAAAAATGTTCCCCCACCTCTACACCCAGGTTGTCTTGGTAACATTCTTGAATACTCTTCTGCAGTATGATGTGTCTCAAGAAAGCTGCTGTTTAGTATAAATCCAAAAAACTACTCTGGTACCATATATCTGTCAGAATATCCAAATACACCCTTTTCACATGAAAGAAGATTAAAATAGTTGTAGATAATTCATACAAAAACAGCCACCAAAAAACACGGTATGCTTGTCCTAAAATTGTATTAAAACAATATAATTCAAGATTAAGAGGAATTGAAATATCTTCAGTTTCTCATAGGACCATACCAGAATAATTTCCTGGTTATTACTGTATGTTCAGAAACACATACTTATACGTTTGGAAAGTCTTGAATATAAAATGAAACAGAATGTCATTTAAGATAGTAAATCTTTAACTTCTAATTCTTTTGGATTAATCTATTAACCCGACTTTGCCCCCATAAATCAACAGTAATTTATTGCATGCAATATACCTTGTCTATGCTGGACAGAGACAAGTACAGAAGGGGATCAATTTCAATAGGGGATCTACACTAATGAAGAGTAGTCATTCAAATCGAAAGGGGTTGAAAGCTTTGCAAAGAAAATATTCTCCTTGAGTAATGATAACGATGTGCTTGAATCCCACATGAGATAATTAATAAAATGTTCATTATGATTAAGACAGATCTTACATGATGTGTAAAGAAGCACAATCAAAAGCAAAGGGTGAAATGAAAAAGCCAACTCATTCTCAAGGGAAATCATCCACTCCACGGGAAGAAAATGGCAACAGTGACCTAATATACTTTCTCCTTCTAGATAAGGAATGCAAGATACTGTAAGCAAGTACTCCCAGGGCAAATGTGGAGATTAGAGAAGAATAACCCAGAGCAACACCGGATGCTATCGCTGATGGAAAGGTCAGAAAGGTCGCATGCTAGACATAACAGGCATTTTTCTCTCTTCAAGCTTTGTTTTGAATTCTAATATGCTTAATGTTTGAGACAATTTTATTTTTTTTTTCTAGGTAGCACCTTTCTGAGAATTAACTTCAGTAACATAATCTCTTCTGTCTAAAGGATATATTTGGACACAGCCAGAGTGTTTAGAAAATACGTTTGCTAATGCTAAACAGTAATTCTTTGTTCAAATATAAAGTAATCTATCAGACTGTTGCCTATTACTACTACCCAGTGGAAAACATTGTCGAGTAGAGATTTATCCTGTCCCAAGGTCATGGTTGTCTCTTTTATAAACACAACCTCTGTTGTGAAAAAGTGTTATTTGTTGCCTCTAATGCACAGCTTTTCTTCTATGACTTAACTTTGTGAATCAGGTGGATATTTGCTCTAATACAATTTTGTGTTAATTCTGTAAGAAATACTGGGTTAAGAATTGAAAGGCCCTGAGTGTCAGTCCTGATTCTACCACTAAACAAGCTGTGTGCGTTACAGGACGAGATTCAATCTCACTGACTCTCAATATCTGGGCCTGTGAAGTGAGACTACTTAGGATGAGGTTTCCCTAAATGGTGCATAACAGTTTATCATGATAAAAAAAATATATATATATTCTGACAGTTAATTATATAGCATTGTCATAAATCTTCTGACTTCAGATTTATATCTGAAGACATTTTACACATACATCTCTTGTTCCTTTTCACGGTGTTTTCTCCCTTGAGTTTCAATTCGTTCTTGCCATAGGAGTAAAAGTTGTACAGAGATGGGGAGGTACCTGGATTCAGGGTAGGGGGAGAGGGGCTGGCAACAGGGGCCCAATCAATTTGGGATCAAAAGATTTATCTGCCACAGCTAAGTGGTGCCAGGTAGTGAATTACAATCTTCACATGGAGTCCACCTTTTAGGCAAGTCTAATAATTCTGAATAGAATACGAAGCAGAAAATTTTAAGCAAAATGATATGTATTCACATCTGAAACAAAACTGCAGTTGTGAGTGTCACATTAGGGGTCATAAGCAATAGCGTTCATCCAAAGACCTAGTACTTGTTCCTAGGGACCTTAGAGTCTAAAGAACATGTATTTGAAACACTTCACACAACAGGCAAGTGAGAACCAACAGAAACGGATCATTGACAAGGTCTGCCCCACCTAATTAACTGATTTGCGATCTACTTCCTACCCGATGCTAAATTATATGGCCTCTTGCTGTAACAAGTTAGTTTGAAATACATGATTCCTGGAGACAATTGGCCTTATATATTTTCTTGAATTAGGGGTTCTATATCTAGTGTTTAAGCATTACTTATTTTCATATTATTAAATCACTTACTGACCAGTCAGACAGAAAAGGATGGGAGGTCTTGCAAGTTATGTAGAACAAGGAATAAGGAGGAATAAGGAAACTCTTGAATTATCAAATGTTTAAGAATTTGCTCTTCTTACTCTCTTCACCAATTACGTTTTAAAATAGGTGAATCAGCCAGATGAAATCAACCATGGTTAGTAAATCAATCAGATGAAATCTTCACTCTCATTCTCAACATTTTCTGTTAATGTCTCCGATTATGCACATGCGTGAACAGTAACCGGCTATGCTGTGATCACATTCATGTTTGACCAAGTACTACACAGAGCTCCAGAGTTTTCAGTAGTTATCCCTTCTTTCTAAGTTTGCTGTTGGGACTTTTTAAAAGATTCCTTTAAGACTTAACACATAGTCATCAGAATGGATATCCATATTTGTCTATCTTCCCTATACAGATCTCTATGTTCTTATTGACAGCGATATTACTGACGAACGAACTCATGGAAAACATGTAGATGCTAGCTATCTGAGACTGCTGATAGTGTCTGGTTACATAAATATCAACAAGAGACTAATGACCAAGTCAGATTAAATACAGAGCATGACTGTTTCTACAAGAAAAAAGTATAACAGCACATAAAACAATGCAATTTTTAAAATTAAAAAGTAAAGTGAAATTTGTGGTTGGTGAGAGAAATACACATCTAAACCCCAGCGATCAAACTGTTTAGTTTGATGTGAGCACAAAAATAAAAATAAATAAATAAATTCCCCAATTCCTATTCCCCAGCTCTGGCCAAACAGAAAGAGTAATCAGTTGTTGCAAGGAAGAGATTGAGAAATTAGCAAAATGCTGAATTTCACATTTGGTTCTTTCTTCCATGAAGTCTATGTGAAGAAACACACAAGGCTTGATTCTACCAGTCTAGACAGTCTACCAGTCTAGAGAATCACCTATGGAATTCAGTAAAATTAAGATTCCTGGGTTCTGCCACCAGGCACTTTTCATTCAGCCGTCCTGGGATCGGTCCAAGAATTTGTAATTTTAAAACACACACTAGGTAAATTCACTCTGTGCCAGGAAATTCAGAAATACGTCTCCTGTACTGCCAGAACACAGGCTACCTTAACCGTCCAAAATACAGTCTGAAACAGAGTGGCAATATGCTCAAGGAAGTGTGTCTATCTGAGCTAATCAGAGCATCCTTCTTTTTCAGCCCCAAAGACCAGGGCCATCGACAGCAGCTACGTGGCTGGCTGGCTCACCTAAGCAGCGGTAGGGAATCACGATGTGGCCATGGGTCTTGCACTGCTTTCGGCCCCTCTTGCACCAGTTCTGGATGGTCACTGGTTGGTTGGCTTCCACCACATTGGTGATCTGCAGCTCAGGGTAGACCTGGGAGAGCACACAAAAAGTGAAAGTTGTTACCTGCGTCAGGGGCTGGAATGAACAAGCACTTGTTCCATCATCGCTATTATTCTACCCCCCAGCATTTAAGCCTGTTCCGATGCTGATCGAGCTTAAGAAAGTCAAGGTAAAGAAAAAGATGCAAGTGACAAGCACTTAAACATTTTATTCAAAACATTAAGCGATGTGACTTATTTTACTGCACCCATTCAGGCTTAAAAAAATTAAAATAGAAAGAGGAGGAGGTGGACCTCTTCTAAGAATGGGGTCATTTTCAATTTAAAGTAAACAGGTATGAGGATGATAATCTGTAATTTCCTACATCAATGTTACAGGAGATACACCTGGAGATATTACTTTTACTGAAATTCAACCCACATCTATCTTACTAATTAGGCAAATATTTTACAGGCAGGATATGACACATAGCACGCTTCCTATATAAAAATCCTTCTCTTTACCCAAGGTAATTTACATAAGAACAATTTATCAGTTCTCAGGGTTGTCATTTAAATAAAGACTTGCATTCATGAATCTCTTCCCTTGATAACTAACTACAGCCCTTTGCTTTGATTACAGTTGTTGGCAAATCATATTTACTGAGCGCTTGGAATGACATGTGAAATTTGGTGCAACTAGGATATAGCTGTAAAATATCAAATCAATTCTATTTATTAATAATAAGTAGACATTTGGAAGAAAATATAATCATAAACCTTTATTTCAAAACTGTGCTTTCCCTTGAATAAATCTTGCATGTCACCAGGGGTACTGGTTTGCCAGGTAAATACAATGACGAGAGAAGCATAAGAGACTGGCAGGTAAAAGCAAGGCTATGATGCTGGGCCCTGACATCTAAAGGGGAGGGAAGAGAGAACCCGAAGGGAGTGAAACACATTGAAAAGGCTGTAGTATGAGTCCTATTCAATTTTGGCATAAAGGCACCAAAGAGAGTGAGGTGATGAGAATCAGAGAGTTGAAATTAAGACTTTGGAAGAGTCACAGTTACTGGTCATTACAAGGCATATAACACAACCATCGGAGGAAATGGCTGATGGAGAACGATGAAGGCAAGATGGCTAAAGGAATGAAAATCAAGGAAATGAGGAACTGGAATCTCACTGAGGTTGAGAGTAAAATCACTTATGAATCACAGAAGGAGCAGTTGTTAGCATGACAGAAAGCCAGGAGCTAAGTCCTTCAGAGACAAGGGAGAAGCCACTGAGGATGAAGGATGGCTACAGGGAGAGGAGGGGGTAATCTTGTTGGAGAAGGTGTACTTTGCAGCACGTGTGGGGTGTTTTAGGGAGGGAAGGGGGAAGAATGGGTTGGAAGTGAAAATGTGGAGGAAGGAGGGCATCCCCATCTCTAGGTACGATGCTAAGAGGACTGTGAGAAAAGACTGTCTCCCTGACGAGGACACAGAGGCAGCAGGGCCTTCGGGAGACCACCAGGTTGGAGAGCAAGAGGAGGAGGTCCAGGGCGTGGGGTATGGATATGGGGAAGTTGGCTTCTGATCATCAGTGACATTCAGAGAGGGCTTGCCGTGATCCTGTCTATCTTTAAACTGTTGCTACTTTTCATTCATTGTGAATTTGCTTTGTACTAATTTGATTTTGTTTAATGTAGCATTAAAATATTATTTCATCTTGATTCCTAAAAAAAAAAAAAGCATGAAGAAAACAGATAAAAACTGTGGTATATTCGGACAGTGGATGATTCAGCACTGAAAAGAACCATGAAAAGACATAGAGGAAGCTTAAACGTGTTGGGACCCAGAGGAGACTGCCCCAAAATATCCTAAAATGGCATATTAATTATTTCTAATTAAAATCACTTGAGAAGCAGACTAAGTGGGAACCTCTCTGACTAACTCCCTAATGCAGGAAATAAATCTCCTTTTATGGCAGGTGCTCTCTCTACTATAAAAGCCCTAAGGCTCAATCACACTAAGAAAGAAACAGCCTGGTCACCAGAGAAGCCAGAGCTGAGAAGCCTCTATAAACAAACCCTTGTGAATTTTATTAATTCATTTCCCTAAGCCGACATTCTACTCAAATTCCTTACTAACTACGTACCCTAAAACCTATGCTCCTTGCCTTGTCAAATCCCCACTAATATATTGTTTCTTTCTGTAAAGGATATCTAAACAGCCTGTTCCACTTCTCTCAGAGGTATCCTTTTAATTCTCCAGTGAACATGTAATAAAACTTGGGCTTTTCTCCTGTTATTCTGCCTTGTGCCAGTTTTGTTGGCAGTCCAGCCACAACAACTAAAGTAAGGTAGAAGGGAGAATTCTCTCTCCCAGATGAATGCATGTTACAAAATGAAAAAAGCCAATCTGAACGGGCTCCATACTGTATGATTCCAACTATACAACATTCTGGGAGAGGCAAAATTTTGGAGACAGTAAAAAGATCAGTAGTTGCCAGGAGTTGGGTGGTTAAGAGGGATGAATGGGAGGAGCACAGAGGATTTTTTAGGGCATTTATATCATTCTGTATGGTACTATAATGGTGAATATATACATTTGTCCAAACTCAAAGAATGAAGAACACCAGGAATGGACTCTGATGTCAGCTATGAACTTTGGGTGATGATGTGTCAGTGTAGATCCATCATTTGTAACAAATGTGCCCCTCTGGTGGGGGATGCTGACCCAGGGGGAGGCTGTGCGTGTAGCGGACAAGGCGTCTATGAGAAAATCATGTGACTTTCCTCTCAATTTTAGAGCCTAAAATGGCTCTAAAAAATTAATTAAATATAATTAAAAAATAAAATTAGGCACTGATCAGTGTAGTATAGGATAAATTCGGTGGTGAAAACATATGCTATTAGACTATTAAAAAAAAAAAGGATATCTAAATCAGAATCCTGGGGTGGGAACTGGAAGAGGTATTCTTCAAAAACAACGCCAGTAACTTCGCTTCCAAGGGAGACAGCCACTTCCCTTTAGTCTGTTCTGTCCTTCAGTATGGTAACACTACCACGGACACATTTCAGTCACAGACAATGCTCCACTTGAAAACGCCACTAAAAATTTAATGCCCCCATGGCTTTTTTTCCTGCGTGATGAAAGGTGAAACGGTCCTTTGCACAGGATGTAAGTCTCCCGTCACCTTTCCTTGTTTATTATATCACGAAAGTACGGCACTCCTAAGTCATAAACTCTGTGACACCAGAGAACTCGCCTGGAGGGACATGACTTTACGGGCAGTAAAGTGTGAGTTACTGCGTTTTTCTAAAGGGGTTCCAGCTGCCACTTCACAGAAATACTGCCCTGCTTAGAATTTTCCCAGGAGCTTTCGGTTTTCTATAAACCCTACATGGCAGGCAGTCAAGTCACATATTTTTTTTTCTTTTCAACTCAAACCCAAAAAACTGTTTGTAAGGTACAAACTGTTAAGTAGGGGGGGGGAAAAAAAGCTCTCTGGTTTGTGATGAACACCTTTGGCTTCCTGTGGAAATATCTGGTGTACCAGATCAGTGATTTATTCAGCTGCTAATTTTCTAGCGACAGGGCTTCTCCCACAAAGATCACTGGAGCTCTACGAAGTGATCGGTACAATACAGATTTCAGTTCCCACCACGAAAAATCCAGGACATATGTGTTACTTCTTGTGTTTCAATTTCTCTCTCCTGAACACTGATGACCACTGCTGATATGCAGATAGATGAGAAGATTATAGAATTTGAACCACGTAAATCCCATCCATAGTTCACCTCCTGCCCTATGACGAAACGGCAGCTGTAACTTCAACCTGATTCACATACTTTTATTCAGAGACAAGAAGTTAATGGTTTGGATCTGCCAAAGATAATAAAATTTTGCTGTCCTAAAATCAGGTTTATAAAAATGGGGGTGAAATATCAACCACCAAGGCAACAACATGTCTCTGAAACACGGCAGGTGCCAGTTAGGCAAAGTGATTACCACATGGCATAAGCAACGCCTAACCAGAAAGCAAACAACAAAACAAAACAAAACAAAACAAAAAAACAATGAAAAAAAACATATTAAGGGCTCTGACAAAAATTCAGAGTATTATATACCTAGCATGTTTTATTAAGCAGCTTCAGTATATGACCAGGGGCAAGTAAGCATTTTATGTGGAAACAATAGCACAGCTTGTAGTTTTTGGCAAGAATAAAAATTCATTAGATACGCAAGTGTCCATGGCTTGTTAAGTCCCTGACTTTTCACCATAATGAATTGTAAGTTCAATGTTTTACATTTTCTTTGCTGTATCTCAAATCATAACAGAGGAAATAATGATATCTGAGTTCCTTCAGCTATTTAATTTGCATATTTTCCAACACATGCAACACATACACTACTAACGCAACAAGCACTGCTAATAATTTGCTAATACATCAAGCAGTAGCAAATCTCCACTTTTATATGGCTTCTTTTCTAAAAAGTTCCCTCTGTAAACCCTAATTATGAGTATTTTCTTCACTGTTAAAAAAAAAAAAAGTCTTTAGATAACTACAAGCTATATTAATAAAAACTTAAAGCAGAAGCAAACCCAGGCCTATGTCAGGTACTTGAAATGCTAACTGTCCTCAGTTCCGACATATCTTCCTAAATTATAGCTGCACAGAGCGGTCACTGAATAAATATATATATATATATATATACCTGTGCTTCAAAACACACTCTCGCCTAAAACCTTAGGCCACACTGCACATCCCAAGCCCATTAGGGTCCCCCCATGCAGACAATCCTGCACTCCCAGTGTAATATAATTGTTAATCCCTCTCCTACTTCAGGAATGCTTTCTATATTTATCACAGTGTGCATTGCATTTGTGTGAAGTACACATCTGTACCACCTTCCCAGTGAAAATGCACTTTCCTGAAGGGCAGGAAACACAATTTGGCACCCCGTCATCTCTCTGTGGCACCCCATGTTCATTATCTTTGGTTTAAGGCTATCAGAAGTCTGCCAATCCCCCACCCCCAACCCTACCCCCACTCCTGTGGTGCTCCAGCCCCCAGCGCTCTGAAGGAGCACTCATTAGTGAGTACTTAACTCTGGAGCTCTGTCCTACAGCTGATTGGAGCCAGAGGAAAGCAAACTGTAAATTGCATTCTTCTCCCTCAAGAGTTTTGAGCCAGCATGTACTAGCTAAATGAGGGTAATACCTGACTGGCAGACAGAAATCATGGCCGGAGCTGGTGCATATCAGAACTGGTAGGTGAAGGGGAACTAGACACTTGGAAGCAGCAGCCGGTCTAGCAGAGGAGAACAGGGAGATGCACACACAGAGAAGCTAAGATGAGAGAGCCAGACAGAGACAGACAGGCAGGACAGAGAATCAGACAGGAACTGCCTAATTATCTATTACTCCAGGGAGGCATGGCATGTTCCCTTCAACAAGCCCCTCTTTTTAAACATAAGTGACTTTGGTAGCTTTATTTTGAATAAAACCCAACTTAAATGTTGGTTCACTAACACTTCCTCCCTGATCCCTTCAGTCTCTGAATTGAAAGCATTTTATCTGACTACTTTTTTCTGATCAGGGACCACTTCCTACCTTCAACCACATTTATGTGCCCTCCTGCCCTATCAGAATACACACTCCTTGAAGGCAGGGACAGTGTGACTCATTTTTGTGTTCTCTCAACAGTGGCTAACACCGTGATAGCACAATAAGTGCCTGATAAATATTTAATAAATATTTCTGGTTAAGTTCAGAATCCATTACTAGAGGGAAATTCAGTATATATTAATCTCTCAGTGGGTATTATCATTGTAGCTCTTAAATAAAAATAATCTAAATAGCATAATATAATAGATTATTTATGAGCTTTTGAGAAAATAAGCATCTCCATGTCTTCCAGTATTTTTCCTCCAAGTTTGATGTGGCAACTTATACAAATAATAACATCTTATATAGAAGGGAGTAGATTAATGTTAATAAGTACACAGCTGAGAAAGATGCTTAGGAAACATTAGAAGTCAGGCTCTCACTGAGGCTACGAAGGCCCATCTGCCTGGTCCAGGCATCTACTCTTCTGGCCATAGAAACAATGCTTAACCTTAAAGCTAATGTCATCATTCCATAAACTTTGTTAAACGGAGAGCTGAAACAATTCAAAATATTAACAGCCAGGAGAAGAGAAAAGTAGAAATAATCTTAAATCCAAATTAGAAGGCTATAGTTGGTAGCCTAAGTGGTTTTGCCCACTATAGAATAATACCTTAAAACTTGGTTACCATCAGAACACCGTTATTCTAAATTTTAAAAATCTAAAAACTACCCTGTCTCTTTCCCCCAACAAATTGGAAATATATTAATCTCAGATGACATTTCAGTTGTCAAATAATGCAAAGCAAGAAAAAACACTGATGATACTAAGAAAGCCAAGAAAATGTAGTTATATATACAGAAATAGAAAAATATATAAGACATGTTGTCAGAGTCCTACAGAAATTTCCCCCTACTCTCCAATATTAAGAGAAAATAAGGGAACCCTCAAAGTCTCTTTTGCAAACAAGCTACTTGAGATAAGGAATTAATACCAAAAGTCTTATTTACACTCAACTAAATCTGAAAAGACCAAAGATATTTCAAAAACACAAAATCAAATGTGGCTAGGAAAAGGCTGAAAACAGTTAATGGTCAGGGTAAAGGAACTGTTACTAATTAAGAAAATAATGTGCTTGCGGTTCTTTCTAATCTTTTGACTTCTGAAATCAATTTTTAAGTAAATTCTCAAGCATATGTCTTTTTGAAAAATTATATATAACACAATTATATAGTGCTACTAAAAGAGCATTTTAAGTATAAGTCAGAAGCCAATAAATAACATCCATCTTAGTCAATTTACAGCTCTGCAAATGAGATGAGCAACACATCTGCACAAGAAATGATGAGGCCTGAAGGTGGCAAGATAAAGAACTTGCCTTCCCCACTTCTCCACAAACAAGAGTGACTGACTATATTAGACAATTACTGAAGATGAGTGATAGTACATGGGGCATTCAGTATACAATGCTTTGTACTTTATATATGTTTGAAATTTCTAATTAAAAGTAACAAACTAGTCGAGCATTGTCTCTAAATTTACATTGTGTGCAAAAAAATACAACACAAATATAAAAACAAACCAAGATCCAAACCAAGATGCATGATTGCAGCTGGTACTTATGAATGTATACATAAAATGAAGAATCAAAAACTCTACAGCAAAATGGTATAGAGGTAGCCTAATCATGGGATATTTTCATCTGAAAGCTTTTATATACCAATATCTTTTTTCAGAGAACATAGCCAAGAGGAGAATAAGGAAAACATATAATAATGAGGATTTACTGTACGCTGGAGTGATTGCAAATGTTTTAGGTGTAGCAAGTCATGTAATCCTGTATCGGTTAGCAATCGCTCCATTTCACAGAAAATGAGACTAAATGAGCGGGAACATAGAAAAAGTAGATGCCACTTCTGAGAGTACAAGGGACTTATATCAATTACAACTTTTAAATGACTTATACTTCAGTATATACAACACATCTGTTTCTGAATTAAAATGATGAATTTTCTCCTTTAAAATTTTCTATAATACAAAGAAAAATTCTATCAAACTGTTTTCCACATAAATCTTTTTAATAGTCAGGGGTATCGGAAACGGAATAACTAATTTAATTGAGAAAGAGAACTAGAAAACAACTCAAAACGTCCTCTGCTTACAATTTAATGAGTGCTGAGAGGCAGCACGCAGCTGATGAAACACTACTGCAATAATGGGGAAGTATGAGCGGGGCTTTCTATGATGGCACAACGACAGCCTTCTGGGAAGGCAAGGGATGTAAAATCCTGCAGGGCATTTGCCTGTTTCCCAATAATTTGGCCCAAGTCTGTTCCTCACACTATGTATAAATATATTGTTATATATATACATTTATACTCAGAGTTGGAAAATACTGTCCAAGAAGCTGTTCGATGTCAGTCTTACTCCAAAGTGCTGGATGTAAAAACAAATTGGGGGTAGGGCACCCACCAAAATAAATAGGACAGGACATAAATGTGAAAACACAAATAGATGTGCACACATATAACCTAGATTCTCATTCTCTGTCAATTTATGGCCAAGTTTCTTAATGGTAAAATATTCAAACTCTATAATTTTTTTGCTAAGTATACCTTGACAAAGCCAAAAAAAAAAAAAAATACACTACAGGGAAAAAGAATTTAACAAGTAAAAGGTCAAATATAAAAGTCTACAGTAGTACTTCAAATATGTAATGATTGAGTATGCATTTAGGAACGAAATAGACAATAACAAGGAGAAATGCTGAATCAAACATTAATTTGATTAAATGATAATTGTATGAAACAAATCCAAATTGATTTCATCTCTTAACTCTAAATCCTATATTTGTGCAAGCAGTCCCTATATTTATACAGGCCATTAATTCATAAAATATATTACATTCTCATTTATACATAGCCAGGTACCTTGATTCGAAAATTGTTTCACCTAATAGGAAATTTTGGATCTTTCCCCAAACCACAATGTATATGCGCCTGTAATTTGTGGGTCAATTTTAAACAGACAAAGGTGGACTGCACACATAGCAAAATCATAATGGCCAAGAAAGTGTCCCACAGCTTCTGCCACAGCACTGTGTGTCCAATGTACCCTCCAAGATGGTTAGAGTAAAAGGATCACACGCACTGTTTGTTCTTAAAATTAAGTTTAATACCATATTGCTGTGGAATGAAAACAACAAGGCTGAGAACCTGTCTGGAAATGCCATCTCTGGTTACACATTTTTAAGAGTAGAAAGTTGGGCAAAGAAAATGGCTTTGTCTGGGCTCCTCAAACAGGCTGTTTTTGTTTGGTTCAGGCGCTGATATGCTTTGTTCGGTGATTCTGTTAATTCATAGACAGAAAAACTGTTTATTTACAGCAAGAAAGTTAAAGAAACAGAAAACACACTGTTCGCTATGGAAAAGAAAATGCTTAGGAAAAGGCGAATGTACCCATTATCCAGTAGAGGAGATGATACACTAAGGCACACACACCTGCCTAACTTTGCCACCTGGAAATCTGCCAGTGCTTGGGGCTCAACCTGTCCAAAACTCCCTCCAGAGACATGCTCTGCAGTGTGAGTTAGCAGAGCCACCGACACTGCTCCGAATCCCTACCTCACACCAGGTGCTCTGAATGTTAGGGATACAAAGGGCAGCAGGGGCTGTGTTTTCAGTTCTCTTCTTGAAAGATGAGAAAGAAAAGTGCTGGGACTCATACAATTTCTCATTTAATGTCACTATGTTTAACTTTTACAGTACACACCTGTGTGTTGCTATCGTAAAGGGAGACACGCTAAGATTGATGAGGCAGCTCTCCTGGGTTGCTCAGGTGTCAGAGCAAAGGCTGGGTTTGAATCCCCCCTTCATTGCATTTGACCCCAAAGGCTCCCTTATCACAGCATCTTGTACACAATGAGGCAGATAAGCTGCATGATCTTTCACACCCCTTTTCACACTAACATCTTGAGATCTGAATTCCTTTCTCTCCCCAATCCAACCTACGCTTGGATAGGGGCTAATACTTCTAAAAGTATCTTGCCCAGAAAACACAATCTCATGGCTCTTTCTTAGCTCCAAAATCAGACTCTAAATACCCAGATTTACAATCAAGCCACTCTACTTTACAGCCTCATTCCACCTTTTCACTTTTCTAAATTCTCTTTTCAATTCGTCAAATTGTATATTTAAATCAGCTTCTTAAAAGCTAAGAGTGGTGTCTCACCACCACTCAGCAACACATGACACAAAAGCCTCTCCTGAGCACACTCAATAAATATTTGCTAAATTTCTTTGAATCATGTTTGGAAAGGAACAAGATTCTTTAGCTGAAAAATCAAAATACCATTCCAATTTTTTCTTCTCTCATACCAAAGCCTTTGGTTTAAATAAAACAATTTAAAAAAAAAAAACTATATTCATGAGGACAAAAAAAATCTAAAAATTCTCATTTTTGTTCTTAGGCTTTAATGTTTCAAGAAGAATACTATCCTAGTTTTATTCTATTTATATTTATAAAGCTCCTGATTCCTGAGGCCAGTGCTTGAGTATTATAACAGTTCATTAAGGCAAATGCCCACTTAAGTCTGTTAAAGGATGAATAATTTACACAGTTACTTTCAAGTTGTTTCTGTGATGGCAGCACTTTCTGCATCTAGTATAGAACGGAAGAAAGAAACTGTTTTCTATTAAAAGACCACAGAGGAAAATAATAATTGAGGGAATGTCTACTGTGGTCATCTATGATTGCACAAAAACTACCCCGAAACTTAGTGGCTTCAGACCATAAGCATTTATTTCACACAGTTATGTTGGGTTAGGAATCTGGAAGCAGCTTAGCTCAGGGATCCTGACTCTTACCAGCGTGCATTGAAGATATCAGCCACGGTCACATGAAGGCTTGACTAGGTCCCAAATGGTTCATTCATAGGCCTGTCAAGCTAGTGCTGGCTGTTGGCAGGAGGCTTCAGTCCTCACCACATGCACATCTCCACAATGCTCCATGAGGCATGGCGGCTGGCTTCCGCCATGGCAAAAGTAGGCAAAGTAGAAGCCCCATGCCTTTTATGACCTAGCCTCAAAACTCACAAACACCCTCTCTGTAGTATCTTACTGGTTATACACGTCAACCCTGCACAATGTGAAAGGAGACCATATGTGGACATCAATATGGGGCAGGAATCATTGGGAGCCATCTTGAAAGCTAGCTACTGCGTTATCATTTAGCATTTCTCACAGTTCTGTGGGTTTACTGGGCAATTCTTCTACACATGGTGCTGTCAGCTGGAGAACTGCAAGGAAGGCTGCAAGGTCCAGCCTGGCCTTGCCTACGTGGCTGGTGCGGGCAGCTGATCGAGAGCTCAGGTCAGCTAGTGACTGAGCCTCCATGCTCTTTCACTTGGCCTCTGTCACATGCCTGTCTTCTCAGAGCACAACGGAGAAACATCTTTGCCTTCTTAAGGCTCAGACCCAGGACTGAACCAGTGTCACCTTCACTCCATTTTACTGGTTAAAGCAAGGCTCAAGTCCGACCAAGATTCCAGGGAGAGTGCACCTCCTGGAAAGCACATCTCATCAATAACCAACAATGGAACGTATTACGACAGTGTCAAATAAAGAATAATTTTTATTATTCTTTATTTGATTAATGCATTTAAAAAGCAAACTTAAGTGAACTGTTAATATACTTAACTGAGTATTGAAAGTCATGTATGTGTTTATCATTCTACTATTGAGTGTATATCACAGCACTTGAACCAGGTAAAAAGAAACTGAGGGCATATCTGGACACTGGGCCAACATTCCTCAACTCTTGTCTGAAAATCTCTTCAGAATTCATGAAGGTGGGCCCCTCATGATAGGATTAGTGCCCTTGTAAGAGGAGACACAGGAGAGCAATGGAAAGAAACAGTCCCTGCAAAAGGAAACCACAAACTCCATTTGAGGGGAGGCTCTCTCAGTGTAGAGGGAGGCAGAGCCCCTGCTAATACTGCTACAACCCCCAGGCCAATAACAAGCCGTCCACAAGCAGTCAGTAAATGACTACTAGCTCAGGTAAAATCCTTTGTAAGGCATGAGATCTAGAAACGGTTATTCTCAGTAACACCTTGGATCTATAATCTCTTTGCCAGAAACCATGGTAAGTGGTAGTCTTAGCTCAGGCATTCTTAACAAATTACCATAAACTGAATAGCTTTAACAACTGAAATTTATTTTCCAACAATCCTGGAGCGTGGAAGTCTGAGATCTGGGTGCCAGCATGGTCATGTTCTGGTGAGGGCTCTCTTCCTAGCTTGAAGACTGCTGACTTCTCTCTAAGACCTGACATTACCCCACTGTGTGAGCAGGAAGAGAGATTAAACTCTCTGCAAGCTCTCCTGTGTTTCCTCTTACAAGGGCACTAATCCCATCATGAGGGGCCCACCTTCATGACCTCATCTAACCCTAACTACTTCCCAAAGGCCCCCACCTCCACACAGCATCACATTGGAGGTTACAGCTTCAATATAAGAATGTGGGGTGGGGATGGCACAAGCATGCAGTCCATAGTAGTCCTCAATACATATTTGATGAAGGAATGAAAGAAAATCCTCAAATGGTGCTGACCGTGCTAATAAAAGAAAAATATAAAGAAAGGCAAATATTTGAGTGATGCCTGGGCAGAAGCACTAACTATATGACTGGAAAGAGAAAGGACTATATGGGCATTTAGAATTTGGAGGATTGCGATAAAATGCAGATTAAACAAATCATTGGTTTAAACTGTAAGTTTCAAGCTATATTCCCAATTAGAATTTATAAGGGCTTATAACCAGGAATAAAGGTGAAAGACTCAATTTTTACTTTTTCTTCCTAATTTTGCCCTATAACCACAATAAGACAGAATAAATCAGGGGGCAAAAATGACAATATTCATAATGAAAACAACAAAACCAACAGCCAGGAATACAAACAGAGAAGAACATTAGACTACAAAGAAGACAGACTCGATAATTCATCTAAATAATAATATTTGACACATCATATTAAGCTAAGCATCAGCGGATACAATATGCAGCTTATATGAGGCAATCCTTTGAAAAAACAAATTTAACAAGTGAGTTACACTGGTTAGCAAAAGGTCAAAATGAGGTCACAGTCATGAGTTCAGTTGGTTTCTTCCTGTCCCAGGTCCAAAGACTGCTAACAGCTGCCCCTCTCAGCCAGCTGTCTCTAAAACATCTGTTCTTTCATCACAAGAGGGACTGAGTGAGCACAAAAAGAAAAAAAATTATTCACCACTATTAGGAGAAAAATAATCAGTAAATGGGTAGCACTGTAAATGGAAACTAATAGTAATAGTTTCTGCATTTTTTTAAAAAAAAGGATCTGCAAAATGATAGATGACAGAATACAGTAGATAAATAGCTTCAGAGTGCTGAACAAAAATGCTCACCAACCTGAAATTCTATACCTAAATAAGCCATTGTTCAATAAGAACAACTACTTCTGGAAATAAGGTGACAGACATCCAAACAAATAAAAAGAGAGATCAAGATAAATAATATAGGAATAGAGATGCTTTGGCTGAAGAATTGGCTGTAAACAATGAATCCACTTAAAGACAGAACTTAAAACAACAGGAATTATGCCAAGAGAACAGACTGTAATATTATAATATTGAACATATAAAAGTGGGAGCATTTGAGATCTTGCTTCCTGGCAATGATGATCAGTATGGCTCAAATAAACACAGGTTTGGATGTAAAAAAAAAAAAGAAAGAAAGAAAGAAAAAAAATACAAAAGTAATATAACTTAGAAAACCTGTGAGGAGGTAGGAAAATCATATTATTTCCTATAGCTTTCTTAGCAAAAAAAATCAATCAGTACTGTGTAAAATAAAAACATAGAGTTAAAAAACAAAAGAATAAAGGAAAATAAACATTTTCTACAACACAAAAAAGATTCAATCCTACAAACAGAAATTATTCATTATTTCTGATTATAAAGGAAAAATATCAGAGTACCTACAAAGTATGAAGTGGCAGGAAGACTCTAAACTATCAATAAGAAATATTTTAGGTAGTTTAAGATTACCATTCAATAGAAAATAGCAAATGCTGTTTAAAAGTTCTGAGTAGACATCTCTTCCTGCCTCCATACTTTCCTCAAAGCCAGTTAAATGCAGGATGTACTACAAATTCCCTCAGCTACATACTCTCCAACCTATAAAACCTTTCCAATCCATGTTTGTTTCTAAGCCCCGTGTTGGGCTGTGGTTATATTTCTATTTTGCTCCATGTCACTTTCATCTTTTTTTTTCTGTCAAGAGCCCCTCTCCTTACACCATGTTGCTCAGGTCTGGCCATCAAACATGCCACACACCCTATGGCCATCACAGGCTAGTCCCAGTACCCAAGGTAGATGTGTGACCAAAAGCAGGGCCACCCAGAATACCTCCTTGGAATTACAAAGCACACTGGCAGAATGAACTTGAGAAGCCAAACTGGGACAATCAATATACTCCTGGAACCACTGCTGCCACCTTTCTCTGTCTCCAACAGAAAGCCCATCTTAGCAGGAGAAAGTGCAGCGAACATAAAGGATCAGCAGAAATGAGAGTGACCCCAATGGAGAAATTCAAGGCAGCACAGAATCTCATTTCCAAAATTTGAAGACCCAGTTTCTGGATGCTTTTTTAAAAATTCTATAAGCTACTCTCACTCCAAGATCCTTCTCATCTGTGGGAAACAACATTTTCCCTGTGTAAGATGTTGAGTAGGATTCCGTCACCTGGCAACAGAAACTGGCTAATTAACCCACCTTTACTACTTTCTCATCTTTTCTTCTTTCTAAGACTCAGCCAATCACTTATCCACTGGACCCCATGCATACCTGAGCCTAGTTTTCTTACAACTGACATCTACCCTTCCCAGTTTAGCTTAAACTTCCTTTAGCTTAATTCTTTCCCTTTAAAAAAAACAAAAACACAACAATAAACAAAGCCTTTCCCTTTTCCTTGACTTGCCCTCAAGCAAATGGCCTCCAGTCTCTCAGAGAATCCACAGATGTCTTTGCCATCCATTCCTGTCATTCTTCCTGTAACCTACTGCAGTCTGACTTCTATTCCATCTACACTGCTATCTCAAAGATCAACTATGTTGCTCTGGGCCTTTCTTACTTCTCCAGTCTAATGTTTGTCTAATCCATCTGAACACTCTGGCCTGTGTGCATCTTTCTACAAGACTTCTGTTGGTAGTAAGCCTAGAAGAGGCAGATAATACCAGAATTGAAAAACAAAGGAGAAACAACCTCCCTCCTAACCCATAGCCACCGGCACTCTGGCAAAGTCAGGGACAGAGAAGAACCTCTGTGGCTTTGCCCTGAGACAATCAGACTAACACAGGAAGTGAAGTGGGCTCCCTAAGGGCAGTGGGAGTCAGGGTCAAGAAGGGTAATTTTTATAGGGTCATCATGTAAATGCAAAAACATCAGGCTTTTCCAAAGTAAAACAAAAAGAGGAAGAACTTGAATGCAAAATCTGACACGCACATCAAAAGAGACATTTTACAGAAACAGGCGATGTGGTCAAGGTTATTAACTAAATTTGAGTTCTAGCCTTTTAAAAATATGTTTTACTTTTACTTAACATTCAGAATGCATAATCTGTATGTATATCCAGAAAAGTGAAATGGTATCAAAAAGCATGCATACAATTTCAATTTATCAAACTCATAATTTATGTACAAAATTGTACTAGAGGAATTCTTCAGTAGAATGCAAATATTTCTGAAGAGTATAATTTAGAAATGTCATAAATGGGCAAAATTGAATTATTAAAACTTATTTAATAAATAAGCACAGTATTTTTTAAAAGATATCAAATATCACTTAAATAGTAGTGATTTCTACTTAAGTACAGAGAATTATCTTTTCACATCAGATTCATATTCCTTCAAGGTGAAAATCACTTGATACGTATGTAATACATTATGACAATGTAGATGCTTTTTTGTTTCTCAAAACATAAAAGTTAATATTTAGTGGCTGTCCATTCTTAGAGAGCTACCCCAAAAAATTATATATACATATGTGTGTGGATGTGTTTATAAATAATCTATTACACACTCATTTTGGATCCAAGAAAGCTAAAGGAAATTTTCTAGTACATAAAAGATTACAATAAAAAAAAAAAAAATGTCGCCAGCCTCTTTCGTTTTTATAGAAAGTAAAAGAATTTTGCTTTTCCAAAATGCATAAGACTAATTCCTTTAAATGTTCTTAAAACACAAATAGCTACATGTCCTAGAATAAGTGTCTAGTGAGTGAAGGAGAAAATGCCTGAGACTCTAGTTATTTTAAAGTGAATTAATACAATAACAGCAGAAAACTAGAAAAAATGATGAAGTTTTTTATGAATGAGGAGGAAATGATTTCCAGCACATAAAAGTCAAAACAGCAAAGTGCAGAGCACTGCTTATAGAAAAAATATTGTCTTTTGCAAGAAGGATAAATAAGAAACAATGAAAATGTTTATGAACAGAGAATGAGTGGTGAGGCTTCTGAGTATAACTTTTTAGAGTTTCAATGTTTTAACTAGTAAACATTGCACATTTTCAAAAAGTAAGATAAGGAGAAGAAAACTAGAACTGAATACAAACAGAAATGATTAGACTAAAACATATCAAACTGGTAACATAAATAGGAAAAAACTTAATTCTAGTCACTTTTAAACACGATACCTTGTCTGTAAAGGCCATAGCGGGATATATTCTAAATATAAAAGGAAGTGTCAAGATATTTTCTATTTTACTCAGTTGGTTTATTTATGGTTGTAATATGATATAATTGAAAAAAAAACATTTATTCATACAGTAAAGCAAGTAAATATTTAATGGTACAGGGAATCACTAGGAAAAAAGATTTTTACTGCAAGATAAAATACAAATACGTAAATAGTTAAAAAAAAATAAATACATAAGAGCATGTCAGCCACCGTGGCCAATGGCGGGGGCTTACCTCCTGGCAGTACTGCAGGATGCCCTCCTTGGTGCCAAGGCAGGTTTTGGTCCCTGATGGATCTGACTCCCACTTGCCATTCTGTACATTCATGTGCATGTTCAGTTTGCCACAGAACATGGCAACCTGGGGTTCCGCGAGCAGGCCAGCATTGCCATCAGTGGGCACCTGAAAAAGTAAGTTTCAATTAGTTACAGAAATCCATAGTTCCAGGGTAGAGGTTGGGGGAAGAGCTGTAAAGAGAAATACAGAAGCAGACAGCAATATTAAAAAATAGTTCTCTTCTTGCTAATTCTCAATTATGACTTAGGCTTGCCTTCGGCATTCCTTTAAGTATTAGGTATACTAAATACATGTCCAACCACCTATAATAATGCTTTTCTTTTTTTAAACATCAGATGGAGACATTAGCAATATTGAGAGGAATGTATTCATTGAAAAGCTTATACATTTCCCCACAGCAGATATTGTGGTGCCTACCAAAAGGTTTTGACAATAAATGAGATGTTTTTCTGAGATAAATATAATCACTCTGGAGGAAACCACATTCTCATAATAACCTCCAACTGACTCACTCAAAGAACAAGCCCAAGTCCAGCGTGAGGACCAGGTCTGGGGGTCATGCTGTCTGTCACCTCCTAGAGCTGAGGAGGTATTAACGTGTGTTACTAGTTAGCAAGTGACTACATTATAATTTTTGAACAGGAAAACCACTGTAGAATTTACCATGCCCAAATGTAACTGAGTATGTTGGCCGTGCATCAGTTATCCCCAGAACATTTCCTGGTTATCACTCTCTCAACTCTTGAGAGTATTTTAAGGATGCTGGTTTCCCATCTTCCCAGTCACACTGCAAGGAGGCCAGCAGAGGGGAGCGCCCACCTGCTGTGCAGTAAGCTCTCAACTGGTCTCAGCTACTCCTGCTGCAGGTAACACACCATGTCACAAAAATACTAGGAAAAGGATTCCCTTCTGTATCTCCAAACGCTTCTACACACAAGCACTGCCTTCATGTAATTATTTTTAAAAGGGAAAACACAGAAGTTCCGTAATATCTATACTAACTCCCTTAATAGGTTCTGATAATTGCAAAAAAGGAAAAAAAAAATCAGCAAGACATGAAAACTAAATTCCCAGGAGTAAATGTTATTCGAAACCTAGGCATCAACAGACACGTCAAGCAAAATAATTTCTCCCTTGTTAAATCCAGCTGCCGAGGACGCCAAGAGGAGTTAACTCTGAACAGAAGTCATTCAGCAGAGAACTGGGTGAGTCTATGATAACCTGTATCATTTTTTTAAAAAAAAATTGTTCACAGGAGGAAAGAATAAAAACACTGAGATCACACTGAGATTTAAGTTAAAGAAACAGTGTCCTGCCATTTTTTCCCACAGAAATGTAAAAATAGATCAAACATCTGTCCATCTAGTCATCTTCATGTGTGTTTTGTCCAACCACAAGAGAGGACTTATGTCCTTTAAAAAAAAGAAATCTTGCACTGAATCCAGCTGAGACCTGTCACAGACCTGAGTGCGAACCCTTGGCAAAATCTTTAAAATCCTGTTTCAGGCAACATTTTCTACATTTATACTACTCTGTACGGCATATTTAATTAATAAAATTCTGCCTCTATGCTGCCAGATGAGGCTACAGTATCAGATTGTCAGCAGCAATTGCTGGGACCCCTCAACTCTACAGTTTGGTTCCCTTGGCGCATCCTACAATTTCCAAGGCAGAAATTGAGGCTCATTTTCCAACTAGATTGTCTGTAACACATTTATATTATGTATATGTAATATATTTATTTATAAATAGAATATGAGTCATGTCCTCAAGGAATTTATAATCCAGCAATGAAATCACATTGAAATCCTAATGGTACTTTATCCTGCTCAAACTCATTCCTGTCTCTGAGAGTTCCAGTCTTAGCAGAATCTGGGTCACTTCTAACTCAACAGAGAGATTAATGATCTTTTACCACAGCTGGTAATTATTTTGTTGAATGAACTGCCCCCTCTCTACCTCAAAATTTCTCTACTTCAGACTCCATAATCTGTCCACTAGTTTATACCTCTTCGTCACTACAAATGCCCTTCATTCTACACCCTCCCCTCAAGGAACACTTAAGTGCCAATTTCTCTCCCTGGGGTGGCCAGCCTTCACGAAGGCCCCCAGTGACGCCTGCCTTGTTTTCAGACTCTCATCGGTGCCATCTCACAATGCTTCAGGGTCTGTCTGTGCAACAAACAGAATAAGGCAAAAATGACATGTGACTTCAGAGGCAAGGTCATCAAGAGCACCACGACTTTTTCCTTGCTCTCCAGGATCACTCGCTGTGCAGGAGGTCAGCTGCCACACTGTGAGGACACTGAAGGAGGCCTGTGGAGAGGCCCACATGATGGGAAGCCAAGGGCTGTCTACAGCACTGCCAGTGTGACCTTGGAAACCTCCTACAACTTCAGTCACGCCTTCATAGGACTTCAGGGCAAGCTGACAGGACTGAAACCTGGAGAGAGCCCTAGAGCCGAAACCACCCAGAAGATACTCCCAAATTCCTGACCCACACAAACTGAGATAACACGTTTGTTGTTTTACAGCATTAAGTTTAGGTAACCTGTTAACACAGCAGTGAATACCTAGCATGCTACTCCTTATCTCCAGCACCATAACAACATCCACAAATAACCTCTGACATCCTCTTGAAGAAAAATGGACAAAAATCACTTTCCTCCATCCTATTTAACTTCTAGAAACGGAAGTCAGCAAATTTTTTCTGCAAAGCACTAGATAGTAAATATTTTAGGTTTTGTGAGGCATACAGTCTCTGCTATAACAATGCAAAAGCAGCCTGAGACAATATGCAAAATGGGTGTGGCTGTTTTTACAATAAATTGCTAACAAAACAGGCAGTAGCCGGGATTTGGCCAGTGGGCCAGTTTGCTGATCCCTGTTGAGGAACCTTCTTCCAGGTTCTTTCAATTGAATCCGCTGGTGATTATAACACTCCTTGTTACCACCTTCTAACCTGCTTCTTACACCCCCTGAAAAGTGATTTCCATTCCCACAACACACTCAAACTGCTTTCTCAAAGGTTACGTATGACTTCCTTTCTGAGAAACCAAACAGATTTTTCTTCACTACGGTCATTTTTCAACTTCTTGGCTATACATGAACTCTTCCTTGGCTGTCTGTTCCCTTGGCTTCTGTCCCAGTGAACTGACCTGGCTCTCCTTACTTAGCTCTGATTATCCATCGCTATGCTAACTAACGTTGCTCCAATCCACAGCACAGGGCAGTCCTAAAGATTGGTCCATAATTTGTCTTTCACCCATTTCAAAACGTCTTGGTGGTCTCACTCTTTGGACTCCTTCGCTACAGAGGACAACCTGGTACAACAATAACAATAAAAAAATGGCAGCAGCTAACGTTTCTTTCTTCATCCAATAAGTCTGAGTATATAACAGATACTAGGCATCGATGTACTTTTGAGGACAAAACAATAAAAGAGGCCAAGTCCTTGGCATTGACAATGATGATAATCAACCATCCCAGCTTCCCTGGGAATGAGGGGTCTCCAGGAGGTGAGCCTTTTAATGCTAAAACCAGGAAAAACCCCTGCCCAGCTCGGACATTTGGTCACCCTACCTGACAAACACATTAAATAAATGCTTCTTCAATTTTTTCCTACCTTCACTTCTAACTTCTTTTTGTTTCTTCCACTCCTTTGTCATCTTTCCCTCTCCTTGACTTTATAGTTTTTTGATGCCATCTGTTTGCATGTTTGTATCTGCTGACTACCAAATGGTAATCCTTTTCATATCTCTTCCAATGAAATGAATATGGCCCTGTCATATTACTAGAGGACTTTTTAATTGCTTTGTACTATCTTCATTTTTGCCCATGGGAGTTAAGGCTAGAAAATATATGCTTCAGTTTCTTTTGGGTTTTCAACAAGTTGAGCTCTAACATTGACTTTAAAAAATAAACAGATAGAGGGTAGTAATGATCATTAGCATGCTGCATCTTCTTAAAGTAGAGACCGTTTAATAGTTCCAACTTTGATTACTCAAAAATTAGGGCAAATTATTACACTAGAAATTTTAAAAATCAGCTGTATGTATACATCTCTTACATTTGACATTGCCAGAGACCTTTTACAAATAAATACTTAAATCACAAAATACAGTTATCAGGCAAAAATTCTTTCCCAAACCAACACTGAGTGTACAGAAGATCAGAGCAATTTTCTAGTAGATACAAACTTAACCAGAAGCTCTTCTACGCTTAAAGAAGGCTACCTGCAAAGAATTCCATGCTTTAAGTAACATAATCCTGATGTTCCTTAAACAAGACGAGTAACTCACAGGATCCTCACCTAACCCATTTAGGAATAAAGTCTGGTTGCTGGGAGCAGTCCACTCTTTGGTATTCAGCCAGAAGAAAGCCATCGCCAGCCAAGGTGGTCACACAGGAAATAATACTTAGCCATCCAAAAGCCCAACAGATTTACCTAATCTCTTTTTCTAAATGAAGCATCAAAGAAATGGCTTAATATAGTATACAGAAGAAGGTCCTAGTCACTCTTAAAAGTGAAATCTTTGAGTCCTTGAGTGTTATTTGCTGCCAGTAAAAATGCATACTCTGTCAGTCATCTTGAAGATAATTGTTTCTAACTTTTGAAAAGCATTTCTCTTTTTAATAGAAAAGAAATACAAAAGCTTTAGTAGATGGGACATATAACCCCTTCAATAACTATTACAATTTAATTTTGTTTTCATCTTAACATTATCAAAGGTAACTTAAGGTTACTTTGCAGAAATCCAAGACAACACCTAAAAGCTTGAATCCCCAGTATAACTGACCAATTGTAGTCCATGCATTTCTGAGAGACTGAAGGTGAAGATAATCCTTGTAAACTGAATGACTTTCCACTGACATCATGAGACTAGAGATGCTTTCCCATGGGAAAACAGTGTTCGATGACAATGAACAAAATAACTGCCAAAAAACAATGAAGCTTCAAAATCAAAGGCTATTTACAAAATGCTCTAAACTACACATGTAACTATTACACCTAAAAATGCTGCAAATGTTTGAAAAACAATCTTTTGCTACCAGATAGATATTTTAAGGTCACAATATATAGAGTACTGAAGTAAAAATGGACTTCCCAAAATCAGCCAAAAATTGCCTTTAAAAGGACTTAGGGGAAAATGAAAATAAACAAATGTGAACATATACACCTAATCTGGGCCAATCTGCATGGAAGAACTAGGAAACCTATAGCTAGAATAGCTGCAATTTACAAGTGCAAAACCAGGTTCTCCTGCTGTCTTTCAAACTGGGTGTTCCTGTCTCCCCCCACCCCCCAATCTCTCTCTATTATCATCAAGGAGATCAAAATTCCTTATAGAGCAGGCTTGGCAGCATTCCTCCCCACAAAGTCCCAGCTAAAAGGGAAAGAGAACAAGGAGCTCTCTGTTGCCCTGGCTGCAAAGTCTCTCTTGGCAAGGAGAAGGTACAGATCCATAGCTTAGTTGCATCGTGGATTTATGTAATTTTAAAGTTTGTAGCTTACGAAAACCATCTGGTGTCTGCATTTAAACAGACTTCTCACTGGTCTGAATAGCCAGCCTCATATAGGGGAGAATCTGCTACTTTTTAATCAGTTCACAGTTTCCTTGGTCAGATTCGTGTACAGCATCTTTTAAAAAACACAGTGATACTATTTCTATCACATCCGTGGTTTTCTCCCATAAATACAGTTTTCCCTTAACCAGAGTATAATTCAATTATATCCCACAAAAATGCTTTTAAATTTAATTTTAAAACAAACTTCCATTTTCGATGTAATTAACTCTTTTCTAGAATCACAATTTGGAGATATGAGAGTGAACCCTTTTCAAGAGGAAAGTAAGCATCACTTAATGTTTAACATAAATTTTCATCCTGCAAAGGAAAAGACTATCTGTACAGTTTTCCTTTAAATGCCAAAAAAAAAAAAAAAAAAATCTAAAGCAGAACCAGAACATCTGCAATTGCCCATTTTATCTCTAACAGGGGAGAACTAAAATTAAAATCAGAATCACAGAACTGAAAGAATCTGTAAAATCATCCATCCCAACTCTAAGGAGAAGCAAAAGGCTCTGACAAGGATTTGTCTGTCCAAGGCCACAGAATTATGAAGTACCATCAAGAGTTTTATTGACATGCCCAGCTGACTCTCAAATTAAAACAGAAAACTACAATTTTCCAAGGTTTTGCCCTCGTGTGTGTGTGTGTGTGTGTGTGTGTGTGCACGCGCATGTATCTGTGGTGAGAAAAAATGGAGAAGCTAAGTCAAAGCACACAGAAAAATGAAATGCAGTTACTAAAACTGTACATGGCCTTCAATTTACCTGAGTGCAGAGTGGGCCATATTCACCGCATCCACTATTTGCTGTGCAACTATTTCAGAGCTCAAATTTCAGGCTAGAAATGATTTGCCACAAAAATGAGTAAAGAGAGGAAGAATTTTCCTTTCAGAGAACTAATCCATATATTTCACTCCTTGAAATTTGACATTCTTTGGGGAAGCACTGTTGACCCAGATACAAATGACAAGTTATCACTCTTTGATGAAAAAATGGCCTCTGTTGACGGTGATAAAGTTAACTCTCACAGGGGGACCCACATGGAGGCTGCACCAGCATCCAGGCCCACATCACAAATCTAAACCTAAGTCAGCGTACACTTAAGGGAAAGACCATCAAGAAAAGCTGACATACAGAAAATTGCAATTCTTAAACTTAGCTTTCAACCAGCTCATATTACCCTAGAAAACAGGACTTGTTAGTCATATGTGACCTCCAAGCCAAAACACCTGTTTTCACATTGCATCTCTGACAGCTGTGTAAAACTCACCCTTGCCTAAAATCCCTCGGAGCAATGCTCTGCTGCTTGTGAAGCACTGTATTCCCCCGCCAACCCGTGGACTCTTTACTCCTGACTAAAAGAATAACTCACTGCTAAATCGTTTTGGTTTTATCTTTTGACAACATCAAGCTTTTCTTTCTGCTCGAAGGGTAGATATTCTAAAATGGACCTCAAACTCCTTCCATCTCATAATGAAACTAGTAAATTCTTGCTGCTACAGCTCAGCAAGAAATCAAAGAGTCCTTGCTATAGTATTATTCAAAGTCCATAAAATTAATCACCAGTGTTTAAAGCATGAATTTTAGGCAGACCCAAGAAAGAGTGATGTCCATTGCTAAAACAGATACAATTTTTTAAAAAAGAGCCTCATAGATAGAAACCAAACGATTTGCCTAAAAAATAGTTTTTGATCCAATTAAATGTCCACTTACTCCTAAACGGTAATGTTCTATACTTTAACTACATACATACATATATATATTATAGATACCATACCATGTATAATTATGTCTAATGTACTCTTATGTTGGGGACAAAATCTTTTCCGTCTCATTAATGTGGAAACACCTTATCTTTTTAATTCTGCCTTTAATTGTAAATTTTACATGTTTCATATAGCCACCATACAAAAACATACAATATCACAATATTTACACTATTTTGACTCTCCCAATATTGCTATATCTCAACAGCCTTGATCTTGTGAACACGGACATAGAAAAAAGTTAAGGACAAAAATCAAGGAGTCTACTTAGATCTTTCTCTTCATGGTCTCAGTTGACTCTGAGAAGAACCACAATAAGGTATATCCACATCTATTTAGATAATCAAAAAGGCTCAAAACTTGCCTAATCTGTGAATCCAAAGCCCATGCTTGCTTTCTTCATAAAAGACCAGTTAGCAACCCAGCTACTAATTTTCATGCTTTCTTATTTTTAAATCTTGAATATTATTTTCAAATAACTTTTCCGCCCTATGATAGTAATATTTTGTAGTTTTTTGTAACTGGCTTTAAAAAATCTATATATTCATATATATTTTGCTGCAAATACAAGGGAATGCAAATCTACAGTTTAAATGTATAACCTGCAATTCTTAAATTTCAATCACTAGATGTTAACATCTAGTAACCTTTGGTAGCTTCCTCTCTAACAAATCTCCCCTGAAATGCAAATGCAAAACTTTCTCCTAAATTAGTTCCTTCTTTAAATAGTAGGGGTCCAGAAACCCCCAACATTCCAACTGTCAATACACATTTATCACCCATTAGCTTATTTAATCTGTATTTTCTAATTTTTCAACAGTGAGCATTTATCAACATATATATGCCTAATATAGAACTACAGTATAGTATATGGTGGTAGTGCTAACAGCAGCAGCAATACACACACACACAGAGTTTGCTGGTAGAGATCAATTAGAGCAAATCTCAAATGACAGTGCTTTCCTAAAATCTCATTCTAGAGTTACTGCCTTTAAGTCATGTTGCTAACAAGCTGGAGGACTTGCAAACTGGGCTCCTCAGAAATGCTAGTTTGAATGGCATTCATTGTAAAAAAATTTGATGATATAAATGAGTAATTTTCCATTATAATTTCCACTAATTCTGACAGCTAGGGCAGATAAGCATGCAACACATAATGCAACACAGAAAAATCAAATTCTATTACTCCTCTATTTTAAATACAAGAGATATTCTATATATGTTCAATTTCTGAAGTTCTGTTGTTTCCTATCATATCTGGCCAAGTTGAGCCAAGATCAGCTGACCCACAGGCCTTGAGCTATAATAAATGGTTATTATTTTAAGCCACTGAATTTTGTGGTGGGTTGTAGTTTTGCAGCATTATTTTAGCAGGAGAAACTAATACAGGCATGTATTTGATAGGAATGCTAATAGTAAGTAATAGAATCAGGGCTGAAATTATTTCAGAAGGTAGAAACTTCTTCGAATTTTATTTTTTAAGTATATACAAGATTCTGTACTTTGCTTGAAATAATTTTTTGAAGTAGTTCAAGACAGGAAAGGCACAACTGGGTAGCAGTTCCATAAGAAAAAGTTCTAAAGGTTTTAAGAGATAAAAATAAATGAAAAAAAAGAAAAGATAATGCACCCTTATACTTTATAAATAGGGAACCCCAGATGATCATGGGAAATCTTGCTGTGTCAAATTATATCTAGAATGATGGAGAATTCACATGTTTAGATAAACACTAGAAAACTGAAGAAAGAAAACTAAAGAAGAACCTTGGAGGAAAACAATTCAGGACAAATTTTATCAAATTTTAATTTTACCAAATCAAACTTTATCAAAATCCCTCCCTCTCCCCACTCCATCTCCATCTCCCTCTCCCCCTCTCCCCCTCTCCCCCTCTCCCCCTCTCCCACTCTCCCTCTCTCTTGGCTCAAACAACAGAAATTCATTTCTCGCAGATCTAGAGGTTAGAAATCCAAGTTCAAGCAGGGTTGGGTTTTTCTGAGGGGTTCCCTCCTTGGCTAGTAAATCTCTATCTTTTTTTCAAATTTTATCAAATTTAAGAAAACAAGGGTAAAGACAACATCTGAAGGAAAATCCCAAGGAAAAACCTTAAACATAAACAACGGTGATGGAGACTAGTTGTGAAGGGGCCCATATCTCACCAACGAGCCACTTAACTAAATGGATAACCATCTATCTATCCTGCTTTCAGAAGCAGTCGCTCATGAGAAGTTAGATGAGGTCAACAGCTTTCAAAAGTTATTAAGCAGTAAGACCTTGTGCTCAACTAAAATTCTGTGAAACTCTCATAGCTGGGAACTCTCCCCATTTCAGTTTGTGAAGCATAGGTCTTCCCGAAAATTGATTTTTCTGTCTTTTCTATTGTTCTTCTAAGGACCATAGTCCCATTCATGCTCAAAAACCTCTGCTCCCTTCTGCATTCTTACAGAGCTCCACATTCTTAAAAACTCTCCTCCTTTAAACATAGTGTGAGGCAATTACTACACTGTTGAGCACTCTGAATCTGTACTGTCTCAGGGGGGAGCACTGGCTGTATGTGCTTCTTAGAGCTTGAAGCCTAGCTGATTCATGCAAGGAACTACCGTTTTTCATTGAATTTAATTGTCGTTACTGTAAATTTAAGTTTAAAAACGAATTAAACAATCCTATTATTTGAACAACTTTAAGCTTGTTTAAAACAACTTGGGTGAGTAAATCTACTTTTGCAAGTGTACTTTTATGAACTCTAAAGATCAAATGTTTCCCATGAGAATTTAGTGACCCAACTGAGATTGTGATAACTTAGTATGAAATGTATGCTGTAAAATACCCTATTAATAATTTTATATGTCGAAATGATTATCACTGGGTTAAATAAAATGTATCACTAAAATTATGTCCAATTACTTTTCTTTTTTAATGTAGCTCCTAGAAGTTTTTTAAAAAATAATTTATCAATTTATTTTTCAAGGTGCTCCTGTTGATTTTAAAACTCTACTATGCCATCTTGCCTGGAACTTCCTAGAAAAATTTTAACTACGTATGTGGCTTACAATATATTTCTACTGAACAGTGCTGCTCTAAACACGACAGACTGAACGAAGCCAGTACAAAATTTACAACACAACAATAAACTTTGTTCACATCAACATTATCACCCATTTGTCTTTTACCAACCTTATAGTATACACATCACTACCTCTTAGCCTTTTTTATAAACCCTTGGAAAGTCAGGACTTCAATTAGTTCAGCTGCCACAGACTAACACATTTATATCCAGAAACAGGATAAATACTTGGTGTTTAATGGATTACACGAAGTAGGGATCAACTGAAGAAAATGGCTCATCTATGGCACATGAGCAATACTCTCTTGGTTTCGACTCCTAAAACTAGAGAAAAAGCATAGGGGGAAATGAGATGATGCCCCAAACACATGCACTGACACTTTCTAGAGGATAGTAATCCATTATTACTGTCTCTAAATCTGACTGATATCGTGGGCTTCTTTTCTTCCTTTTTTTTTTATACACCTGTAAATGATAAAAGACTTGTTTAAATGCATGGGTTATTTTATTAAATGTACTTTGTTTCCACTCAATATGTTTTTAAAAGGAAATACTTCAAATTTGAAAAGTCTGATGCTATCAGATAGGCAGGCCATGCATGCTTCTGTTCAGAGTCTACGTGTGGCTGTGCGAATACAAAATCTTATTCTAATTACACTTCTCCCAGCAAAAGACATGCACATTCTATCACCAAGCACTCTCGCTACTACCATTACGGTCCTCCATGCAATATGTGCTTGCTGAAATGCAGGGAACACAGCAGTAAAGGTCCCTGCCAGACACAGCCCCTTGTCCAGTCCGCTCTAGGAAGTAGATCCGCATTCGGAAAAGAGGGTGGCGTGAGAAATGAGGACACACAGTTTTAGGATGTTGTTGGGTCCAGAACTTCAGTCATGGGACACCACAGACGGAGATCATACCAGATTTCACCCATGTGGCACCAACTGAGTCCCAAAATTAAAGCCTCAACATCACCTGGGTTTCATGCATAGAAAAAGCCAAGTGAAAAAGTTGTAAACTAAAGGTATAATTTATTTTATTGCTTTGGAATATACTATCTTTGCATTATTTGCCAGCAAAATTGTTATGACTGCTTCTTTTCTTAATATAAGACTATGGATATTGCTATGACATTTGTGATGCCTCACTCATCACCTGGAGGATGCACGTACCACTTATGCAATATCATATTCACTAGCCAATGACACAGCTCTAAAATGGACTTTTACTTTACTTTCAATTTATCAGTAGCATTTACGATGACTTTCTAGAGCACAACGCTTTTGCTGACACACTTAAGATACAAGTTAGTGCAAAGTTCTCTCTCTCTCTCTCTCTCTCTCTCGACATCTTCTCATTTACCCACTATGGAGCTGACTCACTTGCAATGAATGGCATAGAAGAAACAGAGCACTAAAGGATCATTACATAGAGAAGAGAACAAAAAGTCTTTGAACAAGCTGCAGGTGGGGGAAAATATACGGAAAACAAGCTTCCAGAAGAGGTAGTAGGTTTAAAAATGGAGCCACTTTACCATTTAATTAGAACATTAACAGTAGGGCCATACTTACACATTTGCATCTTAGAGTTACCCAGACTACTTGGACAAGGAAATAAAGGCATATTTCTTTCTCTACCCTTTGCCAGCTCAGAAGTTCATCTATTTTCCTTTACAGCCTCTACCAGGCTTCAGGCTCTGGTGAAACCAAATAGGTGCAGAGACAATTAGGGCTAGAATGGGGAGCGGTGGTTAAGAAGATTCCTAGTCTTGGGCTGAAGGGAGGAAGCTAGTATACATATCTGGGCCTGGTATACTGCAGACTGTTTAATATCTCTATAATTTCTAGTATGAAAATCCTAATAAGTTAAAATATAATATTGTCCTTCAATGTATATTAAAATCTCAGAGCAGCTCTCAGGGGAAAAGGGGCAGACATATAAACCTCGGCCCTACAAAACTCTCTAGGAAGTCATTTCCATCTGATTTCCTACTAGCCTGAGGCAGAGCAGCTCAGAAAGCTTTGAGGATCAGCTGGCATGCCATTATGCATGCAAAATTTAAGGCACTTGTGCATTTTATTTTAACATAGGCCCATGACCTTCTGTTGTGTAAAATGGTACCAACCCATCTGTGCCTTTAGTAGATTGTTTTCACTCAACAACAGGATGAGGAAGAGCATAAGTGGAAGTACGATAAATAACAAAATTTATGAAAAAGTTCCTGAAAAGTCTTTAAAGCAAGTCACATGATATGAAATCGGAATGGGAAGGGTAAGAGGAAATAAAAGAATTTACTGCACGAAAGCTGAGACAGGGAATTCAGGTACTTAACATTCACTCCTTGTTCTTATCTCTTCATACGTACACATGCATGCACACATGTTCACATTTATGTATATAGACAGTAAGAAGTTACCTACGGTCTGTTGGAACGAGAAAGATTATAAATAAGTACATTATATGGGATAAGAGTTTGAATATCTATATGTGAAGTGTCATCAAAAAATTCATGGTCTTACAACATCTAATTTCAAATATTTATAGAACTATTACAAGAAGAGAACATGAAGTATTTATTTCTGATAAGCAGAAAAGATATTTACATTATATCCTTTGGTTAATTTCCTTTCAAAGATGCATAATATTTACATACCTACTTTTCCCATCTGCTTATAACTCTCATATTATTGTGTTTTAATTACTAGGACTTTTGCTATAGCAGAAAACTGCTTTGCAAACATAACAGAAATTTAGAGAGAATATTAAGTTGATGTGAAAAAAAAATCTATGGTAACTTTCAAATAGCATCCCTGTTCATTGTTCAAATGGTATTCTGTTAAGTTGTCACTTTTAGTGTAAGCTAAGCTTATTTCTTTTCCTCCAGGGTTATAATACTGAAGAATACTCAAGGTTCAAGTTTCAGGCTATTTGCTTGATAAGCACCAGTAGATTATCCCTCTTAAATAAGGCACCAAGGCATTTCTCAAAGAAGCTTTCCCTCTCTTCAGCCCTAAGATACAATAAGAATTTTTATAAGAATTTTAAAAATTGCCTTTCCTATCAGAAAAGACTATTGAGAACTACAATACATAGGAGAAAATAATTCCGAAGGGGAGATAATAGTGAAGACTCTATTTCCACTTTCTTTGCTACATAAAAGAATTGTTGCAGAAACAGTAGAAGACCAGGAGCCAAAAAAAAAAAAAAATATATATATATATAGGAGTCTTACTCTTCACTTCTAATGTCCGTTTCAGTGACAAAACATGAGTCTTAGTTTCTTTAGCTCTGAAAATAGAATTCAGGGGGCTGCATGGGGGTCCAGATATGATCCACATGAAGACAATGAAAGTAATAATGGTACAAGTATGTGGGACGCTGTTACTATGAGGATGCAGCTGATGGTGGTTAGCACTCATGAGTATTCATCTGTGTCACAGCTGTAAGAATGGAAGAACATCTAAACGCTTCAGGTGAGGGAAACAATGATTCCCAGGCCTTTTAAATTTTAAGTAAATGCAAACAAGATGAGTTACTACTTCACTATCCACCTGAGAGCCTCCTGACTCTTTCACCACTTGTGTCCTCTCTCTCCCCCACAGAGAACACTCAGTAAATATTTACAGGACACATTAAGGAATGCCTGAAATGAAAAAGAATAATAAACTAGAATGTAGAAAATGTAATTATTGACAAAGGCGTAGAGCAATACAAAATAAATTCCAACTTACATACCTGTGAGATTTTTTATTGTGGCACCAGGAGAATCATTTCCTAATGTGAAGAAAAAAAATATGCAAAAATGCAGCGCCCACAAACCCCGTCTCCATCAACTCCCAAATACAAGTCACAGCCCAACTTGTTCAAGAACCTCAGGATCCTTTTGGGGGAGTGAGAAGAAATGATGTGGGGCAAAGAGCCGGGTAGATTATGATCTGTGTGTCTCAATAAACTTCAATGTTCATTTCCTGGCTCTCTGATAACACATTCCTGAGGGGCATCATTTTGCAAGACAGGCGGCATTAAAAACATCAGATTAGCTCACTAGACTCCGACAATGGCACAAATAGCGTGGGCGGCCAGACTTCTTTCACATAGCATCCAATCAACCACTTAAAAAATTCCTGCAGCTAAAAGCCCTCAGCAGCATGAAACTGATTCTCAGAGATGTCAGTGTAACCTAACACCTTAATGAAGGCTAGTGTAAAAAAAAAAATGCACCTGAAAATACTAGGAGGAAGAGACAGACAATAACTGTTGAACGGCTAAGGTAAACAGCATGTGCTGATGGTTATCAAACACTTGTCCTTCCCACTTTAAATGGACAAGGTTTCAGAGTTGTTTGATTCCTGGGTTAAGTTTCAGGAAAGTTCGGGCTTGATATCTTATATTAAGATAAACATTTCCCGGGTACGAAACACATCCAAGACTGGAGATGCAGGTGTAACCCAAACACCTCTGATCTCAGGGGACATCTGATGGTGGAGACAAAAACAAGGAAGCCCCACTCACTGTAAAAGGTGCTGAGTGACAGGTTTGATTTGGGGGAGTTTGCATAGAGTAGGCAGACCAAAAAGTGGGACAGAAAATGTACATAGGTGAGTGTGGGGAGGAGGAGTGAAAGGAGAGACAAGACTGGGCGAGAATGACCTTGAATTTGTAATAAATGTCCAAAGCCATGGGAGCAACTGCCACATTTCAAAGAGAGCAAGATCAGCGTCCCATCTGTGTATGAGGGGAACACATGGGTGCCTGACATCTTTCGTGGACTCTTTCCTCTCTAAAAAAGTACTAAAAGTTGTATTTTAGGGTTGTGTTGGTATACAGATGACTATAATTTAGGCTGGCTTCATTAATAGATATTCATTATTACTGTCATTTTTGTCTTCCGATTTTAAAAGAAATTAGAATTGAAACATTTTCTTGGGCCCAATAAAGATATTGTGGGCCCAAAGCACTGTGCCTACAACAAATAGTAGAGAAGTAGGCCCTGGCGTACAAGACAAGGGGAGATGTTCACAGCCAAGACCACAGCATGAGCTACAGTATCAGAAGCAGAACAAGGGCAGCAAGGGCCAAAAATGGAAGCAGAGAAGATTCTGAGGCTTGCAAATTCTGAGGATGAGAACACAAGGGATGGTGGTGGCGATGGGGAATGGGTTGGCAGGACCTTTCCAGCTAACAATAGAAGTCAGAATACATCAGCTAAGAACTGGCGTTCATCCCAATGGCTGGAAGAAGGAAAAACATAAGGACACCCGTCACCGCTTCCCTGATTTATTAGCAAACACCCCATTCCGCTGCTTTTGCTGTGCGCCCCGCGTCACACTGGGTGTTCTCATAGTCAATGTGGTAGATCGAGCCATCTACATTCCACTGCCTTGAGTGATGGAAAATTATTTTAATGTTCAAAACTAGCAGATGTTTAATGGAGCTGTGCAGGGCTGCTCTTCTATCACGGCACACTGTGCTTGTGGAACCTGCAGAAAGAATGATCTGCAATCTTGCATTGCTAATCCATTCCTGAACCACAGGGGTGTCTTTCTGACACGTCTACGTTGGAAAAAGCCCTAAAATAGAGAGCTTGCAACACAATCTATATCCTGCCCCTTGAGGAAGAGCGGCATTATATTATGTTGGAAAGACTTAAGTTCTACCAAGAACTCTAACCTTGAGAATTTACATAAGCAAAACTTTTTAGACAAATTTGTTCAAATAAACCAAGAGAAGTACATAGCTGTAATTACACACATGCACACATCTGACAGCACTGGGATATAGGCTTCCCACTTTACAGCAGTTGCTCATGGTATATAATTCTGTTATAAGAATTTTAAGTAATTACAATGAAGTTACCTTTTTGGATTTGCTAAAAGGTTATTTTATAGGCATGGCTTTTTTCTAAAGAGGGAATGACATAGGTGTATACCTAACACTTACCTATGCTGGCCTAACAAAGATAAACTCTCAAATATCCACACACATTTGCTTTCTTTTATAAGCACAACCAATCCAGTAAAAAATTGCTTTATCCCCACACTAGTGTCTCCTGGATTGTTCAGGTGTGCAATGGTTCTCCACTGGGGAAAGCTTGTTAACCCACGTGGATCATAAGCCACCTTGCTTTATGAGCCCTATGAACTGTTTCTAGGTAGAGGCTCAAGGTTCTTGGGAAAGTTAATTGTCACAACTTGGGTGGTGCATTTGGTAGGCAGAGAGAGCCAAGGGGTGTTGGCAACCATCCTACAATGCACAACACAGCCTCCTCCAGACTTCTCCCAGAATTATCTGGCCCCAAATGTCAAAGGTCCCTAGGTGGAAAACCCTGACCTAAGCTTTTTCCTTAAGGCAAGACACTCACTCATGTATTACTCATCCCTGTTATTTCAAGGATCATACTCAGAGGAACGCTGGCACTCTAATACTGCTTGTACTGAATAGATTTCCTCCCAGAACAAACTGTATAGGTTAATTCAATACAATAATGTGAAAATTATAACTATATAAACTCAATAAAATATCACTTGCCTTCCAGTTGCAAATATATGTGTATTTTTAAAAGGTACATGAGATATCAAAAGTTATTAAGTTGGATAAACCCACCCCCCTCAGGATTGGCCTATAATTATTTTGTATGCAATAATAAAAAATAACTTGTATTAACTCCTCGTGAGTTGATCTATAACAGTAACCTATCAATGAAAAAGTCTTGATGGTAAATTATCCAACACATACACACACACACACACACACACACACACACACACACACACACGTAATAACTGCTTCTGATCAAAATTCAAAAGAAAGAAGAAAAACATACTCAACTAAAACCATGGAATCCATCCAGATCTTCTCTCCCTGGGTTAAGACTTTCTCATTCTAGCCAATCATTTCATAATGAATGACTTAGACAAAAGGGTAGAAGGCTAAACCACTAAAATCCCTTTGAATAATTTATTAGCTCTACCAGAATAACAAGTGTATGTTAACAAGCTACATAAATCCAAAGCCCTATGAAAAGACATGACTATAAAAATTGTTTCCTGGAACTTCTTCATGTCCTGTATCTGCAACTCTGAACTTGGTCTAATCCATCACTTGTCTATATATATAGTCTACAGACCTCACGGGACTTACAAATGGTTTAGGACCCTGCAGGAGGTGATGGTTGAGGGGACCCACATCTGAAGGTACTAATATAAACCCTGGGATTAAAATGAAAAGATCAAATTCTGTCTGACATATACTCTCTGTTTGGGGAACCTCTTCAACTCTTGGATTTTTCTAAATCTCTCAAATGAATAACAACACCCTACCTCACAGGTTAATAATATATATAAAATTCAATAATATAGATAAAATGGAAAGAAAGCTATCTGCTTCAAAAAGAGCTAACTATATTGACTTGGCTTGTATCTAAGCAGGAAGGAATTTTAATAATATAAGAAACTTCCTGTATCATCTGGAGAGACTGAACTAATGAATGAATGGAAAGCACTTGAAATCTGAACACATCCTCACAAAGATGTTTGCTGTGTATCCAGGAATCCTGAGAGAGGATTTTCTGCTCTGAAGAAAATGCCAAAGCTAGATATGACACACTGGTTTATAAAATGTCTTATGCTACTTGAAATAGACGATCTTTCTTCATTTATCTGCAAGACGCCTGCCTACCAAGTTGTTTCTGAGAGAGACAAATGAGCAATGACACTGCAGCCCATGTGTCCTCACTCCCAGCCACAACCTGCAAGCGCACTATGGCAGATCTGACTCACCAGGTCTACATAGTATTTTTAAACCACCTAAGATATTTTAATTCATGCAGGTTTAATGGCAATTATAGCTCTTCTCAAAATGTTTAATCCAAGCTTCATGATGTCCACTAGGACAGTTTACTACCAGGGAATCACAACTGGGTTAAGGAGCTGTAGCAAATTTCAAGATGTTTAGCTTTTTTGGTTTGTCTATTTAGTCACAGTAATAATTTCATTTCTTAGAGTGGGTTTCTCTTACATAAGAAGTTTTTTATTGCAAGCTCATACCAATAATTATTATATAAGTAACATATATACTAAAAATGGCCCAGTGGAGTTTAAGACCTGTTTTTCAAAGTATTAATATATGCCTCACTCAATTCTTAAATTAGAGTTTTCAAAAAGTTTCCAAAAGATGTTAAGTTATTTCCTGGTGATGAAAAAAATTCTGTTGTCAAACATATATGGGAAATGGATCCTTCAAGATGGATACTGATGGAGGCTTTGAGAAAATCCTATAACAATGAAGCCTGTTTTTTGGTTTTTTTTTCTACACAAAGGGTGTTCCAAACATATTTTGACCATGGGACCCTTTCCTTGTGGCACATTAAATGTATGTGGGAAAGAATCTGAAAAAAGTTATGAGATTTGAAATAGATAGCAAGCATAATTTAATCTGGTGATTTTAAGTAAAAAATAAATGAAACCAAAAAGAGTCTTCAAGGGAACAAGAGCAATCTGTGAATATCACCAGGTATCCACAGAATGGATATGGCTCTAGACAAAATAATTATATGTGTAGAATACAGAGCAAGAAAAGAGATGGTAAGAATGAAGATGTGCTCCCAAATGCCCAAAATATTTCAAAAGCGAATCAAAAGCATTTGAAAACATGCAAAAATTAAGAATCAAGAACTTTATAAGGTCCTAATACAATGCAACATTCCATATGTTTTGTCTTTTAAATTATACAGTTAAATCAAAGTGGTTTGTTAAAAGAAAACTTCGATTTTCACTTAGGAAAATAAATGTGAAAAGACTAATGACAGGTACCCTCACTTAAATCACATTCTGGATTCAAAAATCACATTTGCAAAATTCAATAAAGTGAAACCAAGTAAAAACAATGAGTAAACAAGAACTAAGAAAAGAAAAGGCAGAGGACATGGATGTTATAACTCTGAACTGAAGTAGATCCTGAGGAAAGAAAAATGTAGAGCTTTTGTTTGCACAACATAGCGCATGCATTACTACTACTGATTTTACAACAGAGAATACCAATTACTTCTGATTTTCCCATTTTCACAGAAATGAGAAAGGTCAGCTCTACTACTTAACTAAATTTCCCTTTTTTTTTCCCCAAAGGTCAAGCCCTTTATAGACTTTTACATGTTTTGTGATATTGGAGAGCTCATCTATGGTGATAAATAAAAAGCACCAAGTAAGTAAAAGATAATAAATACCCAGAACCTCACTATTCCTAAAATACTGTTTTCCTCAAACAATATATTAAAATATTATGTTAAAGTGTTCAACATCATACAAAAGCAGGATGGGTATACTTCCAGTTAGAAATAGACTAATCCATATGAAGATTACAATCACCAACAACACTAGCATACCATTCTGTAATGTTATTGTTGTTTAAAAAAAATGCTATAATTATACCTTCTAATTATTCACAATTAGATTTCACCAAAACTTTTCAAACATCTGTGAAAGAAAACTTTCTTGTTTTAAGTTTCTTTTTGAGGATCACCAAGTTTCTTAATGTTTTCCTGGAGGTAGCATCACACTAACTTTTCAAGGGATGAGAAAACTTTGCAGAAAAAAACAGAGTTTCTTCATAAGGAGAAATGCTTTGTTATGACAATAGTGGCTTACTGCTGAAGAGCACACCAACTAACAATTGTCCCTGAATTTTATGTAACTCAAAAAATCCTCAAAATCTGTTTTAGATATTCAGAAGATTCCATGAATCTTTAACATTAAAATACTTAGAAATGACTCAACTGTTTGGCTAAGATTACGCCTCAGGCAAGTTCCTGTTTCCAAATGTGTCAGGTCTGAACGGCACAAATATGTTAGCTTTAACACCCAAAGATTTTACTTGTACTTTGCAATTTTTATTTTTACAAGTCTTCCCTTCCTTCCTCCCTCCCTCATCACCACAGAAAAGAACAAAACAGGAAAAAAAAATTGTACTTAAACAGCCCAAAATATCTTTTAGATGAGAGTTCACTACTAAGAATAAATTCTATTATTTTCCTTTGAGTGTATCTATTTCTAGGTAATACAAATTTATATTATCATTAAAGAAGTAAAAAGGCACATAAAATAAAATACTTCATTACTTATCCAAGGACCACCAAGGTTTCTAGCAAATTTAACCGTTTTATAGTTCACAGTGCTTCTATAAACTTTTTTTTCCCCTTAAAACAACTGAGACTAGAGCAATATAGTCAGCCAGTCACTGACTCCTTTTAATGGTTCCTTTTACTAAGCCAGAACAAAGATTATTAAACACACAGAGACATCAACTGTGTAATGGAGGCATGCTTAGACAGAAAAGAAAATAAGAAAATGTCTACTGTATTAAGTAAAATTTAAGCATACATAGGAGGATAGTATTTTATAACAAAAATGAGCAACTCAGTAATAATTGAGAAAAATACTCAATCACAATAAGTTCCTCTGAATTATGAAGCCTAATTTATTCACAACTAATCTGAACTAATACCTAATTCAAGTCATCAGAGATCCAACTAATTGTTCTCATCATTGAGAAATACTGATATATTGATAATATTGATATATGGTATAAATGTTAGACATAACACAATATGGTTGAAAGATTGCATAGTCTGGAATCTCAAAACCTTATGAATGAGAAACCAAGAAACTCAAATTCGACACTCAATTTATACAAATGAGTCTCTATATCACAGGGCATGGTGATAGGTTTTTCCACCCTGATCTTATTTTCTGAAAAAAGCAAAAACGATACAAGAACTCCTCACCATATTAAACAGCTACAAATAAACAAGCTGCCCATGTAATGTTTATATATGACCACAAATCGACCTACCTCTGCCATTAGATAAAGGATTAATTTTGTAAATAGGGACAGTTACAAACAAACTCAAGATAAAATTGTTTTGCCACAGTAAGAAGTTATGGTTCATATCAGGCATCTGAGGATCACCCGAAAGGACTCAGTTTAAAGGAGAAAATTAAATTGATATTATGTATGCCGTATGCCTGAATTCTGATTTTAGCTCAGCCTTACAATTAAATCTCTATCTTGGGCTCAATAAGATAATTCAGCAAACTAAAACTCATTCAAACTAAAATCTACAGAAAGAAAAAGGCCCCAGTATAATGAGATTTTTAAACTCCAAGATATTAAACTCACTCCTTAAGAAATTATTTTAGCTTTACATTAAAAAACTCTCCTGCTCCTGAAATACCCCATAACTTTACATTTTATAATATATCTGCCTTATTACCTAAATATTTAATATCTATGCTGTATATTTATTGCTGTAAATCTTTAATACACTGACATAGTGTTTGCCCAAAGAACACACAAATATTTGGTTATCTCAATTCAGTTTAAAAAAAAAATAGTAAATGATGTACAGAATACAGTATTTTGGAAATTAAAATTATTTCTAAGGAAAAGGATTTATGTTGCTTCACAACAGAACTCTGAGTGCCTATGTTAAATTCTAACTGCAAAGACCTGAAAAGTCAAAATGAATAAGGTTTAGCTTTATTTGACTCAAGAAAGCGAATAAATGGATCGTCTTAGTTCATGTATGCTACATGAGTTCACTATATATACTTCATTTCTGAAACTCAGTGTCAAGATAAAAAATCTGACAGTTCTTGAGTAACCTATTAATGCTGCATATGCAATTTTTATTAACATATCAAAACTTAGTGTTTACGTGATGCTAATCCTGATTAAGTTTGAAAACCTTAATTATTCACTACAATTACTAGGAAGATGAGTCACTAAACTATGGTTTAGGGGTTCAATCTTGTTCCACATCTTTTTGGCTATTAACAGATTAACAATCAGAATAAAGGAAAACACTCTCTCTTTCAATAGCAAAAAAATAAGAAATAATATATGAAAAATTTCCGTCAGCAAAACAAAGATCTGTTATGGCTGACTAGATAATAAATCTCTTTTCCTGGCTCTGGTCTAGAACTTAACTTGGTTAATGACTGACTTCCGACATCCCCAACCTGACATTCAAACTTTTATACAAACTTCACTGATGTTGAAATTCCTTTGTAGGAATTTCTAAAGGTGTTTTAAAAAGTACAGTATTTAGAGAAAAAGCAATGTTTTCACACCTATGATTATTTACATATTTGCTTCAGTTTCTAGCCCATAATTTACACCCTCTAAAAAGTATCATCCTAACATAAGCCATTAAAGAAAATTACTGAGAATAATAAATATGAAACTATAACTATTATTAATATCTGCAAATAAGACAACTCTGGCTCAAAATCAATTAAAAGTCAGCTTTAAAAAAGCAGAAATTAAATAGGTAATCAAGCAATGTTGTAAATAAGATCAAGGTCATTTTCTGAAGCAGAATTAATATATTTATGTGTATATTCACGCAATCTTGAAATTCTTCCTATGGGAATTTCAGCCTTTCTTAGCACTAAGTGCGAATGTTTTTTTTTTAAAAAAACAATTTGCTGTAAAGCAATTTGCTTTTCACAGCAATTTTCTAAGTGTGATTCTAGGAGACAATACAGAGTCACTCATTTATTCCCTTCAGTTCCCTACCCCTCGATCCAGAAGAGGGATGATAATTATTTTCCATAATTACTTTGTAAAAATCTCTCGTGAATAAGTCAAAATTCAGAAAGACACTAAACGTTTTTAACACAAGATTTACAAAGATTTTCCCCAAAAAACACTGCTGACTATTTCCTTCAAGTAAAGATATTTGGTATTCCTTATAAGCTAAATGTTTCCAAATATCTAGGGTATCCACAAGAATAAAAATAAGATTTTTACCACTCCACTTTCAATGATTCCTACTCAAAATCATCCATCACTTTTAACATTCTATCACATCTCTCTGTATATACAACTGTGCCCACCTCTTATACTTAAGAGAGCCCTGCACTCACAATATTGCTAGTGAACAGGCAGCAAGAGGTATTATGCGCCTTATTATAATTATGCTGTGTGCATAATCAGATAGCAAGCCAAAGATAAAGCCGGGATTAGAATTACCCTCTTAAATTCTTAGCTCATCAAGAAGGTAAAGCAGGCAAACCATTACCTCTATAACAGGACCAGACTTTCTCACTAGGAAGTCAAAACCTTCCTAATCTGTCAGAAAACAGGGATTAACAAACAGCTGCATTAGACACTTGATTTCCGTAACTTAGACATTCAAGTACATATCAAACACAAATAATTTAATTTATACCTTTTCCTAACTAGCACTCATAGAACCATGAAAAAACATGCCCAAATCCTAAAGTTTTCTCCTTGATTCAAGGCAAATTTAATCCAATTACTTCATACAGAGACCTCTTTCATTTTAACCAGCCCAGATTTTCATTTTTGATTTTCTTAGTCATATTGAGAAAAGTGCAAGCTACTCAGACAAGTCAAAGTACTCTCAGTAAGGTCACTACAATGTTTTGCCCCCTAAGAAAAATAGAAATTTGAATTATAAGACTGAAGTCTTACTTCTCTAATTCACCTTCGGCATCTACATCAAATTAATCCATAAATAACTTTAAAAAATGGATTTTTAAAGAGCAATTTATTTGCCCCAGTCCACCTAATTTTTTTTTTCTTTCAGAAATGCTATTGTAAAAATATGTACTGATTATTTCTCTGTTATCTAAGCTTTGGGTAACCAATAAGGAAGACATTGAACCCAGAGCACAGGTTGGTTGGTTGCCGAAAAAAAATAAAGCTGGTTTCTAACCTACGTTTAAGTCTTGGCCCTGACTCCAATGTAAAGCTATCTTCCACTCCTACATACATCTATAGAGACTAGAATGACTTCCCACTGAGAAAGCACAAACTAGTCCTCTTAGTCCACTGGTTTTCAAACTGTGTCTTTAAGAACCTTGGGGTTCCTTTAGCGATGCCTCCGTATTTGAGGGGAGGCCAAATAAGGAAATAGGTTTTTAATCTACGAAAGCAAATGGGGTTTTTAATCTACTTACAGACTGTGGACCTACCCACTCTATATTTTTGTTTGGGGGGAAAAAAAAGCGTTATGCTGCCTTTTTTTTAATCTAAGTGAAAAATCTGTGCCTTATACTTTTGACCAGGAATGTTACAATTAAAAGTAGAAATCACACGCCAAGTGTTTTCAAGCTGCAGTAAGATAATTTTCACTATCACAAAACAAGTGGGTGGGGGATGGGCTGGGGACAGGTGCTTGAGCATCATAACCAGAAAACATTCCCAGTGGGTCCCCTTCCCTGCTGGGTAACCCCAGATACCAAAACCAAAGAAATTTTAGGGCCTGTAACCTCTCATCTAGAAACTCTAGATATAATTTACACACACACACACACACACACACACACACACACACACCTTTGAATAGATAAATTTTAAAACAATCGCTTAGCAACAACATAAAAATATTCTGGTAATCCATCCCAGGGATATATAAAAAGACAAGGGGATCCTATTTCTGTTCTTTCTTTTAGTGGGTGAGTCATCGTTGTCCCTAGGATCGTACTGATGAAATAAAATAGATGCTTGTTTTATAAACAAAGTTTCCCCTAAGGAACTCATCTTCCTCTTTAGTGAGAGTTGTCTGATATGTATTATTTGTCTCTCTAATGAATATTTTAGAAGACTTATAAGAGCCGTAATGTATTTTATAAAGATTGTCTACATTAATACCAAAACATATACTAATATCTGCTGGCCTTTTTCTGTCTAACTATAAAATTTTATAAAAATTATAAAATTTTGCATCAAATCGTTTTCGGAACTTATGTGCAGAAAGAAGCATTTACAGGTAAAATGATATGACTGATGCTTTTAACTTGCTTTAAAAATACTGCAGAAAACGAAAAGCTAGAGAGAGAAAAGAGTGACCGAGAGAGAGAAGAGTAAGAGAGAAAAAGAGAAAGAATTGTTAAAGAGTCAGTCAATTGTTAGAGCTGGTTGAGATATATGTTTGAAATTTTCCATAATAAAATGTTTTTTAAATTCCTTTGGAAAGTTGTCAGATTATGTAAATTATACACAAATATGTATGCTACAGAATCAAAATACAGGATTAAACCAAAGGATTAAAAGAATTTATGAAACAACATTGTCTCAGTTTCATAAGTAATTTGTCAGTGGAGAGTTTCTATTGGATGCAAAAATACAGTATCTGTTATTAAATACTTATCAATTACAACACAAACCAGAAGTGATTGAAAAGGCAAATTGACTAGTCAAAGGGGAAAGAAAAGGAAGGTGGGTTTTTTTTTTTTGGCAAGCAATAAGGTGTTTGCAATTTTATGTAGGCTAGGGGAAATGACCATGATCCTTCTACTTTTGTATATATATCATATTACTCTGAATCATGATTTTAGATGGAGTCTGTACATTTTAATATGGAAGAAAAAGGCTGGTCAGTATCACTACAGCAGTTACAAGAACCATGAGGATGCAAGGTAAGTAAGAGTGAGAAATAAATAAAGGGAAAAAGTTGGTTAATGCACAAAATCAAAAAACTGGAAAGGAAAAAATAAAAAGCTAAAGGTGTATCTTCCTTAACCTTGAGGAAGAGTGCATTTTATCATGCAGACAAACCTTCATTCAAAGGTAACTCATTAGGAAATAATGGCTCACAAAAATCATCCTTTACCTTGTGAAAGACACAAAGGGTATTTTCTTCTAGAAGCTGGAAGCCTGGTCAACATTTTAGTGGTTCTCAAACTTAAATTTTCATCAGAATCAACTAGAGAGATTGTTAAAGAGATTGCTGGACCCAACCCCACACCCCAGACCACACTTTGAGAGCTACAGGCTTATTCCATGACCAATTCCTGTAAATTACCAGATTTTAAAAGCAGTCACAGTTTTTCAAAACTCAATACACATTCTATGAGAAACATTTTACTAAACTGAATTTACAGGCAGAGCATGAGTGTTTTACAAAGAGAATTATCGCCCTGGTTAGAGAACATTTCACAGACCAACAAATTAAATAGGTACTAAATAATTTAGAAACTTCATTTGTACTGTGGTAGTTATAAACTTTTATAATGTTGTAACTTACAGAAAGATACCACTATCTGAAAACAGTCTCACCTCACCCAAACACAGGCTTAAAACGGTGCCTCCTTCACAGAACTCACTAACCAGCTGATAAACTCAGTGCCAAGTCCTCTAATTGGTCCATTTGAATCTGGGGCTCTACTCATCTTCATTTACATCAGCAGCTGTGGAATGCTCCCTGCCATTGACAAGCCACTGCTGCAGTGACCACAAGGAACCCTCCTCAGAACTTCCATCCTTGGCTAGCTGAGTGAGTCAACAGAGTCTGAACTCACACAACTACGACCAGACACAGCAAAGCCCAGCTATTTAGGCCTAGATCACAGGCACTGAGGCCAAATTAAGAGAAGCAATGGACAAACACAGCCTAGATACAGTAAATCACTTTTGTAAAATTCTTAATATGAATGAAGTCCAGTGTCAGGTGGGAAAGGAGAATAGATCCTAAAGAACTACTGGTCAGAATTCCACCTAAATTTAACAGTAATTTAATCTCCAGTCACTGCTGCCTCCAAACCAGGCCTCTAAAAAACAGCTGAGGTCGAGATGACAATTCAGATTTCAATAAATCCAGTCTACTGCATCTGCACCAGAATGAGAATACTTTTAAGTTAATCGATCATAGGAAACCTGTTAAGTAGATGATAGCTGACATAGCTATTAAGTGGGCAGGTAGCATAACACCTTTAAAAATCTGCTTAAAAAATAAATAGTAGTAGACTATGTTACCTTCTGACAAGGGTTTTGACGCTAGTATGTTGAATTTCCTTTAGTTTATACTCAAATAAATTATGCACTGAAAGAATGGCAACAGATATTGCAAATATCAAGGGGTGTGGCTGGGCTAAAGGTTCTCAAGTTCCTTTCCAGCTTCAACACTAGAAGTCTAAGCAAACAATTCATTTACTAGACATTCTAGAGGACAAAAGCTGGGGGATTTGGAATCAGAATGCATAGACTCTAATTCTGACACTTAACTGTGATCCTGGACAAAAGGCTATATTTTGGGCTCCTCATTTGTAAATTAGGGGATAAAATAGTAGTACCCACCTCATAGGAACATTGTAGAAATTAAATGAGCATGTAAATTGTTTAAGGAGCAAAAGGATGTTAATGATGACACATAAATCTGAAGTTGCAAATACCAATAGAGCCTAATTAAAACCTTAAGAAAATTACATGTCATTTGTCCCTCAAATGGAACCTTGGAAGTCTGTAGAAGCCACAGGTTAACTTAACGTTTAATGACTAGCCTGAGAGGGTATTTTATAATTTCCTGGTTTTGCCTATATTTTGGGTACAGCCACATTACCAGAAAGCAAGCAACAAAACCAAGAAAAGAAATAAGACTGCTTCTAATCTTCTATTGAAAAAATAGATTTGCAAGACAGGGTTGTGGATGCTTCAGTTCTTTTACTTTGGGGACATGGCAGAGGGTTTGGAAGATTACACGCTCTCACGTATAAACACAGGTAAGTATGTACATATGCAGAGCCACTGAAAAAGTCTGACAAATGCTATGAGCCAATCACCAATGATGGCTTACAGCAATAGTAATAGTATTTACTAAGCACACACTATATGTCCTACAGGCTGTATTTTTTCTTTTAATCCTTAAACCCTAGAACTTAGGTATTTTTCTAATAAGCCCCATTTTATCAATAAAGAAACAGAAGAGTAAAGTGAGTTTTTGAAAAGGAAAAATATAAAGGAAAAAATAAACACAGTCACTACATCAAGAGTTTCACAAATAAAACATTCAAGAATTCAGAAAGGCAATGGACTGTTTTTGCTAGACCTGTGACAGGCCTTTGACCTGCAGATGGCTGACACCTCATAGATAACCAATTGTCTATGCCCAGTTAGGTGCCCTCCATATGGCTGCCAGGAACACATGTGTGATTCCTGGTCACACTGTGTAACCTGTGGACAAGGCTGCAAGATGGAAGGCTAAGAAATGGAATCAGGTTTTAGGTCAGATGACAGGGTACACAAAAAGGAGTTTTTGCAACTATTAAGATGATTATGCTGATGTTTCATTATAATATGTTTTGGGGGTATAAGTGGCTTGATAAATAGCCCCTGGGGCTTTCTTTAAGCTGGCAGGATCCATGCTGAACAGGAGAAACAGGTTGGTGACCAAGCTGAACGTGTTGAGGACCAAGGGAAATTTTAAAAGCTGCACTACCAGACATCACTAGCCTAATGCCTCCAGCAGGCATTAGGCTAAGATGTCACTGCTGGTTTACCGCAATAACTAACAACTCTCTAAAATGGCCATATCATGGGCTCATTTTCACCAAGCGTCATACTTAACTCACTTTTCTGCAGAACCCTTTAATCTTATTAGATGTTCCCTTAGTCAAAATTAAGACATTGTCATTATGCATCACTTAAGAAAAATAATAAAGAACATATGCTACCTGTATTTCAGTAATAGAAAAACATGGTGAAATAGTCAATACTTGATTTTTATAAAAAGGAACCAAATTCTTTTAAAAATCACTTAAGTTTTAAGAAATTTAAACATCTTCATTCAAGGTCAAAGACAGCTTTAGAAAAATTCAATATCACTTTACTTGTCATAACCTCCTTTAAAGCAACGTGGAATGGGAACGAATTCTGATAATAGTTTTGATCTATAAAATGAGTCAGAAAATCAATTTTAAAAGAGAAAAAAATGCTTAATTGTTAAATATTTAATATTTAAACAAAAAGTAAGTAACAAAGATGCTTTTAAAAATAATGACATTTTGAAAAATCAAAAGTTATTGGTTATTGTCCTTTTTGACTTTATGGAGCTACAGAAAGAGACATACACTGATTAGGTCACTTCTACATCAAGTATCAGGAACCTGGGTTCCAACCTCAGCTCTGCTATTTACTATGATATCTGGGAAAATATGCAGCCTCTCTGAACCTAATTTTGTTCACATTTTATTTTGAGATAGTATTGTTATTAACTATTAGTTATAACTTCCATTTGTTATGAAAATATAAGATAAAGACAAATATTTTACTATGGTCAATTCTTTTCAATAACTTTCTGGGTAAAAATACAGAAAACAACAAATCACAGTATAAAGTTCAGTGGGGGAGAGAATACTTCCGTTAAATTATTTTCCTCTGCCTTAGCATGTTAATTCCATAGTCGGCATTGGTGTCGATTTGAGAAGCAATATTACTAGCATCAACACTTGAAATTTTAGATTGAAGGAGTTATTTCTTGATGTTCAATGCAGGGCAAATGAGCCTGAAGTAATAATTCTCGTTTCCAATACTTTCAAAAGCAAATCTTGATATGAGAATCAGTTATCCATGATAAGAGATGAAATTCACTGAAATGACCTTGTTTCACGATACAATAAAACTTGCTATCTTCAACTTTATAAAAGTAACGTTCTTAGAAAAGCAATTGGAAGGATTCTAGATATTACATCAAAATACATGTCTTCTTAAACGTATTTTAAATAACCTTGTATGGTAATGGCTTGTGTGAGGAAAGAAGTCTCTGGGAACCACAGTTTAGAAGCTGGTTGATCGTCTACCAAGAATGACAAAACCAGGGGGTTATATAACCAAGATGAGGTGGGACAACGTGGTGGACACCTCTCAAGTCTCTTCTTACAGTTAAAAAGATTCAAAAACAAAAAGCAATAATGAAGAAAAGTAAGTATGTACTACCCTCTCCTCCAATCCACTGTCTCACCATCCACAGACAAGTTTTGTTAGATTTACCTTAATCTTTCAGGTACATTCTAAGTACATAAATTTTGTCCTATATATATAAAATCTTCCTTAATGTAATTTATGATATCTGCTTCCTGCAAATTCCTTTTTTCACTTAAGTCTATTTTTAATTTATGATGGTATAATTCCCGGTTTGATACAAATAGTGAAAAAAATTTAATTGATACAAATGGTACTCCAATAAGGTCCTTATCTGTGGGCACTCTAATACAAAATACTATAGTACTAATTCCTAGAATTGCTAAATTGAGAGTTATGCATAAAAAGCTCTGAACGATTGCTCTTGAAAACTGTTGCACCACTGACAGTACAAGAATATATGTTTCCTCACATTCTTGCCAACTCTGGCAGGACTGCGTAGTCTCTGCCAATCACATGATTTAAAAAATGTTATCTCACTGTTTTAATTTTTATTTTCCTGACTACTAATGAGATTAAGCATATCTGTCTAAATCTGCTAGCTATGTCTATTTTTTTCTGACTATTATCTGTTAAATTCTTTGCTTTTTTTTGGTCCACTTCTTTTGTATTCTTTTAGAGGATCATAATGAAATATGTATGGACAAAATGATAAGACTGAATTTATTTCAAAATAACCCAGTAAGGAAAAAGAGAATGAGGAGGCGGTATTTACAGATAAAAGAAGATAATAATAGATAATAACACTGGTTATAAATTTAACATTTCCAAGACTAGGTGACAGGTACCTGGGGATTTATCATACTATATCATACTATTTTGTCTTTTGTGTATGCTTTAATTTTTTTCATAATAAAAGATTTTTAAAGAGCTTTCCTCATTTTTCTTAATATGTTCATAGTATTTTTAATTAATTTATAAGAATACTTTGTGAAATAAAGAAATTTGCCCTTTGTTACAGACTCTATAAATAATCCTCCAGCTTCCTTCTCTCTATGGACAGATATCCCAACACTATTCATTGATAATCCATCTTTTCCCCCCTCCAATGTGGAAAAACATCTTTATCCTAATTTCCAACATATCTACAAGTCTATTTCAAGACTTCCATTTTGTCACACTAATTTGCCTTTGCAAGTACTATGCAGTTTTTAGTTTCTATACCTTTACATTTTCTTTAGGTTTTTTTTTCCTGGCTATTCTTACCTCATGATTTTCCCAGAAGACTTTAAACAATTGTGTTAATTTTCCTAAGTGTCTAATATACTTATAAACATATCTCCCTGTAGTGTTGTCTCCCTAACATCCTGTTGCTTGGTTTTCTCCTTTACATCATCTGTTGCAGTCAGACTCCAAATTCACTTTGACATACAGCTAGTGCACAAATGTTAAATAATTCTTTTCCCGGTGTAAAAAATATTTAGTTAGCTATTGTGAAAGGTCAAACTGCCAAAAGACTGTTCTAATATTTGAACACTACCCTTTTTCTAAGGCCTTATTTTAGTAAATAAGGACCTAACTACAAATTCAATAAAGGAGCATGTCATGATCAGTCTGAGGCAAAGGTTTTAAATACAATACACTAATTTTAGTCATAAACATTTTAGTTTTACTTTATTGGTCTACAGCTTCACAAAGGATGTGATCTCTTAAAGAAGATATGGCTTGATCAATTTATTAGAACTAACCAGCAGAGATCACATTTTCACAGAGCAACTGTTAAATTAATCCGCGTTAAGTCTGCCTCAAAGCTCTTGGACGCAGCTATAGGATGTGGGTGTAACAGGATCGCACAGACTGACACCTGATAGAGCCTTACACTGGGTCAGTAGGAAGAAAATGGAGAAGGGGAATCTATCCTTCGAGAATCAAAACATCAAAACCCCCTGGCAGTCTCCTGATAAATTTGATCCCTCCTCCATCTAGGTTAAAATAAACATCCCTAAAATAAAACTTCCCCAAAACAAAAAACAGACTGCTCCATTCAATTCACATTTTGTGAATTAACGAAATTTAAGTCACTCAAAAGCACCAAAGGTACATGGTGACTTTCTCTTGAATCTTATGTCTGAATGAGATGAGTAGGAAAATACACTGATAAAAGGTTAATAGAAATGCGCATTTCTAATATACAGTCAATGCTATGTGTGAGCAGGTCCTAGAGATGTAAGTCCTGGGCACTACTGTTTCCAGAAGCTTCCACAGGTGCTAGATGCCACAGGTCCCTTCACAAAGACATCTCAATTACCTCCTCCCCAGTCCCTTTTGATGTGTACTAAACAATCCCTTAGCTTTCAAAGGGGTTAGCAGAGATCTTTGAAAGCTGGCAGCCAGAAATTCTGTGCCTGCCTCCAGCTGGTCCAAGCAGCCAAGGCTGTCACCTGTGCAGGGTCACTTTGGGAAATGCCACTGGAAGGGTAGAACTTGGAAGGGCAGGATCATGAACAAGCAGGAGCTCTGCATCCTGGTTACGTGTCCTTTAGATTCCTTTCCAAGTGGTTTTTCTTCTGGTTCCAAAGACATTTTAAACTCTAAAGAACGGACCACAAGTTTATGCAGCATTTTAAATAAGTCGTTCCTGTTTCTAGATGATCACAAATGTCCCTGATGAAATGTTGAGAAGTTAAAGCCTTCCGGTCATCTGATAGCACTGACAGGTGAAGCCAGGCAGGGCTGTGCCACAGGCAAAGAGGCCTCTCCCCAAGCATTTGCATTTTCACAGGGGTAAAGTGAGGCCCACTTGAAAGTCAAGTTCTGAAGGGTCCAAGAGGAGAAGTTACAAAAAGGCTTACAATGAAAATCAGAACTACTATTTTTTCGGGGCCTACTATGGGCCAGACTTTGGGCTTTGTACCTTAGTTTTAATTCCATTTTTCTCCGGACTGACCTATTTACAGATAATTTGTAGATGTAGAAATTTAAGTGTAAGGGAAGTTAAGTCATTTTCCTGCAGTCATACCTCTAGTAACTGAAGGAGCTGTGGCTCAAATCCAAGAATGACTCCAACATCTACAGTCTGGGGATTATTTTATTTAGGGTTGAGAGAAAGGGAAGGAATGCAATTGGGACGGAAGGAGTGGCTGAAGAAGGGGGAAGGGACACCATGTAGAGACATCCCTGCTCAGAGTTACCGCAGGTGAGGCTGGAGGCTGGGGGTGGGGGGCAGTCAGAACTGAAGCCTGGTAGATTAGTCTCATTTCTTATCAAGCAGCCACTGTAATAATGGCTTCCTTCAAGGAGCTAACTGCCCAGTCCAAGAGGAAACACAGGCCCAACTCCACCCACCACTGCATTTTGCTAGAGGCAAGAGATAAGTAGGTGGAGTACAGACACTGAAGACCAAGTCTGAAGCTGGTTCCCAAGCTCCCTCCCAGGGGATGCTTTACCAGTTTAATATATGAAATGGGAATAACAACAGGTATCTTAAGACTTCAGTTGAGGATTATATAAAAAAACATTTCCATCAGTGCCTGGCTCTTAGAAAGAGCTATATACCTGATGATGATGATTATTGTTATTGTTGTTGTTACTACTACTACAGAAGCTTAAGAAAGCCTCTATTTCTACATACTCCAGAAAGAGGCGTTTATTCCATAACTAGCAAACCACAATATGACATGATTGACTGCCAAGTTTCTAACGCAAGTTTAGTTGGGACCAAAAAAAAAAAAAAAAACACAACAAACCTAAAATAACTCTAAGAAAGTATCTCTCCAACTTAAAAATTTGAAATACAGAGGCAAGGATGAATTGCTATATACTCGGTTCTTTTAAATGTTTTGAATCCAAAATGTTTTCCATAAAGTTCTCTTGATTAAACACACATTCCTCTCCAAAGACTGAGTAAATTCAGTAAAGCAGACACCATTCGTTTTTATAAATGACTCATCCAGGTGAACCGTCATTGATAAATTATGTACACATAATTAGTGAGATGATTGTAACAGCTCCTGTACTTCCTTAGACACCCTACCATACTCCTACCTCACAGCCTTTATATTTACTATTCTTTCTAGCTTGAGGACTTAAAGGAGAAAAAAAAAAAGTTTTTCTTCTGCCCTGTTAGGCTCAGAACTAGGGCCATACAAATTAACTGACAAGAAACAAATTAACAGGCAAAAAAGCAAACTAATTCTATTTGTTGTTAATATTTTTACCTGGTGAGGGGAACTTGACAGAAAAAAAGTGAAAGCCCCCCAAAACACAATAAGCCCAAGGGCTTACAGTCCATTTTAACAAAGAGCAATAGTAAGTTGTGGAGACATGAGAAGACGAAGGAAAAGAAGTATGGGCTTCTGGGAGTCCACTCACTATAAAGGCACGGTAAAGTATTTATTTAAAATAAGTAAAAAATAAATTACAGTGTTTGCTTTAAAAGCCTCTAACATGAAATATAATGATACTAAACTGGTTAACTTGTAAATAGCAGTTAATGATAAAAAATTATATGGGTCTGACTAAACAAGCTCCACAACCTTACAAGGGTCCTTACAAGGGTCCTACGAAAGCAGCATCTCATCACATACTGTTAAATTTAAAGACAAATCTAGTTCTTTATGGCTAAAGATTCTTACCTTTGGGAACTTCATAGAATAAATGGCTTATTTTTTAATCACGTAAAATCAGGAATGACTTTAACAGCAGGGAAAAGGGGAAGGAGGATGCTTTATCTACATCTGTGTGACCATATAACCCAATGAATGCTCCCATCAAATGCTCTATTCAACTAAACTCACAACTTCACTGATGTCTACATTTGAGTCTTAGCTACATTTGCCTGTCAAGTCTAATAGCTTCTTAATAGTTAAACTTCTTCCTACACAAGTGATCATGAAACTATTAAATATGAGGACAGATTGTGTGAATTATTAGGTCAGGTTTTCCTATTTATCTATGGTTTCTGTTCATCTCATTTTAAGTACTACATTACAGTTGAAGGAGTACCATGTTAAACACTACTTGAGAGCAGCAATTTAGATCATTCGATAAATACTTAAAAATAGTAACAGGTATTCTGCACACAGTCCTTCCTTACATCACTACTTTCAACCTAACTTCAGGTTGAAAATGCCAAATACGAAAGCACACATCTACAATTATATTGCCCCTGTTGCCCTAAACAGATTCATACATCCATCAAACATTATAATTACAAAGAGCTTATAATGGCATGAGATTAATGTTAAGAAATAAAATGCAGGCTAGAAAATGGAACCTACAGTATGATTTCAAAAATACTTTAAAAAATGACCTAAAACAGACATTCATGGATGTCAAGATCATGCATGTTTTTACATTTTCTCTAAGCTACCTACAATGCATCTGTAATACATTTCTAGTTAAAAAAAAAATCTAACTTAAATATAACTTTAAAAATGACTCCCCCAAAAACATTTTAAAGCTCTAAACTTCAGTTTCTCTTGGTTATAGTTACTATAAAAAAATGTAGGGAAACTGCTAAAAAAAATTATGGTAGCTTTTTTAAGTTTAAAGGTAATTTTTTAATGTATAATAGACAACTGACAAAGGAAATACACATATCCTTGTACATTTAACTCATTCCTGTAAACTGTGACTCCTCTAAGATTTGTCCCACACATACCGGCATTTTCAAAATGCAATTATTTTCATCATAGAATATGAAGAAAATACAGTACATGCTTTACTCAAAGATCAGGAGTGCCTTTGGGGGGAGAGCCTAGCCACAGATGAGAAGCCCTAGGTTTAAACAGAAACACTGTCAAGTCTAGCACTAAATCAAAAATCACTAAACCTAAGCCAGACATCAATAAACTTTCCCCTGCTTCAGAGCACTCTTACACAATCTGCAACATCCAGGTTGATAAACATTTTAGGAATGAAGTGAAAACTTCCAACTCTAAAAGTTCACCCATCATTTCCATATTGTAAATACTTTACACCAGCAGCGATCCCGGGAGCATACCGGTCCCTGCCTTCCTCAACCCATCATGCCGTGCAGTAAGTTTTCCACATTTGCTTACATTCTGAAAATAACATGCCAGAAGTGCACTGGGCTTAAGCTGTCAGAAAATATCATACTTTAAGTATAACTGGATAAGAACTATAGGCACAGTGGGGCAGCCTTCCAAAAACAAAGAGAAAAAAGAAAGGAAGCTTAACTCCAGTGTTCCCAAGGAACAGACTTCATTCACACAACAAAATGTGTATAGTAATGAATGCCCTGTGGACTTTTCCTTCAGAGGGCAGCTGACATTTCAACCAGTGTTCACAATCACATACCTTGGTTCCCAAAGGGTCTCTCACAACTCCTATTTTAATAGTGGCTACACCAAAATAGGACAAACTGATCACTGAACCCAGCATCACCTCCTACCTAAAGATTCTAGATACGCCTGGTAATTTTATCTATCTTGCTCTCAGTCTTGTCCAGATCGGGCCATGCCTTCTCCATTGGGTCAGATTTTCTTAAGGCTCCTGTCTCAATGTTCAACTGACAGCGACCACCTAACAACATTAGTATATACTGACGTGGACACAGCAACATGGAATAGGAAAAGGAAGGACTGTTGATGAAGAAAGAAACTAGAAAACAGAGGACAGGGACTGGGCTTCAACCCTTAATATTCTAGTGATACTGGGCAACTCAACACTCCCAAATCTCAGTTTCTTTATGTGTACAATGAAAGGGCTTAGGAAGGATCTCACGCATACCACCTGCTCCAAAACCTATGATGCTTTTCACAGACAGCAGTATAGGCTGACCTGATCCTTCCACAGCTGCACTGTCCACTACGATAGCCAGTAGACACATGTGGGTATTATGTACATGTAGGTGATCCAAATTAAAATATGCTCTATGGGTAAAATTTTGAAGACATAAAATGAAAAAAAAAAGTAATATATTTCAGTAATCATTTTTATACTGACCACATGTCGACATAATATTTTGGGTCTACTGGGTACAATAAAACATATTAAATTAACGTCACCTGTTTCTTTTACTCTTGTATGTGGCTACCGGAAAATTACAAATTACATTTGTGGTCCCACTATACTTTTATCGAACAGTATTGTATTAGTTGGGCCCAGGCATTAAGTGAAGCCCAGAGGAATTCTGAGATGAAATGACACCAGAGAGTATCTGAGTGGAACACCGCCATTCTCTGGCTCTTCACCATTAGGGCTTAAAGCTTATCATTTCCAGTGAATATTTATAAATAGCTGTTTCAAAGCCATGTTTATATTCTCTTATTTTACTCACCAACAATGAATGAATCAACAGCAAATAACATTGGGCCTAAAAATAACATTACTTTATTTACTTAAGGTCTCAATCTTAATTATCAACTGAGGCTTTAAGCATAATCTTAAATGGATGTACCTTTACGTGGACACCTGTATTCTGTTTTTAGTTTCCTTTAAATTGAATATACATTTAAGATAATAATTTAGTTTACTTCATAAAGATGATTATATAATCTTTTTTTGAATTTAATAGCAACAGGTAAAATAAATTTGCATGGATGGACCACGTTTCACTGATATCTAATTGGAAATCTTTCCACTAATTATTATTACCTGTGTCAATTTATTTAGTGTGTTTTAAATGTTCAGAGAAGCAGAGATGGTTTCTAAAGAATTGGTTTACTTAGAAATATGACTATGAACAGAGCCAATAAAATATTTACAAGGTTCAGGTAAGTCAAGACTGAATACTCAAGTATTCTTCTCTAAACATATTTTTGGACTGCCACCTTTTTCAGTTAGGTGTTTTTTAATAAAGGCATATATCTAATCGCCTACAAAACCAACTACCAAAGGCAATAAAGTAAGCTAACTCTGCAATCCAGAGCCAACTAAAGGCAAACCCATTTCAAACTGGTCTTAAATTATGGCCAGTAATTATATCAAATATTTTCAGAAATATAAAAGCAGAACAGAATTTAGAATAAAATATATGTTCCAAGAGGAATTTTTTTAAGTTTATCAAATTATATAAATGACCATTAGAAAATTATGCAGGATTAAAAAATACAATTTTCTCATATTTTCAAATCCTAACTAATATAATTTTTAAAATTTTCACTTATATGATGTAATTACCACCCACTCTTTTTATAGGAGGAAAAAAAGTATAATTTCGAAATACGACCAAGGTAGTAAGAGAAAAATATATATATTCAAACAAAATGGTTACTCTCATTCTCGTTATCAGCCAACAACTATTCCAGGCACATACAAATCATCTATTTTTCTGAAGGCAGTACCAAAAAGAGAAAAGATAAAGTCTATTTTTGACAGATACTTCAAAATAAAAAAATAAATGGCAAGATTTAAGATGAACAAAATTGAACTAAGCTTTCTGATTACCCTTAAAGAATATAAAGGATTCAAAAGAAATAATTCACAAAATAAAACTAAGAGCAGTTTTTGAGGAACCCTATTTTAGAAATTTCCTTTTTGACAGAATCATGTACATACATCTTTAGGTACTATCAACTCCAAGCACTCCCTAACATTGGTGACTATTTCACGCCTGCTCAGGACTCTAGGTTTTTTCTGCATCTTTATTTTATTACCTACTTTCTGGTAAATACCTTCATTTGACTGTTTTTAGAATAACTGAAATGAATAAGAAAAAAGGTAAGTAATGAATTTTAAAATGGAAGTCCCATTTTTTACTGATGTAAATATATTAAGGTTTATTTTCTTCTTTTCCATATTTCTTTCCAATCTGGAGAACAGGTGGGCACATAAACGGATTTGAAAGGCTGTGCAGCAACAGAGAAGCTGAAGGTGGTAAGCAAATCTAGTTCACAAGAGGTTCTCATCATCGTGCTTTTCTAAGCTTGTTTTATCTGCTATTCCTTTCAAAGAACAAGCACAAGACAGTTGCTTTATAGAAGTCTCAAAATCAAATGAAAGATAGTTTACCAACAGGCAGAGTAAACCAACAATGCCACTACTATCCACAGAGCCAGTGGAATGATCTTTTTTTCCATCATTCTGATTAGAAGCATTTCCCAGGAATACAAGTCTAAACCATCTTGGGTACAAATCGACCAGAATAAAGGCTCAGTTCTTGGGTGTTCCTGCCATACCACTCCCTAAAGATGTGCTTCCTACATTCTTAGCTAGCAGAAAAAGAAAAGTGGGCAAATCCCAAAAACCTACTCCAATTACTCATAGAGAATCTTTGTTTTGGTTCAGAATGGTTATTAATCTACCCATTTTCCTCTACATCTCAGAATGACAGTTATCATCTAATATCCCACCTCTCCTTTATGCTTCAGAAGAGAACCTAGAATGTATTATTGGTGGCAATACTCCCAGCTAACAGACCACGTGTACCAGCCTCCCTTGCAGCTAGGTGCTACCATCCTGCTAATAATAAGATCAAGCAGACATTGAGAACTTCTACAAAGGCTCCTAAACCTAACTGACTGACCATTGTCATCAATAGTTACCCCCATTGTAGGAACATTTAAAAGTACCCAATTGCTGAGAAAATGAAGTTCAAACTCATTGAAGCATCCAGAGTTCTTAATCTCCTACAGTCTCTACATCATCTCTCCCACCCACATTCCCATGGCTTTCCCTTCTAAATCTCTATAGCTTCACTGTTCCTTCATTCTGGAAAGCCCCACCATACCCCAGTTACCCTCCACTCATCCTTGAAAACCAGTTTAAATGCTGCCTACCTTCTCTAAGAAAACTTTGTACATTCTTCCATTGCAGACTTTGGCACACTGTGCCTAATTATTTCTGCATCTATATCTTCCCCCATTAGGCCATAAAATCCTTTAAGGCACAATCTGAATTGTTTCTCTATTTGCTCATAGCCCCACCAACATACCAAGGCATCTGAAACTGAAACACAGAAGGTATCCAGTATGTGTCCATAAAATAAATGAAATTTTTAAAAATTCAATGTAAGGGGAGAAAAATATAGTGAGATAATAAATTAATAGGAATAAAAAAATGCAATGGAGTATACAGATGTTGTATTATGAAGTAGTACAGCTAAAATTTATGTTATTAACCAATGTTACTGAAATAAACTTAATTTTAAAAAATAACTATGAATCAGTGTCAATATTACAGAAGTCAATCACAAATGCCATGAGAAAACTTGGAAGAGACAGAACAGAGGAAGACATCATTCAAATATCCAATTAAACATGATTCGTTTAAATCTTCCCTTCAACGGCCAACAGAAGAATAGATCTGGGCTTGGGTTTACATTTTGTGTGTTCTACTCAGATGAACAAGCAAACAAGCAATGAGGTCATGTGTCAAATTTTTTTAAAAGTATAAATAATTCTACACGTAATAAAACCTTAAAATGCTATTTTAACAAATGTCTTTTTTCCTGCATTATTTTTTCTCAGTTCCTTATTGGCTACTTATGAAATAAGTAAATACAAACCAAAAACACATGCACACATGAAATACTCCCAACACACTGAATACTTTCCATCTATGTCCTTATAACATGACCCAGAAAATTCACAGTGATACCAATTTGACCTCTGAGTCCAATTCCCAAAAGGAAAGTGAAATATTCAAATGGCAAAGACAGTCAAAGAAAGGAATTGCCTGGGTACAAGACAGGTCTGCAATCTATCCTGTTTGTTAAGTATGCTCTCCCTGCCACCGAATTCATTATCTTTGTCCTGGATATCTCTGAATGGCCATACTGATAAATTACTTGGTCCCCAGTTCCCAGGACTTGTGCTGTCTTAATGATATCTCTATCCAGCAGCTTTTGCTTCTACTCTGTTTCAGCCACCCAGTCACATGGCTACTGCCCTCAGAGAATTTATTCCTCTCATACTTCACTGAACAAGTATGCAGTGATCCCAAAACTACAATTTTGTCACAAACGCACTGCTGAAAGCAGAGCCCTTAACAAGTCCTTAAACTAACAGCAATAGCGTAAACTACCTTCACACATTCAAACGTCCTATCAATTAGCCAAGAACCTCTCCAACACAAAACAACTATAGGATTTAAAAAATTGACTTACTTTTATTAGATTTAAATTTTATAGATTCTGTGGTGTAAGAGGATTTAACAATACAAAACATTAAAAACAAGTCTGAGAATACGCTAGCTTTTGCTAATCATAATGATCTCGATTAGATTTTCAATGTCTCTCAAATTAACAACATACAGTGGCATTGGCTTCAAATCTTTGAACTTGAAAAGTACAATTCTAAGAGAATAGAAGTAACAGAATTCAATTTTTTTCTTAAAGGGCCAATTTTGATCCTGGTTCACATTAAAGTAAAGAGTAAATATTAGCTGTAAAATGGCAAAAAAAAAAAAACCCCAGCAAACTAAAAAAAGACAATGATAAAATTTTCATTTTGATGGGCATTCAATCTAAGTCCAATACACATTTTCTTTCTAAATTCTACTATCTTTCTTACTCAAATAAAATAATTTCTAGGCACCCTCAATTGAAAGCATCTCAATCAATCAGAGGATTGATGAAATTATTTTAAGATGGCATTTTTTTTGCTGGAACAACTCAGTTTCTGAAATAAAGAGCTGCAAATGGCTGGTCATTATTGTTATTGACAGCATTTATGAAATCTTTTTAAAATAAAATATTCTATAAAAGGCTAAAAAATTCATCTTATCTAAAAGGCTTTACTTCTCTCCCTAGGCTTGGTGTTAGGAGGCATTCACACATTTTTAAGAGACGTTAACTCTACTGTCAAGAATCAAACACAATTATTTATGAATATAAAATTTCTACAGTAGTCACTGAAAATATTTATCAAATAGTAAATTTAAGGCACTGCCGTAAGTGATGAAACAAATTATAGGAAAGTTTGTGATCACCATCAACATTAACTTCTCTCCCTCCCCATTTTTTGCTTTCAATATTTAACCATTCCAAGGTAGGTCCCCTGCCCCCAGTCATGTTCATATATTATAGGGAATATATAGTTCTCTCCTCCAGATATCTAAGTTCACAACTGGATAGTGACCAGACCAGGGAACTCTCTTAGGATGCGACACAGACTGTCACACCCACAAGAGACTTCTACACAGCATAACCTTTACACAACTTATTATTTTCCAAGTCCCCCACTACTTCCTGTTTATTTTGTCTGGCCACTCTCCCCACCACAACGTAAGCTCCCGTGAGGGCAGGGAATCTCAGAAATATCTGTTAAAAGCATGAATTTCCTTTTCTGGGTATACCAATAAAAAGCTAAATTCCTCTGCATATGACAGTAAACTATTAACTTTTCTATAAAAATTTGATTTTAATTTTAATTTAATATGTAAGTATCTGTGAATAACTTAGAATGATTGGTCTGCATATTTACAAATTTTTGTGAGTTTGTTGAGAACTCATCACTTGTATTTTCAAACCAATATACTGCAATGACAAAACTGTATTTGTTTTTTAAAAAAAAAAACATAAGCAATTAAAACCATCAATATTGGGAATATCTGCTCTCAAATACCACTTTTCATATGATAAGTTTTAATGCTAGTCTCTAAAGAGTTAAGCTAAGATTTTTTAAAAATTACATCGCTTTTAAAGGCTTAACCTTCAAAGTAAATGCAGTTTTTGAAAGATAAAAAAATATATCAATAAGTATGGTTAAGAAACTGTCTGTCTTTATCATGTGTGCCTATTAATTCTATTACAAAATAACTGAGTGGTGTTATTAATAGAAACAATAATTATGTTTGAAAATTCATCCAATAGTGAGAACAGATAAGAAGTCAGGTCTAAAGTACATAAACCTAGCTCAAGGATGGGATTAAACCTCTTATTTTTCTTCTGGAAAAGGTCTTCACTGGGTCAAACTACACTGCAGTCATTAAAGCTTTGAAATTGAACAAAGCATTTGTTCAATTGAGATATAATGCATTTCTTCACCTAACACACACACACACACAAAGTCTCTTGATATAAAAGCTCTCTTATTCTCATAAGCATCTTATAAGACTGAAAAGTAATTTATCTGTCTCTAGGGATGCCTTATTTTCTTCAATGAAGATAGTATGTGGGTTTCTATGGAAGCAAATAGAGAGCACAGGACAAATTATTAGATTCTCTAAGAAAGAGAATCAGGCAAAGAACAATTTCATATCAACAAAATAAAGCACCAGAAAAAAGAAATATTTCTTCTTGCTCGGTTAGATTTCTCAGCTAAAAATCCTCTCAACTTGGGAAGAAAAAATAAAGAGAGATACCATCTGGAAATTAAAAGACATAAACACTGTTTGAGATCCACACTGATAAGACTTGCAGAATTCTAGAATTTATTTATCTACAAAACAAGTTTATTGTTCTTTTCCCTTTTCTGACATGTTTAGCTTGCTCAATCCTTGCTCCTGCTCCTTCATCCTTATATATGTGGCTGTGATACCATCTCATTTATTCCTCACAGAATCTCTTTTGAGCAGGATGTTTATTTCAAACATGGCCGAAATAATCACATCCTCCCACTTGAACCCACTTTTTTTTTTAATTGAGGACAGTGATAAATACATGAACTGGTATAACAAAACCCACATAGATTCCTTGGAATTCACTGATTCTTTAACGTGTCACACATACTTTAACCACAGTAATACCAATTTTGCATGCTTTCAAATATCCTTACTCTAATTTTGAACCTCTTCTTTCATGAGAAAAAATATGCTGATTTTTAAAAGTAGTCTTTTAATTAAGTAGTATATCTCTTTTTAAAGATGTGATAGCCATTATCTAACTTATAATATCATCCATTTTATTTTGCAAACGGATTTCTTACAGAAATCCTGCATTCTCAAGCAGTCTGCATTTTGGTTTCTTGTTCTCTGGTAAAGATCATTTCAAGCTTCTATTCTAAGACCAATCTTTTGCTGGCATTTGAAATCTTCCATTTCTGCCCAGATTGGCAAAACCTGTTTATTCATTTTTCTAGAAAAAGTTTTCCTAAAAACTAAATCAAGCTTGTTCACAGCTCCTTGCACATAACTAACAGTCAACTAATAGATAAGTTAATAATTGAACAAGCAAATAAACTAGCCAAATATTAGACATGTTGGCAAACTGCCAGTATGCACACATTTAAAACAGGTCTTTCCCACTTGTGTAAAAACTACTTATGCTTTTTACAGATTTCCATGCTGTAAATTTTCCAATGAACACGAATTACTTTAACGTTTTACAAAAAGCCAATTGAAATATAAAAAATATGTATTTAATAAATAAAATTTTATAACATGTATTCTAAAAATTGTACCTGTGGTACACCATTTCTAAATTTAAATCATATTCATTTGCCCTTATAAAGAACAAACTACCAATTGCAATAGTCTTAGCTGGTCATTAAGTGCACCAGTCAAGAAGTGAAAAATCATAGATTTTTAACTTTCAACTATGTGCAACTTAAATAATATTCATTTCCCATCATTATCATATACAGTGTATAACTAATACACAGTGCCATGTTACATAGCTACTAACTCATGTACCATTTCAAGCATTTTAAATGTATATTAACTGTCCTCAACAACCACAAGCATTATTAATCCCGTTTTACAAAGGAAACAACTGAGGCACAGAGCTAACCCACCATCAATAGCTTAAAAGGAACAGATCCAACATTGAAGCCCAGGCAACTTTGCCCCAGTCCAAGTTCTTGATCAGTGTGGGATGCTATTATTCCCTGAACATGTGTGAAACTTAATGACTGGGACATCACACTGGTATTGAAATCAGTATGACAAATGTAGGAACTATCCCACTACTTTCCCCAGAGCTGGGCTTTTAAAAACCTCTCATCTTCCCCATTTCAACCACTACCTTCTTTCATAAAATACTGTAATTCTAACAAAGTTCAAGCTAAATCCATATTCTACCTTTTTTTCAAAAAATAGCCACACAAAGTGAATCTAAATAAACTGGCCTCTTAGTTCCCTATTGCAAGCAAAGACCTCACACATGAGAACCTGAGTCGTCTGTATTCATCCCACTTAGAAGAGTCAACAAACTAATCTATCAAGCATCACTTGATCATAGAACTATAATCAACGAACATGTCCAGGATTTTTTTTCTTTTCCATGAAATTACTTTATTCCTAGAGCAATCATTTTAATCTAGTTTTTGGTAGATTTCCACTTCTAAAAAAGTACCAGTAAAGTCTACATACTAACCAGCATTAAACTGAAGAGGAAAATTCACCAAAAAATTTTTTTCAAAGAAAAACACTAATGTCCTCAAGAAATAACCATTCCTTAAGAAACGGTTATTTCTTAAGCTATCTACATTAAACTGAAGGAACAGTTACATAACATTTTTCCTTTCATGTTGGTTTTCATTTGCAAAGTCAGTTTGAGGGTTTAGGTACTGTTCACTTTATGTTTACAACAAAAGAAAAATTTAAGAAATAGACATTCTGTTGCTTAAACTTCCTACTCATAGAGGGGGTGAGGGGGCATGCTCATTCCTTCACCTTAAGCTTCCTCTACCTGCCAACCCTCCGTCTTCCTCCAGTCACTCATAAGTATCTGTATTCTGGCTGTGCCACGGGGTGACAGCACTTCCATGGGTTTGCAGAAGAGGGTATTTAGCATCAATGCCCGCCCTGTACATGTCTGAGATACCGAAGGAAACCATTTCATGGTGGAGTCCAACACGGAGAGGTAGGAAACCACCAGCAAAACACACACACACACACACACACACACACACACACACACATGCGCACACACACAAAATCAAAGTTTATTTTCCCCATCCTCCTTGTTGCTGCCCAGGGAACCACTTTTGTCATCACATCCTCCCCTGTCATGGTCTTACAGAAGACATGGAGCTCTCATATCCTGCTTTCAGCCCCTTACCTTCAGCCCCTCAACTCCTTATTTCAAATTCCCTACTCCTCTCAAGAATGTACCCTATACCTTTCCTTTCTGTCTCAACATTTGTCATAGTGCATGAACATCTGTTTATAATGATTTCTTTATTGTCCATCTTCCCCACTAGACTGGAAGCCTCGTGAAGAAAAGACTTTGTTCACTATACTGTCTTCAAAGCTGCAGGGCAGGTTTTGGTCCCAAAAGAGAATCAATAAAAATATCCCTAATGAGTAGATGGAGAGATTAATGAAATCAAATACCACACTTGGTCATATTTCATTGTTTAAGAACTTCATCTCTCCTGGCTCTAAACCAGGCACAGGGAATAGAAAGATGAAGACAAAGCTTCCCCCCTCCCCGCCCCCATCCCACCAAGTGAGTAAGAGAAGGGGAGGGGGGGGAAGGGGAGTTGTCTGAGGGGAAAAAGTAAAGAGAGGCATGTAAACAAATACTGTAAAATGACTTCACTTCCACTGCCCAGACCTGGATCACAAACCTGGCTTAAAATGAACTATGAGGAACTTCTCCAGGATTATCTCATCCCATTGTTCCTTTTTTCCTTAAATATAGATATTTAACTGTTAATACTTTTACTTGGAGTCCCACTTAATCTGTACTTTCCATTTGGTATTTATCACTTTCTATTTTCTTTTATAATCATGTGCCTGTCTTACTCTGCAAACTTCCTGGGAGCTGGGGAGTGTGGGGGAAGGTAATGAAGTGTACACAAACTAAACCTTACATCCTGGAGCTTTACATTTAAAGTACACTCATAAGGTTTACCTTTGTATTCATAACTGATATAACAAGACAGAGATCAAAAAAGAAGTGTATCAATAACAGATCCTTGTAAGTCTCTTAAGGTAATACGTATCCCTATCTAGATGAAATTTGCAGAAACAGAATGCACATCTATAGAATTCGATTATACTTCCTAAGTGACAGTTCAGTGGTCATATAAAAGACACATAATAGATATGCTGATTTCTAGAAAGACTGACAACCTCATCTTCATCCAAATAACTGTACAGGAGTCTCAAGTAAGCCATAAACAGTAATTTAACATAGTGATTCTCTAGCAATAAGGAGAAAGTTTTATCTATAGCATAACCCTCTGTTTTCCTTCAAACCAATATTCAGTGGACCACATCATTTTTAACTTTTTTCAAACAGGCAATCCTAATTTCACTTTGTGATCTATTTAGTTGCAGGTTCCTTTTCATTTCCTTAATCAGAACCAGGGATCTTTATTCTCTCTGAAGTACTTCACTGTAGTACTAACCACATCACAAATGTCATCCGGTGCCTCTGCTGGTTAGGGTGACAAAAGAGATGCTTTTGTGCCCTGCTGGTTATCATGGCTTCCCACTGATTAGCAAGAAACTCCTTACAGGTCACCATCAGATGTGAGCTTCAATATTCTGTACATAGGAATCTGCCTTTAGGACAGCACTAGTCCACATGGGTATGTTTCTACAGTTTGTGAATTAGCACCACTATCAAAGCAAATAATTGTGATTAGGTTACCCTCCAACCTCCAATTTAGGAAAATAAAATCTAAGAGGAAATAGATTTAAATAAATAAATGGCAGAGCTTTTGAAACTCACACTCTATCAATACACCAAGCAAAATTATCAACCCAGGTAATAATGCTTCCCCAAAAAGCTGAGGCCTCATTATTACTGCCCTTACTTGTTTCTTTTTTTAGAACCATCTGCAAGCAGACCTATTTTCTAAGCCTTAACAAAGTTAAGTCAACTCATGATTACATATTTTCAGTGGACTAGAGACAGCTGGATAAATCCCTCTCTAACCTCATTAGTGAATTACCCTCTTCCACCAACCACTGTAAATTGGACTAATGTATATCTCACCTCCACCCTTTGAAGGAGGTGACAATAACCAGTGAAAATGTCCAAAAGGATGGCAGAAAGCAGAAAGATAAAAGTGCAATCGAAAAGCCAAAAAATAATTTGAATCATATTTACCTACACAGTGCCTCTTTTTACTAAAAATATTGCTCGAAAAAGATAAATATTAATGTTTTGACAAAAGCTCCAAATATAAAGATGATTTTAATCACTTAATTTGTGTTTTTTAATGTGCAGTAAGACAATCGGAAAAACAAATAATTGTAGGAGTAAATTTAAGTCATCCCTTAATTAAATGCATATTTTTAATAATATGGACCACCAAATTCTTCCACTCTTGAAACAGTTTGTCTTTACTAGCTCTACGGTGATTCCTGAGCCACTTGTAGGTAAAAAACAAGAAGGGAAGAAAGTTCAATGACCTTGTAAATTAGGGACTAAAAAAACCATAATGATGTGATTGTCTGTACAGCCTCAGTGGAATTACAGGAAAACACTTGTCCGGAAATAGCTCTTTTGGAAAACTACCATGAGGTAGGGGAACAGAAGGGGAAAAAAATAAGGGAGGGCTCAAATGGTAAAATACTAACGGAAACCCCGAGATGCAAAATACAACCTCCTCTGTCCCGACTGTCACACAAATTACTTGTAAGCATCTTTGGATAAAAAAAAAAAAAAGTCATAACGCACAGGCGTTTGCTGAACGTTGGATGAATGGGGAAGACTTGTTATACACCTAGTGGTGGGTGGATTCCACCAGGCTGCAGCCTCCACACAGCTTTTCTTTGCTGCACTGCAGAGGCGCCATCTTCTCCGTCTTAATCTTCACTCAATTCAATCCTTTTATCTGCACCCTAAAAAAAAAAGACTCTGAGGACCCTCCCCAGCAGCCCGCGGCCCCAGGGTGGGGCTAAAACAGTGCCCAGCGCTGCCAGGAAGGAGGCCGCGCTTTAATCAGACAAACGCCTTTGATGCACAGGAGTGGAGAGCTCGTGCCTCCCCACCACCCGCCACTGCCCTTTCCATCGCACACCCCACTTCCCCAAGGACTTCACAGCCCAGCACCGAATTAGCAAGCCTTGCAGGTGATGGGGGTGAGAAGCTGAAGGGCCCCCAGGCTTCGCCAGAGCGGTCCCAGCAGCGCCCCAGCCCCCTCCGGGACAGACGCGCAGCGCCAGGGAGTCGGGCGGGAGCTTCCGTGGCGCACAGACTAACGCAGCTCAAGCCACCGCGCCCCGGGCTAGCGAGGGCGGGGTGTCGCGGCTTTTGTTCCCGGGGACCTTCTCCCTCTCCGGGAGAAGCTGAAGGTGCAAGCGAACGCCCGGGACGTCCAGGCTTAGGGAAGCTGTGAGAGAGCTGTGGGTCTCCGACCCCTCCCATCTCTCGAACTTAACACAAAAGGGAGACGCAGAAATGTACAAAGTTTGCCTGCGGAAGGTGGGGCGCGACCCTGATAGGGGTCGCACTCTAGACGCCGCCGCGAAGAGGAAGGCGGAGGAGATCAGGCAGGGAAGGGGCGGTGGGGCGGCGAGGGGAAGGTGAAACGGGGCGGAAAAGGCAAAGGGAAGCGGGGGGTGGGGGACAGCTTCCCGAGCGATCCTGACTCCACCTCCCGAGGGCCAAAGAGAAAGGGAAGGGCAGCGATCACGATTTGGGGACAGAATCCAGGGACCCTGCGTTTTCGGTTTTCCCCACGTGCTTCCTCCACCTCCCCTCCATCTGGCTGTCCCTCGCCTCCCGAGTTTCCAGCCCCCGGCCGGGACGCACGGTCTGAGCTCAGGATCGCCGCCTCCCTTCGTCGCCCCCGACTGGCGCTGACCCGGGAGCCGGACGCCTGGCCCGCTCCGGGTGCGCGGGCCGGAGCGCGCGTCCCCGGGGCAGGGCAGGGCAGGGCCGGCGCCTGGGATGCGCGAGGCGCCCGCGAGCGGGGGCGTTGGGCGCCGCCGAGGGAAGAGGGTTCCCCTCGACTGCCCCCGGCGTCTCTAAATTAAAGACTTGGGGAGGTTGGCTCCCCCACCGTGCCCCTCCCATTCCGAAGCGCGGCACCCACCTCCAGCGCCCGAGCCGTCCAAGCGGCCAGCAGGACCAGTATCAAACCGGACAGCATCGCGACCCTGCGCGGGGCACCGAGTGCGCTGCTGTTCGAGCGGGATCTGCCGCGCCCTTGCTCTGCCAGTGCCAGTGCCGCCGCCGCCGCCAACGTCGCCGTTTCTGGTGGCGCCCGCGATCGCACTGCTCCGGGTGCTCTCTCTCACCGCCGCCGAGGAAACTGACGGAGCAGGAGCGCGGCGGCGGGGCTCCGAGCCCGGCGAGTCAGCTGATCCGGTCCGCCCGACTCGGCACCCGAGAGAGACCCCTAGCGGAGCCGCCGGGGAGCTGCGCGCGCTCGGCCGCCAGGGGCCCGCGCCCCAGCGCCCACAGGTGTAGCGCCCCCGCTGCTCCCGCACCCCTCGTCGCGGGCCGCCGGCCACCTGGGCCCCAGGAGCAGAGGGAGGGAGAATCTGGGCCAGGAGGGGGACGGTGCAGGAGCAGGGGAAGGTGAGTCGTAGGACGTTTGGGCTCCAGAAAAGTCGAGAGCGCTCCCCGCTCGTTCCCGTGAGCTTGAGTCATCCGACCCCGCAGGCCTCTCAGGGATGTCACAGAAAGGGCTGCTGCTGAGTGCGTGTTTAGCCGCATTTCTGTTTTTGTCTTGGTTTGGATAAGTGGGGGAGGTGTTTCTAAAAGAGAATGGGAACAGATAAGCTTAAAGGAAACAGAATTTCTTTGCTTGTTAATAGAGCAAAAGCCTCTCTTTTTTTTCTTTTTTTCTTTTTTTCGGTCAAAAGCAGCCAGGAGCAACCTGGAATTTCTATCTTTAGAACAAACCAGAAGAGAAAGGAGCCGGACCTAGCGAAGAAGCTGGCGACCCATTTACTTCTCCTTAAAAGAAAGATTTTAAACATTTGTTATATTTTGTTTTGTTTTGTTTTGATTTTTTGTTGTTTGTTTTTATTTTTTAAGAGAAGGGACCGATTTGGAGGGATTTTTTTTTCAGGCAGGGATGTAACATCTTTTTGAGGTGGGAGTGAAGTGAAAGTTAAGAGGGAAGGGGTCTGAGAGATGATTCTTATTCGACCCCCAGTAACTAAGAATTTATGTCCTCAAACTCCCTCCCTGTTCTTCATTGTGTCTAAAATAATCTAGAACTGCCCCTCCTCTTCACCTGAAGGAACATAGGTCACCAAGCCTCAGTCCACAGTGGGGCTAGGGGGAGAGAATGAATCCAGGGACAATGATCATGGGGTCTTGGCTCAGCCAGGGGGATGGTGACTTTCTTCCTGAGAAGTGAGCATCTATCTGCCAGCTTCCCTCAATGTTCTCTTCATCTCCCCTCCTCCACTCCTCAACCAATCCTGACCGTGGACTACTTTTCTCCTAAGTGTCCTTTGAAAGTCCTCAACCTATAGTAACAAATGTTTGTTATTATGCAGTATTTCTTTAGATGCCTTATGTTATGAATTCCTACACAAGCCAGTGATGTCCTTGCTGTTATGATTCACATTTATAAGTCAAGAAACTGAATCCAAGGAACTTCTCCCAAAACAAAAGCAAAGGAACAGCAAGTCAAGTGACATGAGGTTGGGACTACAGGGAAAAGCCTAAGTGACAGCAAAATCCAGTTGCTTCCCAAACATTTACCTAGCACCATAATTTCCTGTCTGTCCCAGGTTTGTATGAGCAATCAAAGGCATCTGAATTCAAGAGGAGTATGACTAGTACGAGGGAGCAAGCAAGGCCAGCTACACATTTTGCAATGTCCAATACAAAATGAAAAGACCAGGCCTTTTTTTTTCCAAAATTAAGAATTTTAAGTTTAGGATGTGGAATGTTAAACTAGCTCAGGGCCCTATGTGACTGCACAGGTTGCATGCTCATCAAGCCAGTCCTAGGAGAGAAGAAGCAATTTTTAAGAGTAAGGGACTTCTATTGAGCACATCATTCAAAAATATAGAAGTGAGGCTATAATCTATACAAATAAAAGTTCTCAGATTTAGCAGTTTTCACTTCCACTGTTGAAATTCACCACCCTCACACATTCCCTGGACAAGATGTTCTCCTGAGGAAGAGGATTAGCAGCTGACTGTCAGAATGATGGACAGCCTATACATTTTCTCCCGTTATTACCCACTCAGATCCTGATGGCTTTTACTTCTCAGCCACTCTCTCTGATATGCATTAAATGCCATTTTCTGCCCTGAGGTATCTTGCAGATGCCCTGAGGAGAAAGGACCAACCATCATGGCTGAAACCTCCACAATGGTACCAGCCTACCCTTGGTACCTGTGAAATGTTCACTATCCCTTCAGACAGTGCATTCTGTGTTTGGGTGGTTTTGGTTTCTATAAAGTTCTTACCTCATTCCCTCCCCTTTAACCTCCTACTCAGATGTTCTTATTTGTACCCCCATTACCAAGCAGAAATAAGTCTTTTCCACACCACAGATCTTCACATATTTGCCAGCAGTTTTCATGCTGCCTCTGCCTCGAGCGTCCCCTCTTTGCAAGGTTAACACAGGCGCTTCTTTCAACAGTTGTGCAGATGGCATGGTTTCTGGTTCCTTCTACACCCTGGCCATTCCCCTCTAAATGTGTTCTGGGATGTTTACAATACTTGATAAGTGCTCTGACCACTGTAACATGGAGTTGTCTATTGCTCATCTCAGCGAGCAGCCTAATATTGTATTTTATTTTGTCAACTGAAATTGGTCACACTCGCCGTCAGTTCTCTCCAATCTATTTTATGCGAGTACTGTGAACCATTTCTCTGTCATCTTATGTTTAGGGTGTTATTTGTGCCCTGCAAATATGACCCCAAACCATAATCTAAGCCAGAAGATGGGCCCTGTATTAGTTTGCGAGGGCTGCCATACAAAGTATCACAGACTGGCTGGCTTAAACAACAGAAATTTATTTTCTCACAATTCTGGAAACTAGAAGTCCAAGATCAAGGCATTGGCAGGATTGATTTCTTCTGAGGCCTCTGTCCTCGGTTTGAAGATGGCCGTCATCTTCTCCCTGTGTCTTCACATGGTCTCCTCTCTTTGTGGGTCTGTGTCCTCATCTCTTCTTGTAAGGACATCAGTCATTGAATTAGGGTCCACCCTAATGACCTCATTTAATTACCTCTTTAGAGACCCTGTCTCCAAATACAGTCATATTTGGAGGGATTAAGGATTAGAATTTCAATACATGAGTCTGAGAGAGGGACATAACTCAGCCCATAACAGGCCCTCATTTGGAGCAACTAGGACTTGTTCTATAATCCAGTCACTATTTGACCTTTATTACCAGTGACCAATGGTTCATCTGCACTTTTCAGTTGGAAGATCACTCAGTTCAACAGAAAAAAATAGAAATTGAAGAATTTTACTTTCTCTCCATCATGTATTAACATTGCATCATGATCCCCAGCAGCTAGTATTCCTCCCAAGATTGTCCAGCTCTGAAAATAAATAAAAAGCTCTTTTACATTTTTTCTTAAAAAATTTTATCAGAACTTAAACTTATATTGGTTTGCTAGAGCTACTATAACTAAATACTGCAGATTGAGTGGCTTAAGCAACATGAATTAATTTTCTCACTGTTCTAGAAGGTAGAAGTTCAAGATCAAGGTGCTACCAGGTTTGGATTCCTTTAAGGCCTCTCCTTGGCCTGCCTCTTGCTGTGTCTTTACTTGGTCTTTCCTCTGTGAGCAAAAACTTGGCATCTCTTTCTGCATGTTCTAATCTCATCTTTTCAAGAGACACTGGTCAGATTGGATTAGGGTCCACTCTAATGATCTCTTCAAAAGCCCTATCCCCAAATACAGTCACATTCTGAGCTAGTGGAAGTTAGACTTCAACAGATGAGTTTGGGGGAACACAATTCAGCCCATAATAGAACCCCTAAAATTATTCTTACATCCTTTAGAGTGGATTCTTTTGACCTTTTATTCAAGTCCTTTAGAAACCAAAATGCTTCCTAGGTAACCAGAATGCTTTCTTCAGCTGCCTCCTGGTTGAATATTTGGATCCAATAGTGTTGAGAATTACCTTTTATAGAGATGCTTCTTTGCTGGTTAGTAGCTGTGATGGCAGACACTGTGAGGTATTTGAGAGTTTCACAGGCTTCTTAACTTGTCTTTTCTTCCAGAACCTCGTGCTGATTCCTCTTTGTAGACCAGAAGTAGATCTTGAATTTCATTCTCTCTTATCTCCACCTTCTCTAAGACACGAGAGTGTTATTAATTTCTTTATCTCGACTGCAGCCTTCAATATCTACAGAAGTCTACACTAAAGAGCAATCAAGCTTTTCATAATAAAATCGTTCTTCCAATGATAGGTGCAGTTTCTCATATGATTTTTTTTCTAATGAATAGACAAAGACATTTTAAAATGAATAGTTAGCACTTAATATATCTACATTAACTACACACATCTAATAGACCTTCATGTGACATTTGACTTGCCCTTTTTCTTAAGTTACTGCTTCATTCCTAGGTCTTTACTTCAGTAGTGCATCTATGAAGTATAAACGTATTTTCAAAATTAGTTCTCTGCAATCACTATAGAAAACTACTTCAAAGACAGCCTTCAAATTCAAATAAGTGATAGTTTACAAATGGGTTTAGTATAATCCAGTAGTAACTCTATGGGATAACAAAATTAAATGTTTAACCAGTTTAGCCAGGGATTACTATTTGCAGCTGGTTTATATGACTTGTTTGAAGAAAAATGGTAATTCCAAGGTTTCCACAAAGACTAATTAAAAAAAAATGTATTTCTATATTTTATGGAAGAACAAGAGAGGAGAAAGAAAAGGCCATATGTAAAACCATAGATGTAGGATGTGTGAAAATCAAACCAGTAGCAAGATTTGCTTCTCCGGAGAACTTTGATAGTAGGGCAGCCATATGCAATGGTGGGAAAGGACTCAGGCTTTGAGAAAGCTTGACAACTATTTATCAGTTTTGGAAATAGTTATGGAAAGTACCTGTTTTCAAAATGCTCCCCTCATCAGGTGGTGGAGACAAACTGGGAAGGCACCTGGAACAGTGCCAGATTTATAATAGAAATTGCTGCTTCTTTGAGAGAACAGAAATTCACAATAGCTGTAACTGATTTTGATAGTCCTGACTTTGATCTTGCCTTGACCTTGCCAGAGGCTGCCAATTTGCACAGTGACTCTCAACCCACTGTTACTTAGGTGATACCTAAGTAATATATTGCTAATAAGTTTCAAATTTGTGAGTGATCTACTTTTTTTAGAACCTAAATGAAAGCAGACTCAGTTACCCTTATATCAGGCTAAACATTTGTGTACCAATATGCTGTCTAGAGGGGAGAGAAAGGGACAGAGGGAACTGTAGAATTAGGCAAATATGCTAAGAATTAGACAAAAGTCTGACCACTCCCGAGGGCATGTGCCAGGTATATAAAAGATATGTATCATGTTTGCAGATGGCACAGTGCTTGGAAAGGCTGCTGGGGATGGTGAGAGGATTAAATGGGGCTGATCACCTGCTGAAGGGAGGACCACACACATGGTCAAGGGGTATCGTCCCCCACAGAGCAGCTGCCTGGAAGCCACAGCTCTCACCAGGAGTTGCCATGCCCTGAGGCCATTCGCCAACACTCAGTACTGATGGCAAACGTGGAGACTGAAGGAGGTTACACTCCAAAGTAACTAGATCGTGTTATCTTTACACAAAGCATACCTAGGAATTGTCTTTCGTGTCTTCTTTAAGGAGAGGGTTCAAGTGTCTTTGATGAGTGACTCAGTTTTCAAAATCCAGGTGAAGGCTGTAGCCAGAGAAGAGTGTTACCTAAACCTAAAATAAATGGGACTATTCCAGCAGGAAAGTGTTGAGCATTCATGAACACATTTTGTAAGTAAACAGCATCCTGAATGACAAAACAAACACACAAACCAACAAAAATTGCATAGTCATTCCATCTATAACTTTTGTCCCTAAGCAAACACTCAACTTTGCCATATCCCTTAGTTAACATTTTTTTGTGTTCCCGTGAATTTATATCTGGTTAAAGTAAATATTAATCTTAGAAATGAAAATATTTAATATTGGTGGTTTGATCAAATTTTTTATACTTCCAGTGTGGACAGGGTAAAAAAAAAAAAAAAAAACTCTTACATTTGTTCCCTTTAAGGAACTTATATTTATGTGAGACAAATATCTGGGCAGGGGCAGGGAAAACAATGAAAAAATGTACATCAGTAAGTACAATTCAGTTTAAAAGCATTTGTGTATATCTGTATGTAAATTTATCAGAAGAAAATTAGAGTTACAGACCTATAGCACTGTGAGAGGGTAAAGTGGTGATGTGAAAAAGAGTTTCTTTTGTTTTTGTTTTTGTTTTTGTTTTGTTCAGGGAATTTGATAGCACTTGCAAAGAGAAAAGAAAGGTGAGCAAGAAGGAGGATGTTCTAAGAGAGGACCACGTGACTACATTAAGCGTGTTCGTGACCCGGCCAGTCAGTGGGCGGTAGCGGTGGGAAGACCTGCTAATGTTTGAGAATCAGTCGAATTTGGGTCAGGTGGAAGGGGCAGCCGTGGGCTGTTACTCACAACAGCTTTCCGCAACAAACTAACATTTCTAGAGAAAGGTCTGTCAGTGGCGAAGGTTTGAACGATGAAAGGTTTGGACAATGAAAGGTTTGGAGGATGAGAAAGCTGGGATCGGGAAAAACAGGAAGAAGGATGTGCCGGAGGTTCCAGGTATATCATAGACAATAGGATCTGTAAAAAAGTTTGTGAAAAAAGTGGTTAACTAAGCCAGAAAGGGCTGGGGGAGGGACGATTTATACCTGGACACCATTAATTATGATTTTTTTTTTAATGAGGAAAATCATAAATTCTATTTTTAGCTTGTTTCTATTTGGGGAATCAGAAGTCCATAGGAAGTAACCTGAGCAAGGTGAGTGCAGACTTTCGGGAAGGGAATGAGGGATGAATGTTGGAGGTGTGGCTGTGGTAGTTTTCCAACAGTTGAGTTAAACTATGGACATGAAGTTAACATGATGTTACAAAAGGGGAGACACATTTTCTGTTTTCTTATAAGAACCAAATAGTCACTTAGAGATTGAGCATTTGTGAGATGAACCCTAATGACCCCTGTAAATACAGTGTGAGAAAGGAGTTATATTTATTACTCAAGGTTATTTTTCAATATGTGATGCTTTAGAATGATAATTTTGGGAAAACAAACGATAACATCTAGCACAATTTTGAAACCATATACCGTGAAATCATGTTCAGCAGAGCCCTAAGCATATGACTGTTACATACACACGTGAATGGAATTTTGTAATCAAATAAGTTTGAGAAATAAGCAGTTAAATGAAGTTAAACAAATATTTTTACTTTAGAATGCCTACAACCTTTTAAGAAGCTACGATGCATTTTGAATTTTAGAGAAAGTAGCTCTTTATGCAGCATTCCTTTCTTTCCCTCATTTTTGTTTTCGTTTTGTTTAGTGTATCAAATCCAGGACTAGAGTTGCATCAAGCAAGCTTTAGAGAGCTCTGCTTTGAAGATGTTCTAGTAGACTCCTGGATTTCTTTGTGTAAGACTCTTGTAGAAATGAAGGTGTATAGTGCATATTTTTGTCAAAGCAAATGGTTTCTTTCCACTGAAAGGTGTTTCCATACATGACCTTGAAGATAAATTAATAAAGGAAGAAAGTAGAAATATTAGGCTGAACAGACATTTTAAAGTAGGGCATACCAGATGCCACAAAAAACCTTCCAAAAGTTTAAAGTAGGAGTTAAAATGTGTGTGGTGTGGAAGATACTGGATTAGAGCCTTTGAATATTTATAACATGAATGTGTAAGTCTATGACCAGCCTCTTCCCAGTTTCGGAAAGAAACGGGACAGAATCCAATTCACATTTGAGACTACTTCTCTCTAAGTTTTCCTATGTAGAAGAGGACGTATTGCGAAGTTTACAAAGATAAGCCTCAGGATAAGACCTGAGCTCACTGCCTGCCCTTTAATCTTCTGGGACTGGGACCTTCAAGAAACACTCAGGACCTCTACAAGGATGAGTAAAGAGTTCTGAAAAGGAGAATTGAAGGAGATAGCTACTGGATTAATTTTAAGAAGCCTTTGCTGAAATGTCTCGGAAAGTATACATAAAGAGTAAAGGTATAAGGAGATAGAGAATTCTCTGGGTCAAAACAAAACAAAACAAAACAAAACTGAATTTCCATAGTTTTCCTCTGTTAGTCCTTATTGAAAAATTCATTTACGGTATCAAGCGGCCCTGTCAGCTCTCATTATTGTCCTGAAAAGGAAAAGGTTTAGAGGGGCTGGTCTTAAAAAGGAATGTTGTTGTTTCTGTTCCAATTATCAGTGAAAACAGATTCTGTTATCTAAATCTTGCAGGACCAGACCAAAGGTCCAGATACCCACCTCATGCTGGTGAGTTTGTGAAGGCTGGTAAGAGATACTGACTAATTAAAAAGGGGCCAGGCAGGCCCATTTCCTTTTGCAAAGGAAGAGTAAAATGAGATGGAAATAAATTGAAAAAAAAAAATGGTAAAAACCAATCTGTTTCTCAGATAATTCTAGAGCCCTAGAATCAACCCTGGTTTAAGTCTTGGAAAATATCGAATTCAGTACTAATTTTAGCCTCCATGAGAAAATAGGTCATAGATTTGCTTTAAACTCAGTTATATACCATTTTAGCCTCAACTGCTTGGGAGCTGCTGGGAAATTTTATTAAAAAAAATTATACTCTCTCAACATTGTTTGCTGCTTTTCCATCAAAAATCTCTAAAACAACTCCAAAAGCCATGTGCAGACTGCATCTAGAAGACAATTGGGCAATCTATTAGAAACTGAGCTGGGGTAATTCAAGTCTGAGTCTTAATCCTTCAACACCTACGAAACATTTATGAGAGGTAGTTTTCCATCAAGATGAAGGAACTCTGGTAGGTACAATGATGTGCATTAACTCATAGGCTTCCTTCTTTTTGGGATTAGTCTTCAGTGATGCTCAGTGTAAGATCTCATCTCCATGGACCGAAGCACGGAACAGCCTAGCGCTTCACTAGTCCCTTGAGAGTGAGAAGCAGTTCTCTGTGTAAGTAGTAGTTTCATCCTGAGTTTTCAAGCTTGCAGCTCTCTCACTTTTCACACATTGGAAGAGATGGCTGGCCCAGAGGACTTTTTCTCTCATTTCTGAACTCCTCCAGTAAGAGAAGATTTGATTTAACACGATTTTCCTTCAGTTCGAACATGTCAAGATGCTTCCACCACCATCCCATAATACCCTGTGACTGAATCCTGTCATCTCCAACTCTCTTCTAGTTTTTATGAGTTGAAAAAGAACCGAGAATTACAGTTTTAAAATTAAATAAAATGTAATGCTGATCTAGGCCAAGCTTTTTATTTGATGAGGATTCATTGATTAGCCACCCAGAGAAATGGATTAACTTGCATGCGGTCGTGAGACGATTTATTGACAAAGCTTGGCCCTAGTCCCCCTGACTTTCTATTCTCATTTCATCATATGGTCTCACCAGACCTGAATCATGAGAACAGTGGGGTGTGGAGATCAGCCATACTTTGTGAAGTGATGATATTTTTTTCTATTCTAAAGTTGGTTTATCTTTCTAGAAATCTAGAGTTGGAACCCCACTCGAAAATCACCTGTTTGATCCTCCCACAGACACAGGTGTCTCGCCTGCAGTGTTCTTGAAACAATAATAAGGCTTCAGCTTCCTTATTATCTATTACAGGGAGCCATCTTAAGGAAACAAACATTTCACTAGAATTGAAAGGATGTGACCACTATTTGACCTGAGAGTGGGACCCAGACAGAAGGTCATCCCCTCTCTGGAATGTACTTCTGCCCACTAGCAGCCATTCCAAGGATGCAGCCTTGAGAGAGTAAGGTGTTACTGATACCATTTGGACTAAATATGTGACTAAGCTTTTCACTTATAAACTTTTAAGATTTTGAAGGGAGGGTGGAGAGATTTGCTCATCCTGCGGCTGTCCAAGACAAGCCTTGTATGTTCTCTTGCTTATTAAACCTGCCACCTGCCAATCTGGAGGAGTCTGCCTCTTTCCTCGGTCTGTCCTTGCTCTCTGCATATGGGGGCCGGTTTCAGATTTTCCCTGGGAAGCTGCTGAGGTTAGAAACCAACAGCGATAGAGAGGTAGCTGGTCACATTGACAAAGCTGGTTCGGGGAGTAATGGAGACCGAGTATGATTGGCACGGGTTCAAGCAAGCATTGGGGGAGGAATTTAAATCAGCAATTATAAAATATTCTTTTGAGGACTCTTGCTGTTAAAAGGACAAAGAAATTGTGTGGTAGCTAACAAGGAATACATGAGAGGGTTTTTTTTTTCTTTCTTAATGGAAAATATTATAATATATCATTATGCTGAGGGGAATGATCCAGTAACAATGGAAAATTGATGAAGCAGCAGAGAGGGGATAATTGCTGAAACAATGTCCTGGAGTAGATAAGAGGGAATGCAAGTGGAGGAGCCAGCCTCAGATGGGGACACCATCGATAGCTCTGTTGCCCTGTACAGTAGCCACTAGCCACATGTGGCCATTTACATTCATTCAGAATTAAACAAAATTTAAAATTTACTTCCTCAGTTGTGCTAACCTTATTTCAAGTGCTGAATAGCCACATGTAATGAGTGACTGTAGTACCAGACAGCACAAACTTGGAACATTCCCCCCACACCCCGTCTACCTCCCCCAAACTTGAAACGTTTCAATCACCGCAGAAAGTTCTGTTGGACGACCTGGGCAGATGTGTGTATGGGCATGTATGCAGTCAGGAGGGTAGATATGGTGGAGGGAGCTTATGGAAAGTCTTTACTAATTTCTTCTGTTTTCTCACTTAAGTAGGAAGCAAGATCATGGGTTGAGAGTAAGGGTGGAGAAAGATATTTCTCTAGGAGATAAAGATGGTGAATGGCAAGGGAAAAATGGATTGCTGGACAATTCATTTTCAAGCTTGAAAGGTCCACGTTAGGGTAGTAGTCTTTAATTAAGGAGATCAGTCAGGGTTGTGTGTGTTTTTCTCTAGCCACAATCACTCGCTTGGATGCACCGTTGGAAGAGGTGAAAAACTGAAGCTGGATTAATGAGTGGTTCTCAGTCCCAGCTGCATATTAGAATTAAAATGTTTAGAAGCCTTATTCCCACAGCAGAGGTTCTGATCGAACATTCTGAAAATGGGGCCTGAGCACTGATCTATTTAGAGCTCCTGAGATGATTCTAATGTGCAGTCATGCTTGAGAACCACTGGGTTACAGCACAAAGATGAAGGAAATGCCCAGAGTAGAGGTGAGGGATGGGGACCTTGGCTAATGATGGACCATGGCACGTTCCATAAGGTGCAATGAAAGGGATTCAGGATCCGTGGAGGATAAGAGGCAGGATCTGATTGGGGTGTCCAGTGCTATTGGGTGATGAGGCATAAGCTAGGAATCCAGCGCTTCTTGGGTCACTAATACAAAATAAATAGAGGGCACAATGAAATTTGCCATGCTTATCTAAATCATGGCAGTCAACAGAAATATGATGCAAACCACAGGGATAATTTTAAACTTTTTAGTAGCCACATTTAAAAAAGAAACAAGTGAATTTAATTTTAATAATACATTTTTGTTACTTAATATATGCAAAACATTATCATTTCAACATGTAATCAGTGTCAAAGTTATTAATGAGATATTTGACATCCTTTTTGATTGCATCTTCAAGGTTTGGTGTGCTTTTTACACTTCCAACACATTCTGATTCTGATCAGACCCATTTCAAGTGCTCCAGTGGCTGGTGGCTGCAGGAGTGGACAGTGTGGGTTTAGGAGGTAGTGATGAAAATGTAAATATTACATGATTTCTGTGGGAACACAAATATAAAGTAATATAGTCAATCTTAAATATATATTTATAACTCTGATAATTTGACATATGGAATATGACCAATTCTAAAATTATTTTGATAATAATGTTATATTATTATTAACTCTACTGAGATTATTTTAAAAATCTTACTTTTTGTACACTGTTCCTTGCAGTTACCCCCAAATTTGATTTGCTGCCTTGGGCATCTTTGTGTAAGTTTGTATAGACAAGATTGCTAAGTACCCTTCAGTTATAATGTTTTTATTAAGATTGTACAGCCAAATATGAATATATCTAATTATGTTCTTATCTAACCCAATATGGCTTGTCATTAAAAGTATCATGAGAGTCTTAGTAATATACTCTGTTAAAGTCCAAAAATGCCATGCCAGCCACACTTATCTAATAAAGGTTAGTCTGGCATGCATTTCCTGGCAAATCTGTGTTGGCTTCAGCTTCCAGAACTCTCTGCTTTTTTTTTCTGAGTGTCATTATGCAAGTGTTTTAATAATCTAGTCTGCATGCTTACTGTCATTTGTAGAGATAATCTTTTCTTATTTTCTAATAGTTAAAGTGACTGGCTTTGGAGGAGAAAGGCAGATGCCATAACAAGTGAAAGCAAAGCTGGTTTTCATTAATCAGATAGAAACTTAGTATTCTAGAGTATTGCAAACAAGAAGGAGCTTGCATTTCATGAAGCAAATGAAAGATCTCCAAAGGGGCGGAGGAATGGAGGACAATATCTATATAAAAATGCACGAAGGAAGATAAGAAAGGGCTGTGACATGGAGAGAAAGAAGAAACAGAAAAAAAAGTGTCCTCAGATATCCTTACATAAAAATAACAGGATGTAGACTAGAGAATAATCCTTGAGTGATGCCTCTAATGTCTGTGTACACAGTGTGTGGCATAAGCAAGCTTATATTTTAACACAAGGAAACGGATATGGCTTTCGACTAAGATGGCACCAAGTATAGGTGGAATAGGACTGACAACTAGAATTAGGGCCAAAAGCATGGATCTTTTTCAAAAGAAACTGACCTGGGAATAATCTATTGTTCGCTCAGCTAGAGCAAGATTTAGAAGCTCCCTCTTCAAGCAGACAGCTTGATTAGTCCCAGACCCAGGAAAAGTCTGTCACTGCCCAGGCCATTAAGGCCAAGATTTTAAAACAGGAATCTCCACACTGTAACAATGAATCAGGTTTTTTTTTTTTTTTTGTCTTTATCAGACATCCCATACTCTTCTTCTTCATTCCCTGTCTTGCACTGGTTTTATGCATTTATGTCCACCACATAGACTCTGAGGTGTGAATAGAGTGCAGATATTGTGAATCGCACATATACCTTAACTTGGGTCTCTCAGTTCCCACATAGTGACACTGTGGCATTTAGCTAAGCCCAGTCTCATGTCTTCTTCTGTACAGTGAAGTAATACAACCCATTTCCTGGGGTTATTATGAAACTTAAAGATGACGTACACTGAGTGATTGGGACATACAGGACATTCAACAAATGCTAATTTGGTATTGAAACTATAGACGTGGGTTGGACAAGGACATTTTTTGTTAATTTAAATTTTTTTTCAGTTATCATAGGCATACAATATTATATTAGTTTGAAGTATACAACAGCGTGACTAGAGATTTATATATCTTACAAAGTAATCACCCCACTAAATCTAGTACCCATTCGACACCATACATAGTTACAACATTGACTGTCTCTTACACTATACTTTACATTCCCATGACTATTGTGTAACTACCAATTTGTACTTCTTAGTCCCCTCCCCTTTTTTACACACCCCCATAGGCCCCCCTCCCATCTGGCAACCCTCAAAATAATCATGATATAGATACACCAAATTTTGTTTATCCATTTGTTAGTTGGTGGACATTTGAGTTGTCTCCTCCCTTTGTCCATTATGTATGATACTGCTATGAATATTTATGCACCAGCTTTTGTGTGGATGTATGTTTTTATTGCTCTTGGGTTTGTACCTAGGAGTGGAATTGCTGGATTTTAGGCTTCTTTGATGCTCTCATATAGCTGCAAAGGCTAAGAGTTAGTGACTCTACTCTCTACTCCCTAAAACTATTTTTTTTGGGGGGTGATAATTCTAAATTTTCTGCATGTGTGTTTACTCAGTTAATAATCACTGAGCAATTACTGCAAGTCAGGTTATGTTCTCGGCACTGGATAGTTTTGCTGGGCACTTTGGATTTCAGCCTCTTCAACGTCTAGACAGAGCCTGACAGTAGAGTAACTACTTTATCTGCATCAGGCCTAATCATGGACTAATTTATGTAGGAAAACAAATATAGTCCTCAACCTGCATTTTTTTTGCTATCTAAATAAATTACCATCATTTCTTAGCTCCTCTTATAGAACCTTCTTGTTCACACTGCTTATTTATGCATTCATTTTATATTAATAAATTTCCTAATACATTCAGTCAACACAAATTGATTAAGCACCTACATTCTGTCAATCACTGTGCTGGACTTGGTGGATATAATGACATTCCCTTCTTGGTAGAAAAATACATAAATAGGTTGTTATAATACAATATGGTATTGATCAGATGTTCCTACCCATTTTGGGGTCACTGGGGAGGACTTCCTGAAAGGTAGAAATGTAGAGTATGGATATAGAGACTGGGACGGGGGTGGGGAAATTTTCTGGAAGAGAGAACAGTGTAAGTAGGCACAGAAATAAGAAACATCAAATAAGAAATATCAATTCTGAACAAGTAGTTTAGTATTGCTGGATCATAAAGTGCTTTTGGTACTAAGAATCTTCAGAGGAGAAATATAATTGCTGAACATGTAGCCTGCCAGTTAGAATTAATGAATAAGAGAAAAAAGATGATGAAGCAATTTACAGATGCCCGCTAAATAGCTGTGTGACATCAGACACGCCATTAACTTCTCTGTGCCTCATCTGTCATCAGATTTTAAGTGGGAGATAGACTTCATGAATATGTCGTTTCTAAAGTGACACATGAATTGCTAAAAAAAAAAAAAAAAAATTAAAGCCCTAAAGAACATTCTAATATTGTCCCGAATATAGCTAAGGTTTGGACAAGTAAAATCGTATAAAATGAAGGAGTTGTGTCATAGATTAGATTCCAGATTAAGTAGATTAGAGTGAAGAACTCTGAAAAAAGGAAGCAGATGAATTTCAAACCTGGCTTGGTGCCCCAGGGATGCTGACTGCCTATAGAAGAAAATTTCCAAACCACAATTTCAAGTTTGCACTTATCCTTCCCCAACTCCACCCTCCATGATTCATGAAGAGGGCACACCTTTCGTATGACCTCAAATCCTCCCCTAATAGTTGTTTTTAGAACATTTAATGTGTCTCTGCAGATGGTGGATTGTGAGCCTATGTAGCTATTTTGTGGTGCTCATTTCTTTACAGATAAAGTGGTTCTTATGTTTTCTTGTAAAACTTGGATATTTCCAGGTCTTTAAGATTAAATAGAAAGCTCTATCAGCAGCTGCATCAATTTTATTCACTAGTTCCCCTTTTGCTTTTTAACGGCTCTACGTCTTTATCCTCAATCTTCCTTTATTGCCTCTATGTCAAGGTGGCCATACACAAGCAAATAGATATTCCAAGTTTCACAGCAATGCTTTAAGTTGTGTGTGTGCCAGTCTTCAGAGCCTTTACTTTCATCCATTACCCCGTATTAACAAAGCAACAAGACCAGAGAGTAGCCTCGATGTCTATGCATAACTGTCCCCAAATGATGGGCTCAGTCATAAATGTACATGAGCACAAGAAGGAACAAAGAGACAGTGATGTTTCTGATTCTCTCACCTACTTGATGCACCTGAGAGAATGTCCTGCTTCTCTAATGGTCATTCTTGTGAAAGAGGAATGAGCAATCAGCGGCATTGAAAATGAGCAGGGAAGAAGGAATGATGGTACCCATATGACATTAACGGGAAGGAGTAAGAATTAAAAAAAATGGAGGCACACTCAGATGTTGGAGAACAGGTTCAAGTAACCGGATCCTTTGTTCTCAAGTTGCTCTAACATCCTCCAGCAGTTCACGCTCCATTACAGTGCTCGTGAGAAGGGTTGTCGCTAAAATGGCCCCATTGCTATGAATGAAGGGAGACCTAACCCTGGTGAGAGCAAAACTTCCACTCATGCTGGTAAATCTGCTGACCTACATAAGTTTCCCACATTGTCACTATTTCTGACATCAAAACGCGAAAGTGGCAAAATCTACTGAAATTTGCACAGTGGCTATCCTTCATGGAATGCATCCTCTGGAATTGAATTCCTAGGATAAGGCTGTGTCTGGAATTTAAGATTTTCTTCCAAACACCACTGAAGCATTTTGTTTTCATCTGCTTCGTAATTCTTCAGTTGTCCAGTGATGGGTTTCCAAAATACTGCAGTTTTATCATTTTACATAGAATGTTTAAATATTGAAAGAAAACATGACTCATGCATAAATTACTAAGACAGTAAAATTCAACTATCGGTCCATAGGAAGTTCTGTTTTTCTTTTGTAAAATTAAATACCAGAAAAAAAGAAAAACAACCCTCTGGGAGGCCTGTGTGCCCACTGATGAGCTGCCATGAGTGCGAGTCACTAAAGGGCACTGCTGCCCATCCCGTCCCTTTTCCTCAAGGTGGGATAATTTTTTCTGGTGTCATTCATTCTAAAGCTCTCTGTGGGACTAGGCTGGGACTAGATTTCACCTGAAACCACATCTTAGTTTTGCTTCATCCCCGCCCTGTCCCGTCCTTCATGTCCTTACAAGTTTCCTCTGAAACACTCCCTCAGCAAGTCACTTGCATAAGGATCCTTATGTCAGGCTCAGCCTCTGAGAAACTGCATCTAAGTGTGTATGTGAAAACACTCATTAGTCCCCAATGGAAGTAAATATTGAACAATGTTAAAGTGATGTAAAAAAATATTCATTTAAATATATAAAATATGCACAGATGTTTGAAAATTTTGACATGCAGTGACAGAGTCATGTGAAAATTGTATATAATTATTGACATTCAAGTAATGGAGTCCTGGAAAGTCAAAGGTTATCCATAGATGAATTTGTCAAGAACAAACGTGTACGTTTGTGAACTTCTAATTAATGGTCTTGACCTTGTCGGCTACATCCTGTCTGACATTTACAGAAAGATGTGCCATAATGGGATTGATGAATTCATTAACATTACGAATGATGTAAAAACAGAATCTTTAACACATTTTATTAAGTGTTGACTAAAAACTGTTCGTTTGGTGAGGACAAAGCTTACACGTGTTTTAAATTGGGTCCCCAAAGGGCAACGAAATTGAAACAATCATATTTTACCTTAAATGACCAATTGATGGAGGGCACACCTCGCCATTACGCTGTGCTTCTGCAGTCGGTATGGCCAGAGGAGTTTATGTAAGTCCAGAAAAGCACAAAACAGGGAATGAGCAGAAAAGGAAATGCCAAATGCTGAGTCAGGCAGGACAAGAAGTTCTGTTCTGATTTTTTTTTCCAAAAGAAAAAGACTGCAGATTTGAGATTGAGCCCCATTAATTTATTGATTCAACCAATATTTAGAGAGCACCTCTCCTGTTCCGGGTCCTGTGCTTGTTACTGTGGTTACAGACATGAAGAGGCAGAAATGGGCTCCCAAGCCAAATTTGCTGCGTTATAATCATTTCTGGTTTGACTTCCATTTTTTTTTTTTTTTTTTGCAAATGATTTCTAGAGTTTATAAGCTCTGTCTACATTGTGTGGTTTCCTAGGTTCTTTCAAATATTTAACAATGTCTGAGCTTTTCCTAATTGCTTTAAACTCTTCATATAATTCGTATTCTGGAATTACAGGGAAAAATTGACCGCCCTGTCCTCGGCAACCCTACAATTATATTTTAAATGGTGAATATTTTTCACTAAGTATTTGGCATTTTAATCGTTCTTCCCTGAAAAAATGAAAATGCTACTTATATCTCTGGGAGTCTTTTTTTTTTTTTTTCTGGGAGTCTTGTGCTGAGTGTTAGCATCCAGGTTATAAAATTCTTTAAGACTTTTGGACACAGGAACTCCCACATGTGAGAGAGTAGTTCATTTTATGCCATGCATTAGAATTTAGTGCCTTGATTTATTCTTTCTGTTCAGTCTGAACCCATCTGTGTTTCAATAATCATAGTGACCATTTGTGAATATCTTTTCATTACATCTGATTTGTCACAACTTTGAGGATTTTCTTTTACTAAATTAAATATGTTAACAGTGTATGTAGTTTTGCTGAGTACAGAAGTTAGAATTCTGAATAAGTAGCTAGAATGTAACCTCCTAGAGAAAAAGAGCTTTGTTCTATTGTGCTAATATGGCTTGTTACATTTTGAGGAATACTTTGACTAAATTCTGAGATAAAGTGATAGGAATAAATATCCTAAGTACTTAGTTAAAGAAAGTTATTATGTTGTGTTTTATGTTATGTTATGTTTTTTATTATGTTGTGTTATGATGTGATGTTATGTTATAGAACCATCATAGGTTCTTTCACCTATTAACGGGAGAGTGTTATTTTTCCCTGAATGATTGTAAGGATTTTGTGTCTTAGTTTTTTAAATAAGAATATGGAAATGAAATTTGGACTTTGGGAACAAAGCATTTCAAATTTCCTTTCTGTAAGACCAAACTGTCTGATAACTCTTACACTATTGTGCCTTAATTTTATTGTCATTGCTAGAATGTTACCCATGTGTTTGTGCCTGTGTTAACTTAAGGATCATAGAGATTCTTGGGATTTATGGGTTGTTGAATTTTTAAAAATCCATTTGTATCGATTGGATTCTCTAAAGAAGAGTATATACCTAATTTTTTAAAGCAGTATTTTATCTGATATTACAAGTATCTCTTCATTTTTGACATTTGACCTCTGGGAAAGTTAACTTATGTAGAATAAATTATATTACTTAACAACCTTCTATTCATTTTACAGCATTGTCAAAAGCTTATATTCTGCAGATAATTCAGAATGAAACAAAAAGCATAAATTATATACATTAAAAACATTAAAAATTCAAATGGTTTTAACAGAATTCATAGTTCCTGTTTTAACTATGAATACTTAACATTTAAATGAATACTTAAATTGTTCATTTCTAAGAAAATTTGTATTTCTAAAAAAGCCTTAATAAGCAAGATAATTTAGGTGTATATTGAAATAACAAAGGTATGTTTTATAGAAATTCTACATTTATGGATTCCATTCATTGTTTCTACAATACATATATTTCTATTATGTTTCCTGATTCATTAGTATCCTATTAATAGCTTGAATTTCTAACATGATTTATATTACTGGTTGGTCCTCAGGTGTGTGTATCAGAAGACAAATACAGAGATGGTTGAAATTCAGCAGGCTTTCATCACTCCCAGTAAAGAATACATTTTCTTAGCAGGTGCAAAATTTGAACTATAAACTGAAACAGTGAAATACCATCTTTTCTTAGAGGAGATAATTTCTGCACTGTTCTGTAAAAAGTTTCTACAATTTTAAGACAAGATACTGATAGTTTATTGACATGTATGAGCCCCCACGATAAGCAAAAAAAAAAAAAACAAAAAAGCACACACTCATAAAACAAAAAACAAACCAACTAAGAACTATACTAGGCACTATGATAAAATGAAAAAGTCATTTGCAATTTAATGAAGACAAAATCTTGAATGCAAACAAGGAAAACAGAAGACATGTTCAGAGTAACATCAGATTGCTTTATACTCTAATTTTATAGGAGTGGAAACGGAGACAAACTGAGGTTAAGTGATTTAGTCAAAGTCATGGTTAGATTGTGGCAGACCCAGCTCCTGACTCTCGTTCAGTCCTCTTTTCATTGCACAGCATGCTTCCTATGACCAAAGGACCTGTACCAGTTAAGTGTAATTGCTTAAGAAAAAACAAAGGAAAAAATGGTGAACAGTAATCACATATGGGCTGAAGAGACATTAGTATATTTGAGAGTATTTAGGAGAGGGAACACCATTCTGGAACATCCCTCTCACACTTGGCAGGCTGAAATGACAACCTGCAACTTTGTTTTTACCAGTCGTCAATCACTGGCATAATGAGGCAAATGCTACCAGCGAAATTTTATTATTGAATTAAATTTTTAAAAATTAGGCACATTGCTTAAATCTTGTACAAATAAAGGGAGTTGTATTTTCCTCAGCCATAAAATTCTCTTCTTCCCTTCGATGTGATGTGAGACTGGTTTGTTTCATAGTCAAATCTGTGTGAAAATGACCCAGAGAGGTCAAAACAGGACTTTTCCAGATCTCATTTTGCAAAGCTATGAAACTAAATGGAACTGTAAATTGGTTTCCCCAACTTCTTAGGTGTGGCTTGGGGGATTGATAAGAACTAAGTCAAATTGAATTTGTTCAATTCCTCCTCATTCTTTTTATTATTTACATCACATAATAAATTAATCCATTTTTATTTGTTTCAATCAGTTTGTTTTAATCTAAGCTCAGGATAGATAGCATTTAGAATATCATTAAAGGTTTGGAGACTTGCAGGTTATACATGTTTGTTTTATTTTATTAAAGTTTATGTACTTTGTACTCTCATTATCATGTACTAAATATAACAATTCATTAAGCTTAAATTTTTTTTGGAAACAATCATGCAATTACAGGAAATTGGAAGAATAGTACAAAGACTTTTTGACCCTCTCCCAATCCACTTGAAGGCAAGTTGCCAGCGCGATGCTTTACGGGACTCCAGAATGCCTCATTAGACTACCAACCAAGACATGCTACCGCAGAACCACAATATAGCCATCAGCATCAGGAAATTAGCACTGATGTATTACTGTCAGCTCATCCTCAATCTCACTCAAGTTTCACCTGTTGTTCCAATTATGTCCTTTATAGCAGACAGATCCAGTTTAGAATAATGTTCTGTATTTAACTGCCATGCTGCTTTAGCCTCTGTAAGTTTAGGAAAGTCCTCTCTCTTTCTTTGAATTTCATAAATTTGACTTTGGATGCTTATGGGCCTGTTATTTTATGGAATGTCTCTCACTTTAGATTTGTCTAATTTTCCCTCACGAGTAAATTTAAGCACCTTTGGAAGGAATATTACAAAAATGATATTGCTTTCTTCACTTGCATCCTGTCTATGGTACATAATTGTCTTTTGTCCAATTGCTGATCATGTGAGCTTTTATAACTAGGTTCAAGGTGGTATCTGCCAGGTTTCTTCACAGTAAAGTTACTCTTTTTTTTTCCCTTTGTAAATAATAAGTATTTCATGGTGAGGTATTTAAAACAATGCAAACATCCCATTCCTCTTCAAACTCATTTATTTGGTTATGTCTCTGTAGACTCATGGTCTCTATTTTATTTAATGGACGAAAATCTCTACTATCATTATTTATTTTGATACTAAAATTGTCATTGTGGGAGCCACTTTGTTTTTATAGGCTTTTGACGATTCTCTATTATTCTTTGAGCATTTCTTTACTTTTTAGCATGACAAAACATTTTAGGCTTATCTTATACTCTCCTTGTCCCATGCTAACGTTGGTCATTTTTCTGAGTGGTCTAGTTTCTTTTTAGTGAGAATAATATTTAAAAGCTGGAATTTGAGCGCTTAATGTGCTCATTTCTACTGGGGTGTCAACTGCTCCCAGAGTGCCTCCAAGGGTAGAATTAAGGAATATGTTATAATATGCATTCATACACATGTATTCATTTCTTATTACATATATATAGTCATGAATTTATAGTTCATGCTAATACCTTCAATTTCAATCCAATACCACTGAATTATTTCTATTTTTTCTGTTTCAATATTTGGATCTTTCTTCTCTGACAGTGAGTGGCTCTAATTATACTGAATACATATTCTTATTTGATCACCCCCTGTATGTAACCCAGCTTCTACTGCCTCTGCTACTCCCTGCTCTACGTGGCTGCTCTCCTCACTCTGCTTGGGCTTGATACCCCATGCACACCACCCTTCCATGAAGATGACCTGTCACTCTTCTAGACTCTGACACCCTGCTCTGGGTAGGCTTGATACACAGATGTCCTTCTCACCCCCCTCAGTTTCTGGTGTCTTGAGCTGGGTTATTCAGCTCCCAATACCTCCATCTCTGCTGGCCTGTTTGGCTTGTTTACTGTGCTCTACTTATTAGACTTATAATTAAATTGTTCAGGAAAGAAAAGAAAGGAAAAGAAAAATAGCTCATTCTATATTAAAATTAAATACCAAACTTCTAAACTATGTAAACAACTCAGTATATTATTAAAAAAGAGGTATGGGGTGTACTTTTGGTAACTTTTTTTGTATTCATTTATAAAAGTAATAAGCCTTGCTAGTGGAGTTAATTGCAGCACCATGGAAGAGAGAGCCTTGATCAATGGCTTACTGGGGGTGAAGGTGAGATACCAACATAATTTCAACTGAAGACAAAGCTTTAGGATCCATTTCCCCTCCTTCAGTCAAAATTCATTTAACCATACATTTTTTTTTGCAACGGTTCCATGTTTAATTCTTTGCTACTAAGAAATGGTCTTGGTGACTGCAAGGGACCTGCCTCTCTGTACCATCTATCTTAATGCTCTTAAGAAATATTTTCTTGGAAGAATTAAGGCATTTTAAGTCATTTATTACTGTACGAGATCACAGAGTACCAAATACATTGTACATGAAAAATGGGGGTCTGCTTCCTCAAAATACTGCTGGTGAATAAGGCAGGAGCGTGAGTGAGGCAGGAGCAGAGGCAGGTTATGGTGGAACTCCAGGTGGAACCACAGGGGACACTTGTCTAGGGCTCTAGCATTAACACCCCATCACATCATGTCATTGGTCAATGGCAGCTTCTTTCCTGAGTGGCATGTTTCTAAGATTTGCTCTAGTCTATTGGGCAAATGCAAAACGCCACTAACTTGATAAACCCTAACAGCTCCTCCAGAATTGTTACAGTCTATCACATCAAGGTCTACTTCAGAGAGATTTCTGACTCTATGGATCATTGATTTGGTAAATCAAAATGAGTTCTTTAAAGCATTTGTGTTTTATCAGGTTGCTGCTGATGCCTTGCATACTCAATGAAACCATCCTTTCCATGGTCCAGGTACCTGATGAATTGGCATAGCTGCTTGTTTCTTTTGTTCATTCCATGAAGGAGAGACCACTTTTTCAGGTGTTTTGGTTTTTTTTTCAATACCACTGCTGAGAAATGTGCTTCTGTTTCACTCTGTGGGATGCTTGAAGTGATTTTTAAGGTATTTTTCAAAGAAATATTAATACTTAAGGGACAAATGGCTTATTATTGAACTTAGAACAGAAAGACTTAGGTTTGAATAATGACACAGCTACTTACTAGCAGCGTGGCCTCAGTTTACTCATTTGTAAAACAGAATATTATTTTCTCACAAAGTTTTTTTTTTCCTTAGCCTCAATTAAAAATATTCAAGTTAAAGTCATTTCAATACTTGAAAATGCTATGCAAATGCAAGGCACTATTCGTATTGTGTACAGAAGTCATTTAAAGGTGAAACAATTCATTAAGAAAATAATCTAAAAGAAAGCAAAGTAATAATACAAAGAAAATTGCCTTAAGAATTGTTGAGAGAATTTTGGCTTTCCAAAGGTGTGTTTTGGATTTAATAAATGCATATATATTTACTTTTTCAATGTTTAAATAGTTATTCTAAGTCCCAAAAAGTTTCAAAAATGTAAATTTTATCTCAAAATGATTCTTATGCCAAAGAGGCATATTTTAGGATGGTGCCCTCTGCTGCCCTTCAGGGGCATGCATATATCACACAGGAGGCAATTTTAAAATAGGGGGAAAAGGTTTATGAAGTGTGGGATGCAGTCACTTGCATAGAATTGTCTTCACAGCTGTGGTGAAATCCAGTGGGCCAAGGGATGAGGTCAAGGTGTTACAGGTATCTGCTACAAGGAAGAAAGCAAATAGTGTGAGAAGTCATTATCTAATTATTTATAATAGAGTTGAGATACTGTCACAGTTATAGGGTCCCAGGCTATGAGGAGTGGAAAATGAGCGTCAAAGACATTTCTCTAGCATTCATCAGAAGAGAAAATGCTGTGATTCTCTTGATTAATGTTGAGTATCTAAACTGATATATTTCTGTAATGCCTGAAGTCTAACAAATCAGTTTTGCTTGAAGGAAGCAACTTTTCAGAAATGCAATGACATATGTTCTGACCCTAAGTTCATTAAGCCACATCTGATCTATTGTGGTGTTCTTGGTGGGCTGTCCTCAGGAAGGAAGTGTCTTATGCAAATGGCCATTTTTTCAGATAAAACTCCCACGACATGGAATAGCATATTGGAGCTCTGGTTTGAGGCAGTCTCTTGGAGGCGAGGGGAGCAGAATTTGTCACCCCAAAATCTGCCTTTTCGGGGATATTGGTTATTTTCAGTGGATTATTTTTAAGAAACAAACAAACAAACAAAAACTCAGAAAGAACCCTTGATGTTCTCCCTCACTTACTAGAAAAATTAGATAGAGCACCTGCTCTAGGAAATGGAGCTATCATCTTAGATAACTGTAGTTTAATATGGACTGAGTGTGATGGATAAAGAGAAACATAGCAAGGCACATTTGATCAAAGTCTTCTCTGTGTCCCATTGTTGAAGATGATCAAGTAAGCATTTATTTATAAAACATTTGTGTTTCTGTCTCCATATGAATTGCTTTCCTGTCCTTCGAAGTCCCAAACCATCCCCCTTCTCTTTAGCTGAAGATGGCATATAAACCTCAACTGCCCAATCTGTCCTAGGGGCTTATATTCTTAGGGAATCCCTATCCATACATGTGTAATAAATGTGGTCATTTTTTTTTTATCTGTCTCATGTTAATTTGATTATTAGTCCAACCAGAAGAACTTAAGGGTAGGAGCAAATTTTATTTTTCCTTCCCCACAGCAGCTTAATATCACGTTGCAAATTTTTATTCCAGAGAAAACCAAATAGTTGTAAGTTGAAGAGCTATTAAGGTAATAAGCATTTTATTGGATCTGAGATTTTGAATGACCATCAATACTCAACTGATCTCTTACTTTACAGAGGCTCATAGGAATTTGATAATTTACCTAATACCAAATAGTTTGTAAGCGGGCAGGCTGAGACCAGAACCTGCTTCTCCTGGAATTCAGTTGAATATTCTGCCACAGCATCATAGATAATGTGCACATGTCAATTTGCATAATCAATATTTCACTATTGTACCTTGCAGGGCCAGGGCCTGTTGTTTAAAGTACGCAGTGATTCACTTCCTGACCTTTAGAATTTTAAATCAGTGGGCTTAGTGAAATTCTCCAGGCACCTTTACAAACTTGTGGAATGGCAGATGAATGCAGGCATTTGGAATGTTTTGAATACGAAAAGCCAAAACTGCACAACTAAATGACGAGAGTTTAAAAAGAATACCGTAACAGCTGGCTGAATAAATCAACCAAAGTTGAAACATTCATTTAACTTGTCTGTGAAAATTTTTGAAGTGAAGGATTCCTTGTGGGCAAGAGGGAACAGTTAAGCACATTCACCTCTTACCACCTCTGGAAACAGAATATGCTGCCTATTTATTCATACACACTATACATAACACAACCACATTATTTTTTTTTTTAATCTTTGGAGGCCTATGGTATGGGCTCCAGATGCTGTGATCATCCCACCTCTGGGTAGGCCTAGGGCATTCCTGTCAAAGAAATCCCTGCAACAGAAGAATGTACCGGCCTCTGAGGTTGGATTCCATGAAGATGCTTCGAGATTTTGGCTTGTACTTTTGCTGTGTGGAACAAATGGAATTTCCACAGTTTCCTCCTGTTTGGCATCTGCTCTAGGCCCATATCTCCCTATGGCTAGCCAAGGGTTTTCCTGCTGCTCTTGGGGAAGGAGGTAGGGCCTCGTTTTCCTTTATACATCTCCTGTGAATCAGAGTCCTTGGAATTGTCCTTCCCAGGTATCACAAGTGAAGAACTACCATCCGAACTCTGGGGGATGATATAGACTCTATTCAGATGTACTGGATTGTTAAGTAGTTAGACATGAGCAGTAGAGGAAGAAAGGAATGGAGGCCCAGGGCAGAGACCGCCCAAAGATCATCCCAGTGGTAGTTAGAGATCCCTCCTGCATCCCAAGAGACAAAGGCTGGGAGAGCTATAACCTATAGCTGGTTTAATCTGGCCACAGACATGCATGAAGAAGGTACTACCCTAACCTGCTCACAACCTCAGCCTCATTATACCATCATTATAATACTATGTTAATGCCTGGAAGTTCATGAATCTAATTATAACAGACTGAAATCTGGGTAAGCTTATGTACACCAGGCATAGATAATATAGCAGCCAAGTGTCAATCAAAATGACCTCACATACCAATCACCAAGGAACGCCTTTGTAACTACCCATCACAGCCCAAATATGATACAGATCTTCTCACTTTAAGGTTGTTACAGCTCTCTTGACTGAAAACCTGCCCCTCCCTAGGGTTAAAATCTGTCTTTTACTTCTTTTATTTTTTCACCTCCCATATTCCACAGGACTGTAGCCTTCCTTAGTGTGGCCCATCTCCTTTTAAAATATACTTTTAATACATCTTTTTCTAAATCTTGCTGTCCTGTGATTCTTGGCTGCATAAACGAGGAAGAAGCAAGAAAAAAATGCTAATTGCATTTCTGCATCAATATGCCCCCACATGTCACTGGGGCAATCCTGAAGTTCAAATCAAGTTACCCCCAAATGGTAACAAGGTCACCCACATTCAAGACTGAGTGTCTGCAGTCATGAGTGATGCCCAGGCATGGAGGACACCTGTGACTGTACTCAGAGCAGCCACAAGCAGCCCAGACTTTATTCTGGCTTCCTTTTGAGAGGGAAACATCAACAGGTAACAGTTCCCCTTGAACTTGTTTCTTCTGCCAAGGATGCCCATTTCTGGCCACAGGTGTTGAAGGAAGTGAATAATGAGAGGCCCTGGACAGAGGGACAACAGAAGCAGTGAAGACTGATATTAGCTATTTTCTGGAAAGTTTAACAGAAGTAAAAGGGCATGGTTTATTAAAACAATCAGTGAAAAATGCTTGTATGTGGTACTCTTATGGTTTAATTTTAGTTATTATTTTTGTAATTAATATTCATATCCATATTTATAAAAACAATCACAAGATTAGATTAGTGCTAGAACTAATGCTGAATAATAAACTTAAAAACATTTTCATAATGGAAAATTTCAAACATATTCAAAGAGAGAGAATAGTGTAATGAACCCCATGTACCCATCACTCTCCAATTATGCAATTATCAGTTCACAGCCAATTTTAATTTGACCTGTGCCTACTCTCCATCCCTCTTCAAGTTGTTTTGAAGCAAATCCCAGACATAATACCTCATCTCTATTAGGTTTATCTTCATAGTGTCACTGAAAGAACATTCAGCCTAAGAAAAAAGTCTTCTAAGAGTTTATTTGAAGCAAACTGACGACAATTGCTGAGAAGCAAAATTTTAATGGATTGAGAAAATGCTCCAGAGAATGACAGTTTTGCAGCTTATTTTATACATTAGAATCAAAGAAGGAGACATAAGGAGAGTTACATAAAATCCATTGGTGGTAGGTTAGGAAGGTGGGAGAAAGCAAAGCAGGGGAATCTCTCAGATCAAATAAAAGGCAAAAGGAGAGACACATACTATTTGACATTAGTAGGTACAGGGTAATATTTACAGCAGACAGAGATGGAATGTGGGCAACGAGACAACAATGAGAGTTTCTGTGCTTTGGTGCATACATTGTGCCTTTGAAGGTTCTGGAAAATAAAATTACTCTGACATTTCAAAGGTATGTTATCTTAGATACATAAAGATGAAAGACAATTTCGAAGGTGAAGATTGGCCTTTGTCAGGGAAGCTACAGGCCTGGGACGTGACTACCCACCAATGACCTGCTTTTAGTTAGGAATTTATATGTTCAGACCACCCTTGCCACGTTCGGTCTCTGAGTTTGTAAGGTCTGCCATGCGGCCTCTCCTGAGCTTATGAGGTTTAATATGTGGCCTCTTTTTCATTCAGAATAGTTTTGATGGTTTTTTAAAAGCAATTTTAAGAAAATTTTCTCCTGTCAATTTGGTTATTAGTGCAGCCAGAAAAACTTAAAGAACTTAGGAGAGTAGGAGGAAATTAATTTTTCTGCCCCCGCAGGGTTTTGACAAACATATGGTGTCATGTAACTACCATTGCATTTTCCAACAGAACAATTTCACCACCCTAATAATCTTCTGTGCTCCACTTATTCATCACTCTCTCCTTGCCCCACAAGCCTTGGCAGCCACAGGTCATTTTATTGTCTCTATAGTTTTCCCTTTTTCAAAATGTCATACACTTGAAATCATATAGTATATAGTCTTTTCAGATTGGCTTCTTTCATTTATCAGTAAGCTCTAAGTTTTGTTTTTTGAAATACATATGATTTATAGTTAATGAAAAGGATTTCACAGTGCATGTTCGATGTGAAGGTGTGGGAACTGCTTTTGATATTTGTCTGCTTCCTTGATAACAGTATGGGGCAGTTTGTAGGGCTTTCCTTTCCAGAGTTGAGCAGAGAGTCAGAAGTAAAAACACTGAGGTTCTGTACCCTCTATATACAAGCACATTGTTTGGGGTTATAGTTGATGCATATGGGGTGTAGAGCAGTAGTTCCTGCAGTGGGTCCACGAACTGGCTGCCACCTGAAAATACAGATTCCTTCAGCCCTGGGAGCTTCTGACTCTCAAGTTAATGATTCTTAAGTTCCCTATATTTGCATAGGGCCAATTACTTATTTACTGAAAGATATGTACAGAAGAGAAAAGCCTCTGATTTTGTATGACGAATATTTAAGAATCAGCTAGTGCTTGAGCATTTGTCAAGTGTTTTTACTTGCAGTTTCATTTCGTTTCCACCATAGCCTTGTAGATCTGCATTATTATCATATTTATTGTCCGAATAGAGAAATAAAGGCTGAGAGAAATGCAGAGTTATAGTGCATTGACACAGTGAAGAGCTGAGTGCAGTGGTTGGATGTAAGATCACAGTCAAGGTCAGCTAGGATCATATCATAACTACCACAGTGTCAGTCCTGAGCCCCAGATATGTGCTCCTAGGTAGAAGGTATATGACCCAGACATACTGACTTCCAGGGCCTCAGCTGAAGCTGGAAGTCAGATTCTACTGAGGACCTTCTTTTATTCTCCTAAACCAACCAAGATTTCTCCAGATACCTATAGCTCAGCCTAAAGGAGAGACTTCCAAGTCAAAATGAAGTGTCTTACTGTGTGATGATATTAAAACTTCTCCCATTTGAGCGAGATTATTATACTTTATCTCCTGATGGATCTTTTTCAATATGAACCATATTTCTGCTCTTTACCTTACCGATGGTTAAAGTAGTCGTCGTTGAAATTGGACCATATGGCAAGTCCTATGTTAAAGCAAGGGCTTATTCTATTTTTAATTGGGGACAGTAGGTGACCATGTGTAATTATTTATTTATTTTAGAGGTTGCAAGATCACTTACCTCCCTCCTCAACATCTTTTCTCCTATCTTATTATAGTGCCTGGACTTTCTACCATTATAGTCATTACTTAGAATTTGTAAGGCTTTGTGTATAAATAGACCGTGTTAAAATAACATGCTACCAAAAAAAGTAATCCATTAGCATCCATTAAGTCTTAAGTGTTAATTATAATCATGAAGTTTGAAAATTATGGCTAAATGAGACTTCTAGATATCCTTGAATCCAAGGACTGAGCCAAAGTTCAAATGCTTCTAATGTTGCAAAAATATCGATAGATTATTTCCCTCCTTCCCTTTATCTTATTCCAAACTGCTACTATTTCATGATATATTTAAGTGTTAAGCAGGTCAGATACTGTCAGGTCATCAAAGATGATTTAAGATGTAGTAGTAAGTCTGTACTTTTTCTTCAGAGCTTTATGGGAGAACTGGTTTTCTCTATTTTCCCTTGAGCATTTTGCTTGGCTCTTTTGTCAGTCCTAATTCTACAGTACTTGGTCTCGGGTTGGATTTGTGATTTTGTACACTGCCGTAGAACCTCATGTTTAATCAAGCTATTTTTTAGATGATTCTTATCTTTGATTTTGACTATATTTTGTATTCTAACAAGTTATCCTGTTGTTTTTTTTTCCCAAAACGTTAAACTGTATTTAGAGACTAGCTTATGAAATTCAAATTCTATTAGCTGGCTAAATTTTTCTATGAACTTGTTGAATTGTCAACAAAAGGAGTGGATTACTGATAAATTAAGTATTTTTTTTCACTCTTTGTAACAGTAAAATGGAGGAAGGAATGTTTTTGCCTTTCCACCCCCTGACACCATTATTCTAACTTTATTCATTAACTTTATTTTGCAAAGTGTGAGACCCAAGATAAAATATTTGCTTTTTTTGGCTCTAGTCTGGCTCCCAGATAAAATATGAATCTGTTAGTTTATTTAAATGTATTATATAAAATCTTGTTATTGTGCTGATTCTAGGATCCTGACTAAATGAGAAATGAATGAGAGCAAGGGAAAGAGGGCCAGACTGCTTTGGTTGGGTGCCTCAGTTCATGACCCCGCATAGTCAAGAAGCTTTAGTTTCCAATATGTAGTTTGGATATTGAAATTGTAGGTGATGGAGGCATAGGAAGTAGGATGCAAAAGCTGATTTCTTCTAGTTCACAGTTTTATTTTGAGAACAGCCCAGAGCAGATAAAAGAAAGCAAATTGTATCTGAACAGAAACTCAACAATCTTGGACAGTCTCATTCAGGTGTGTTCTAGGGATAAATTTGTCATATGTAGACTCAGTGCAGTTTAAGCAGAGAATCTGAAAAAACCTCAAACACCTTAGACCCAGGCTTCATGATAGCCCTCCTGTGGGTACAAGCATAAACTTGAGGGACTCATTCCAAATTGGAGTGAAGGATCCTCTATAAAGATCCTTGGTTCTCAATCACTAAGCAGTAGACTACCTGCGTCAGAAACCGATGTTGTTAAAATACAGATCCCTGGGCCCCACCTCAGTCAGGCCTGTTGAAGCACTTCTATGAGGTAAGGTCTAAGACTCTGCATCTTCACAAACATTGATTTTTGAAGGAGTTTTATTCATACTTAAGGCAGCTATTTATCCCTGGAGATTATGTCATACTCATCACTTAGGAATAAAGGTAGAACTCTGAGCCTGCAGCTCAGATATTTTTGGTAGAGCTTCCTATTATAGATAAAACCATAGTCGCATCAGTAGCAAAAGGGCTTCATAAAATATTCCGGCCTCCATGGTGGGATAATTTCCTGTTGTTCTCCCATGCTGATATGTTCTAGAGAAATTTCATTTTTTCATCGAGTTTTCTCAGATTGATAAATGTGCTGAGGCTCTGAGTGTACTTGCACTTCTCACACTGGAATGTAATCTAACAGAATAAAATTTCATAGAGCCGTTTGGATAACATCTCTTTGGATAACATAGTACAACAAATGGATTGTGTCTGTGTCCTTATATAAGTTTAAGTTTCGTATGTTATTTCTATGTTGTATTATTTAACAGACACAGGTTAGGCACTGCCCTAGTGCTTTAATTATATTCTAACGTAATATGAATTCACACTATTATTGAATTTTGGTAGAGGAGTAGAACTGACGTAGCAATGGTGTATATAGTGATCTGATAGTTGAGAGCTAGTTGCTTAGTGGTATTGGAACATGGAGGATCAGCTTTGCATTTAGATACACTTTGGTCCTAGCTTTTCCTGGTTTGGAAAAGCTGGTTTTACACCCTTGGACATATTATTTAATTTCTCTGAGTCTCTGCTTTCTCAGTTATAAAAAGAAGACAATAGTATGCTACTTCTAAAATACAGAAAATTCCCTTAATACAGTGCCAGGAACATACTAAATGCTCAAGAAATGTGGTGCCTTTCATTGTACCACTGGAACGAACAACTTCTGTATGCTCAGCTATGGTTTGTTACTGAGCTGGGAATATTTCATATTTCATCTTTTCTTATTCTTATAATTATCCTATATTCATAATGCAGCCATCCTCTTCCACAGGAACAGCGAAACATGATACCATCCACGTTAGGTTATTAATTTTGCACAGAAGCTGCTGCCAATGACCTCTCCAGCAGTAACATCCACTCCTTTGCCTGCAAAAAATTTCTCACAAAAGTTCTCCTCCAGGCGTGAGCATTATTCTTTGTCCTCCCACTGCTTCAGTGTGGCACCTCATCAGTAAAATGCACATTTGCAGTTTGGCTGAGGTCTTTTTCTCTGCTTTGTTCAAGAGGCGCCGCTGACCTTTCTAATTAGCTGGGATGCAGATGACTGAGCTTGCACATATGAGGTCCAGTCAGAAAATAAATCTCCCCTGTTTCTGTCTAGTGGGTCACCAATAGTCAGGAAAAATTCCACTGGAAATCCATAAATCTTTTATCTTCCTTCCTGAAGGGATATGAGAGACCAGCTCTCCTGCCTTTACATATGGCAGAATTTCTGAATGCGTGGAAGGTTTCTTGACGTCAAATTTTTGGACCAAGGTTCATGTGGGTGGCTAGAATTAGCATCCTACAGTTTGGAGTGAAATTCGATTTAGACTGGTAAAGGGCAACTCTGATGTGTCTGGGGTATGTAAATCACCTAATTTCTTCTCATGAGCTGTGGGTGGTATAAACCAAAATCCCCCAAAGAGTATTAGAAAATGGAGAGATTTTATTTGTGTGAAACAGTTTTCAAACCAGGGAACCACCACCTCTAGTGGAAATCGAAAATGCATTCCACCGAGACAAAGGGGAGGCCATCTTTTAAACAGACACTGCCCAGGTTCCTGCTTAGGTCTCTTTTATGTAAATAATGTATTTAAATTCGCAGGGCTCTGATGTTTCCTAATTGCACCATCCTGATTGGTCGGCATTATGCATTCTGATTGGCTGTTGTGGAGAAGTTCTGATTGGACAAGGCAGGTCTCAGTCCATTGGTCTAAGACAAAACCAGGGTTTTTCTGCAGTGGTTGACTCAGAGGGTGTATACAAGTGAGGCATTGGGTGAGAAGCCAAGAGTTCATTTTGAGTCTTCCGGCTATACAGAATACTTGAGAAGCTCCTATCCGTAAATGGACATTAGACTCTTATTATTTATTAAATTTGTACCCTTGGTTGACCAGGAGGACTCTATCTCAACAGATAAATTCCTTCTCAGGGTTCACATCCAATGAATCTTTCTTCTTCAGGTCCACAAGAGATTGCATTTCTCAGACTGAAAAACCCATAGCGAGCAGAAGGATTAAAGTGGACCTGGGAACAAGCTCTGGAAGCATAAAAGGAGGAGAAAGATATTAAGATCATGGAGTCCATTATATTTCCACATAAAATGGGCATTTCAGCATGTGCAAAAAGCATAGAGAAAGTGGAGCTTCTCCAAGCAGTTAAACCAGCCGTTAACAGACAAAACACATATTTTAGGAAGCTGCACTAACCATGAGGTAAGAGTATGACCTCAGCCTCCAGGACTCTGGAGATCTCCAGACAAGTGCAAGAGATGCTGGCAAAGATCTGGGAACGGTTTTCTCTTCTGAGAATCAGCATTCCAGGATTTCCCACAGGGTCAGGCAGCTGCAGAGCTGAAATACAGCAACTTAGAGCAAGGGGTTGTCTCGGGGGGCCACAGCTGTTGAAAAGACTGAAAGCTCAGACCCTAAAATTCTGCTAGATTTATCATATCAGCAGACCAATGGGACATGGCTGCCAGCATCACAGATGAGGTGAGGCAGTCAGCCTGTAAACTGTTTCTTAGGTTCTAGGTAACTTGAGAGTAAACACTGAGAGACCTTCAAAGCAGTTTGGCATTGCTACGACATCCTCCAGTGGAATCAGTGGCATATATTGTGTATGTTTTGGACTTTGGGGATTCTGTTTTATTTTAAAACGTACATTAGAGGAAAGATTGGCCTTTCATCACAGATTGTTTTTATGCCCACCTATGTTTTATTTTTCTCCAGGCCCTCCCACCACCCTTATATCCATCTTCCACTGCTCCTCACCTCCCCACAGAGAAAAGCTCACAACTTTTAGGTTTCAGGTTCTTCTCCCCTCAAGGTGCATCTCCGATTCTGCACCCAGTTCCAAGGTTTGTGTGTGTGTGTGTGTGGGTGTGGGTGGGGGGAGTTCCATCAAGCAAGTCAATTCTGAGATTATGTCAGACTCCACAAGTAAAGGTCTCAATCCTATAAGACTGCTGCACCACCCCCTACCCCATTCAGATGCCAATTACAAGTCTAGTTTATCACCTGTGCTTCTGACCTATCAGGTATAATTAGAGGTTCCAAACACTCCTTCTCTGGGTTTGATTAATTTGCTAGAGAGACTCACAGAACTGAGTGAAACATTTTACTTACTGGATTACAGATTTATTTTTAAAAGATATACTAGGAACAGCCAGGTGGAAGAGCCACATAGGGCAAGGCATGGGGAAGGGGTGAGAAGCTTCCATGTATCATTCCCCTCAACTCCCTTCTTGTTCACCAACCTGGAAGCTCTATTAGCCCTGTCCCTTTGGGTTTTTATGAGTGCTCCATCACCCAGGTACGACTGATTAAATCATTGGCTGTTGGTGCTTGAACTCAATCTCCAGCTCCTTTCCCTTCCCTGGAGGTCAAGAGTTGGGGGGTGGGGATGTGTGAGACTGGAAGTTTCAGTCACATCCTGGTTGGTTCCCCTGGCAACAAGTTCCATCCTCAAGTGTTTTCCAAAAGTCACTCCGTTAACATAACAAAAGACACTGTTCGGAAACTCCAAGAGTTTTAGGAGCTCTGTGCCAGAAACCAGACTAAGACCAAATATATACACTTCTTATTATAAATCATAATGTTACAACATCACTTACACTAAAACTGAGTGCTGACTTGACGGCAATGACATATCTTGATGTTTTCAAGAATATGATTCCTAATGAAGCAACAACAAGAAAAATAAAAAGTTCGTGTGACTGTCAAAATGTGGCAGAGTAGTAGCAGTCCTGGCTGAAAACCCCAAGGAGGAACTGGTTGGCTTGAGAAGGTTAATGAGACAGTCTTCGAAAGAGAAAATGATTTTGTGAACAGTCCCTTGATTACTATTTAATCCAGATGGCTCTAGTGAGTTACTCTAAGATCTGTAAGGAAGATGCAGGCAAATTTAATCACTTATCACCGTAAACAGTAGAGTTTTTAAAATATTGGACTAATGTTTTTCAAAGGCAAATGCAATTGGTGTGTAATCACAATTGTAAGCTGTGGTTGATATGGCAACACTGTGGCTGAAGTGGACTAATTTTTGTACTATTACTGACATCTTTGGTGCATTTTATTTGGCCAGCCTTAGGATACATGTTGAACAAGTTTCTACCTTTGCTTGATCATTTAATGTTTCAGGAAGTGTTATTGAGAGGAATGAGGAGTTAGAAAAACCTAGAGATGAGTTGTCATGTCCACTGAGTTAACAATGAATTGACAGGTCCCAAGTAACTTTCCTCCCTACAAGAGTGATTTCCCATCACACCTCAAACTTTTCTTTATTCACTAGTGAAGATGAATGCTACTTTCCTCTGAGGTAGTAGAGGACAGTCACATTGCTGACAGACAGCTTTTCACACTCTCGACTTCCTCAAGAGAATGTGGATCTAATTGGTGTGTGGCACGAGAGGATGAGATTTGGCAGAACTGGCAGGTGTGAAGATTCTTTCTTCACATCGTGCAAGGGGAAAATGATGGCTATCTCCTGATAGGAGCTGTTTCCCATCACCCAGTGCTGGCCACCATGTGACACTCGATAGCGACAGAGAAGACGTGTGCTACTGTGAAAAGAACTGACATATGATCGGGTTCTGGGAACTGAGCCTCATGACACTATGCAGGGAACTAACTCATTAGCTGTGATCTTGTAAAAATTCTGGCATTCTGAGCCGAAGTGGTTTGATCACCAATATGTCACATAAAGAGGCTTTGGAGTAACTTTAAAAGGCAAATTTCAATCTGAAAATGAAATGTTTCAGTCCAATGAAAACATTCAACTTGGAGAGGGGAATATAGTCAACCATTTAAAGTGTGCATGCATTCGTGCACATGTGTGTGTACATGGTGGATGTAAAAATATAGAAGAAGTGAGCATCGGTGCGATTGAAAAATGAGAACCAGAAAATATCAATGTGAGTTATGATATCAGTAGACCCACGAATTGGCAATAATGCAGAGGCGCTTTATGATCCTTGGCAGGCAATTAGGTAAGAGTCATTTCTCCAGGCATAGCAATTCGAGGTGGTTATTAACCATGTACATATACTGAAATTTGATGGGCTAAGAAAACCAGTTTTTAAAAAATAACTTTCACACTGAATTGCTCCTTCCACAATGCTTAAAAAGAAAAAAAAGATGCACAATGAGCTGAAATAAGAGATTTTTATGCCAAACAAAGATGACTAAACTGAAAATATGAAATCTTCTATTTTTAGTGGATCCTGACATTCTTTACTGCTTGCATTCCCGGTTTTCAGATAATATGTTCTCCAGTTGGCTGGTTATTGTGCTGTATGTAAATCACATTTCACTATGTCAGCAAACAATGTCATGAACTTAAAGAGTAAAACTAATTCAACTTGGAAAAAAACTAACATAAAAATACTAAAGTCTAGAAGTCTAGAAGTTGAAAATGGGGAACAAAGAAGAGTTAAAATAAAAAATATTATTTTCTGGGTATATGAGTGCAGATTCTTGTTAGTACACTACTAGTATCTACATGGTTATGAAAACAAATGCTCAGTCAGTCAATTAAATGAGAAAAAGGTAGGTGTCAGCTTTTTGAGATATATGTTTTATATTGATATATATTCGTATATATAATATATATTTAATTTGGTGCACATATATTATCTACACACAGATATAGTTTGAACTTTTGAATTGATTCCAATTACATTATATTCTTATGTACTTAATTAATATATATTAAATATAAGTATATATCATTTAACAATATTATATGAATATGTTAGATACACATTAAATTAAATACTTATTTTAAAATCTGATTATCATGTTAATTAACCAAGGAGTGCAGCAGAATTCTATATTGCTTATATAAATGTGCCACAGACTTAAACATTAAGTACTTTCCTTACATTTTAAGTGTGCTTATCTTGAGTTTCCTGTTTCTGTGGCACAGGCTTGGCTAATACCAAAATACATGTGAAATATTTTTTTAAAGTTAACTAAATTTTCCTTTTAGCGCAATCAGTTCTATTGTCCTAGATTATACATTAGTATAAAAAATACAGTTATTGAACTAGATTTGTTCCATGTAATATCAACTTGAAAAATTGATTTATATAAATTTCTGAGCATACTCATTTATGGATGTATTTTTAAAAATTAAATTATATGAAAATAATTGAATTCCAAGTGAAGTAAAACATAGATGGAATGAAAGATGATACAAAAACTAGTTTCCTGATCTCCATTTGTAGATTTTTACTTTTCTTTGCTGAACCATAGTGATGATACGATTACATTTCTAATTATTTTTAAAATACAATTAAATGTCTGATTTTGGAATATGAAAAGTGGAGGCCAAAGGGAAGCATTCTCATCTCAGTCAATAGGAAAAGTGGAGTCGTCCTCAACACAATGTGGTAACATTTATATCTCATCACTAGCAATTTCTCACTATCAGCATGAGATTTTGCCAGTGGATATAAATCTGCCTCCTTGCTTTTGCTGTCAATCAAAAGCAGCATCCAGGCATTTCATTTTGTGTTTCACAGACTAGAAATTTTTAGTAACCTGAGGACATGTGACTTGAAAACATGAGCAGGGTTGCGAATTATATTCTCCTCCGGTCTTCATAACTAAAGGAAGTTAGAGCTGACAAATTCCCGGTGCAAGACAGAGAGCTAGAGAATATTAAATTTACAGTTTTAGGGGTTTTGCCATTGAAAACTGACTTTGGAGGTTTTCAGACTGAGAAGGAAGGGCTACAAATCTAGGAGTTGGGAGTCAGCCGAAATCATGCTGTCTCCCCGCTCCCCCCCCACTAAGTAAAATAGTTGATCAAAATCTCAGGATCAGGTTCCTCAGCTGTAAAGTAAGAGGTTTAAATAGATAAACTCTAAGGTCCCCTTCAAATAAAAAAATCGATTCTTGCATCATGCTATTTATAATGGATCCTGATTATGTAGGTGTATAATCTAATCCTATGGAATCCACAAATTAATTTTTCAGCTATGATATTTATTAGCTCTTTTGATGGCTGTGTGTCATTCATTGTGTGACTTTAATATTTCCTAGTCTATGTGACATCTGACTTATTACTGCTGCATCCTGAATTGAGGCTTTGACTGAGCAGAGGTGTCCAGGTGCAATCTTTATAATCCAAGGAGTCTCACAATTCTCCACGGGGACATTCAAGTACCTTGAAGAATTTATGTTTTTATTGGTAATTTCTCTTCATGGCCTTCCTGGGAACAATACAGGAAGTGTATTTTCTGACAGCTCCAACTTCATGATGCCCACAACATCACCGTGACTCCAGTCTTAGGTGTCTGGAACTCAGAAGTACAAAGGTCATCGTCACAGCTTCCTAATATTGGTCATGCATATATGATCAATACTCTTTAGAGGGCACTTAAAATAGACTAGCATGTTGGAGGCAGAGAGAAATAAACTCAGATCCCAGTTGCAACAGCTGGCTGTGTAACCATGGGTTACTTGACCTCTCTCCTTTGTAAATGGGCATGCTGGATTACATGAGGTCACCTTTTGTAGACCACCTAGTATGATACTGAAGATTCAAAGAGTATTCTCATTGTGCTATCCTTCCATGCTGTGTTCACTCTGTTAAAAATAAAATCAATTCAACCTGTTAGACTTCTAACAACCTGTTAAAAGATGTCAGCATCTTTAGAACTGACCTTCTCTTTTGACTTGAGGCATGCCACTGGCAGTATTTTGCACCAACTTCAAGAACATAACATACTTACAAAATACTTGTTAATGTAGACTCTGAGTAGAGCTTTACATTATTAGAAACAAAACAAACAAAATGATCAGACCAAAAAACACGAACCAGCCTTTTATAACAGAATAAACACAAATGGCCAATAAATATGAAAATGGCCCAACTTAACCATCATCGGAGACATTCACAATTAAAAAAATAACAACTTCTTTGATATATAATTTACATAACATACAATTCACCTATTTATAATGTATATTTCAATGGTTTTTGGTATATCAATAGAATTGTACAATATCAATATAATTGTACAATCATCACACAATTAATTTGAGAACATTTTTGCCCCCCATAAAAACTGTATAACTCTTTTTTCACCCCACCTTACCCCCAAACTCGATCCCTAGCAACCACTAATCTACCTTTTGTCTCTATAGATTTGCCAGCCCTGGACATTTAATATAGGTTGGAATCATACAATATCTTTTGTGACTGACTTATTTCACATAGCAAAATGTTTTCGAGGTTTATCTATATCGTAGCCTATATTAGTACTGCATTACTTTGTCTTTTAACTTGAGAACTTACTATTTTTAAATTTTCATTATTGTGGTAATATATATATATATATATATATATATATATATATATCATAAAATTTTCCATCTTAACCATTTTTAAATACACAATTCCATGACATTAAATTACCCTTACAATGTCATGAAATAATCACCACTATCTATTTTCAAAACATTTCATCGACCCAATCAGAAATGGTAACCATTGAGCAATAACTCCCCTTTCCTCTTTCTCCTCAGCCCCTGATAACCTCTCATCTTCCTTCTGTCTCTGAATTTGCCTATTATAGATATTTCATATTAGTGGAATCGTGCAATATTTATCCTTTTGTGTCTGGCTTATTTCACTTAGCACAATGTTTTTGATGCAACATGTATAAGAACTTCATTCCTTTGCATGGATGAGCAATATGGTATGGATATACTACATTTTGTTTATTCACTTATCTGTTGATAGAGATGTCAGTTGTTTTTACTCTTTGGCTATTGTGAACAATGATAGACAGATATGTTTTTGAGTCCCTGATTTCAGTTCTTTTAGGTATATACTTAGGAATGGAACTTCTGAGTCATATGATAACTTTGAGGAACTGCCGGTCTGTTTTCCAAAGTGGCTGCACTAATTTACATTCCCACTAGTAGACTATGAGGGTTCCAATTTGCCTATAATCTCAGTAATATTTATTTTCTGACATTTTTGATTATAGCAATGTTTGAGAGTATGAAGTGATGTCTCATTGTGGTTTCCATTTGCATTTTCCATATGGCTAATGATGTTGAATATCTTTTCATGTGTTTATTGACCATTTGTATATTCTTATACTGTCAGTAGAGGTGTAAATTGATTTAAAACAACTCTGGAGGACAATTTGACAATTTTTTCTTTTTGATCCAACAAACTCACAGGAATTTACCTTACGGAGGTAATTACAGAAATATTAAATGATATGTGCTTATGTTATTGCAGTGTTTTTCATAATAATGAAAAATTATAAGTACACTTAGCAGAAGTTTTAAAAATAAATTATTGTATGTTTAAGATAGATAGTTATTATGTAGCTATATTAAAAATAATGACATGGAAATAAACATTTTAACATAAAATACTCATGAGATTATTGGAATGAACGTGAATTATTACAGAATAATATGCCCTTTTACTATTTGTGTGAAAATGTTCACCTTTTCCTCTTTTTGTTTACATACAAAAAGAGGTATTCAGCAGGATTACTGGTAAAGTGAATGGTGCTTATCTTGAAGTGGTGGGATTTGGGATTACTTTTTTCTTTCTCCTTTGAGATTTCCTTTACCAGTAAGAAAATCATTTTTTTTTCAAAGGAAAAATAATTCTGCTCTGAACTTTGCCTATTGTTCTTGGGGCGCATACCACTTTGACCCCGAATTCCTACTTTCAAGTCACAAGAGAATTCCAATAAAGTAGAGCAACATGGAGAGCTGGTGTAACAGAAGCTTCTGAGCCTGTTTTCATTGACTTTCCTTGCAATAATTACACAAGTTTAATTACAGCAAATAAATTAAAATCAGCACACTGGAATCAATATGCACAAACAAAATGCGCTTGTTTTACAGGTCCTAATAGGATCCCAAATGAGAACTGTTTACCAGCATATATTTCTAGCACGTCTGTCCTTGAATGGAAATTTGCGAGGGATGACGGGAGAGGAATCTAGAACATTTCCCCATTCTCGCAGTCATCATTAAGCAAGAGGATTTAGTTCATCCAGGTTCGTTCCAAATTGTTTGTGCTGTGTCATGCCTCTGTATGTATTGTCATGTATTTGGCCAGAAAGCCTCCCTCCATCTCGAATTCCTAAAAAGTCCCGCTGTTTTACCAAGCTTGTTCTACTGCTTTGATTCACTTTTGTGTCTCCCAAGACTGTGTAATTGCCTGAAGGTCCGTTTCTTGCTTGTCTGTCTTCATAGTTTCAGAGCGGAGTGCTTTTGCTCTTACAGCAAGTGTGTCATAAAATATTGACACAGGCCAGTGATTGATTTGTATGGAAAGTTACTCTAACTGGACCCATCGTTAATTCTTTCATGTCCTTTCCCAAGAAGTGGAAATAGTCTCAATACATTAAAATGCATCAGGTAATCTCTGTATTTAATTCTTTTCCTTGAAGATATCTTTCCTGGAACACTCCATTCTCTGCCTCCAGTGTGAACTGATGATCGCCTAGACTTGTTGCACAGCTGCTGCCCTGGGATCACCCTTCTCCATCATCCTGAGAATTCCCTCTTCCCTCGCCTGGACTGAATCTACAAGAGTCTGAGTGTCAGGAGGTCTGCATCCTGTGCACCCACACTTAAAGGGCTCTGCATTTGATTTAGTGTTCTGTAGTCACCACCTTGAAATTTTTAAATTTTGAACAAGAGGCGCTGCCTTTTCATTTTGTACTAGCTCCTGCAAATGATGTAGCTGGTTCTGAATGGACCCTACATTTTATGTTTTTTGCTTTTTTTGGTAACCCACCTCATTGGAGGGAGTACCAACTCTGGTAGCTTTCTGAGTAAAGATGTATAGAAGGCAAAATTTTTTTGAAATTCTACATGTGTGCAAAAATCTTTATTTTACTCTCATATGCTAATAAGAATATGACTTGATATAGAATTCTTAGTTGGAAGCCATTTTTCCTCAGGGTTTTGAGGCAATTTCTTTATTGTCTTCTGGCCTATGGTGCTTCTGTTAAGAAGGCAGATGTCCTCCTGATTCCTGATCTGAGGATAAGATCTTCATTTTCTTCCTCAGTTACAGCTTTGCATCCACTAAAATGGCATCCAGGTTTGATTGCACTTCTCTCCTCTCCTGTCACCTTGTTTGCCAGTGAATTTTTAAAACCATTTTAACAGTATTTTGAGAGAGAACAAAAGTCTGACCTTTCTCTGGGTATGCATAATTGGGTGGTAGTGGTTGGGGATAATTTGCATAAGAAGCCCCAGTGCCTTTTGGAAGAGACAGTTACCTTTCTTTTTAAAATTCAGTGTTAAGGAAACCTCTTCAGTGATCAAGGTCTGTGGTGGAGCAAGAGCACCAAGAACTCTGGAGAGAAGTTCACCTTGAGAAGAGAATGGACCATCCTGGTGAGACGGCGCTGTACCTGTGCTGCTGGATGAAGACGTGGCTGCATGAGGCTGCATTAAAGAACTCTCTCCTTGGCGCCAAAGGAGGGGCACTGAACCGATTCTTTATTCTTGAACATTAATGAATGTGGTTTTAGCCATTGCAATGAATGACATCAATATCCTTGTACGTACATTTTTGCATGTTATTCCTTTTCTTTCCATGCATGTTGCATTTTGCCCGGGCATCCCCAGAAAAGTCACTGCATCCTCAGGCCTAGTGTGATTTTATTTGCAGAAAAGGATTTCCTTATAAAGCCTAACAAATTATTTTTCCCCAGTTCAATAAATGGAAGAAATATGAAGGTCATTTGAGCCTCTGTTTTCATTTGAATTTAAATATTTGTTAAGGTTCAGTTTCCATCTTTGATAGAATAGGGATGTATTTATAATACAATTATAATATCTAGTTGTTCATATTCCAGAACAAGGATGGATATTTTTTATGAGCTCTGGGAGTTCACCGATAGCCAGGTCGGTGTACTATACATATTTTATAAGCATTTTTTCTAGGAGTTTCGCCCATGTGGAAGTAGTCTGATGATAAAATTTAAAAAGCCTTTTCTTGTATTCTATTTTTAAAGTTAGTGGAAATATGGGTGGGCAGCTGTGGGTTTTCATCTTTAGAAGTTTCCCAGGTGAAATCTGAAATCAACCCCCATACATGCAGAGCCAGGAGAGAACGAAGAAAGAGGCAGACCACTCAGACAGGTTGGTGGTAGGTTTAATAGGCAACTTATGTATGAGATTTGTCTGCGGTGACCACAAGACGAGCAGATCTGTGCACTCACCAGCCAGAATTTTAAGTGTTTACGTAGAGGCCTTAACTGGGTTCAGTCCCATATTTGGTTTAGGTGGTCTCAACAACACATTACTCTCTCGAGGTCGTGACTTTGGAATAGCTCCAGCCATGGGAAAAGTGGGTGGAACAAGCATTACAAAGATGGGGGGTTGGGCACAGGGGATAAGGAGCTTCCAGTTGCCTAGGTCCAGCTCACAGGTCAATTGGTGGTCACACCCCCCCCTTTTTTTAATGTCAAAAAAGCTATTATTTAATTAATGTTTTTCTATGTATCAGGCATTCTTCTAAGCAGTTGACATAAATTAACTTTTTATTTTATTATTATTATTTTTATTTTTATTCTGGTGACATTGGTTAACGAAATCCAGTAAGTTTCAGGTATACAATTAAAAAGTAAGGCATATATACATTGCATTGTGTGCTCACCACCCGTAGTTAGATTTCTTTCTGTCACCACATATTTGACCCCTTTTACCCCATCTGCTTTCCCCTCCCTCCCCCTCTGGTAACCCGTGAGTCCATTGTCCAAGTCCATAAGTCTCTGCTTGCTTGTCCTGTTTGTTTGTTGCTTTTAGGTTTATATCCCATATATAAGTGATACCATGTGATTTTTAACTTTTGTGACAACATGGATGGACCTTGAGATAATCATGCTAAGCAAATAAGCCAGACAGAAGAAATGTCGTGCCCTTTTGATGACCTCCCCTAACAGCAGCAGAGCCCTAGAGAGAAACAGCAATAGCACCAGATTTCCGGCCCCACCCCTGTTTTATACAGATACAATAGACATAAAACATTGTATAATTTTAAGGTATACAACATAATGATTATATATATATATATATATGTATATATATATATATATAGTAAAATATATATACATATATATAGTGAAATAATTACCATAATAAGTTTAGTTAACATCCATCACCTCACATAGTTACAGTTTCGTTTCCTTTTGCTGAGAACTTTTGCAAGTTACTCGTAGAGACTTTCAAAGATACAGTACAGTATTAATCCACTATAGTCATTATGTTAATATATTACATCCCCAGACCTTATTTATCTTATATGTGGAGGTTTATACCTTTTGGCTACTTTCACCAAACCTCCCCAACTCCCCAGAACTATACATCTGATCTTTTTTCTGTAATTTTGTTTTTTCAGATTACACATAAAAACGAGACCATATGGTACTGTCTTCTCTGTCTGACTTATTTCACTTAGCATAACACTAGGTTTATCACCATCAAGAGGAATGTGGGCAAGTAGCATGCTTTCATCCACTTTCCAGTATATTTAGACCAGAAATAATTTCAGTGTCCAGACTGTCAAAAGATATTGACTTTAATGTACAAGAAAAGGTTGGACTTTGAAGACATAGTGCTCTTCTCTGCTGTCCTACAGGGCTTTGCACGCCTGTCCATTTTCCATGATAGTCCTGTGGTTGCATATATGCACAATAGCAGGAAGAGTGAATCTGAGAAGGTTACACATACTTGGGTTGTGCAGTTTGCTACTTGGAAGCCCTCTTGAAGGTGACTATTGATTTCTTACCGAAGGCAAGGGCAGAACAATTAATGAACAGCAACATTTTTGCCAAATTATCTTTAATTTAAAATATATCACAAATAGTACTACATTGTTTAAAAATTTTTAAGGAACATATTTTTTTCTTTTTTCTAATAGTCTGAAAGTTATCTTCAACTTCACTCATTCCCTCACTTTCCTTAATATCCAGTTGGTCACCTGGCCTAGCAATTCAACTTTCAAAAATATCATGCAAGTCAGTTATCTCTTTTCTATCCTGAGCTACCATCGCACATGAACTCAGGATTCCAGCAACTATCTAAGTAGAACCCCTGATTTCAGGGTCTTCTTACTTATTAACTCCTTACTCTAAACTCATTAAGTCAGGCTTTTAAAAAAATATTTTTTATTTTTCGATTATAGTTGGCATACAATATTATATTAGTTTCAGGTGTACAACAAAGTGATTAGACATTTATATAACTTATGAAGTGATCATCCTGATAAATCTAGTACCCATCTGACATCATACATAGTTGTTACAATATTATTGACTATATTCCTTATGCTGTACTTTATATCCCTACAACTATTGTAAAACTACTAATTTGTATCTCTTAATTCTTCTTCTTTTTCACCTATCCCATCTGGCAACCCTCAAAATGTTCTCTGTATTTATGAGTTTGTTTCTGTTATGTATGTTTATTTTGTTCTTTAGATTCCACATGTAAGTAAAATCATATGGTGTTTGTCTTTCTCTGTTGTACTCCACTCAACACAATACCCTCTAGATCCATCCATATTGTTGCTGATGGCAAGATTTTATTCTTTTTTATGGTGAAATAATATTCCATTGTATATATGTACCACCTCTTTTTTTTTTTTTATCCATTTATCCATTGATGGACACCCAGTTTGTCTCAATATCTTGGCTACTGTAAATAATGCTGTAATGAACATATGGATGCACATGTCCCTTCGAAATAGTATTTTTTGTTTCTTCAGATAAATACCCAGAAGTAGGATCATGGGGTCCTTCTTTGTCTCGTGTTATAGCCTTTGTTTTAAAATCTATTTTGTCTAGTATAAGTATTGCTGCCCCAGATTTTTTTCATATCTATTTTCATGAAACATCTGGTTCCATCCCTTTACTTTCAATCTATGTGTGTCTTTTAATCTGAAGTGAGTCTCTTGTAAGCAGCAGATATAATGGTCTTATTTTCTTATTCATTCAGCCACCCTATCTTTTAATTGGAGCATTTAATTCTTTTTCATGTGAAGTATGTGTTGATAGATATGTAGTTATTGTGAATTTATTATTCATAATATTGATACTTCTTTAAAAAACTCTTCAACATTTCCTGTAATGCTGGCTTGGTGGCGATGAACGATGAATTCCTTTACTTGTCTGGGAAGCTCTTTATCTGTTCTTAGATTCTAAATGATAGCTCTGCTGAGTAGAGTAATCTTGGTTGTAGGTCCTTGCTTTTCATCACTTTGAATATTTTGTGCCAACCTCTTCTGGGTTGCACAGTTTCTGTTGAAAAATCAGCTGACAGTCTTGTATGAGTGCCCTTGTAGGTAACTAATTGTTTTTCTCTTGCTGCTTTTCAGATTCTTTCTTTGTCTTTAAACTTTGGCATTCTAATTATTATGTGACTTGGTGTGGGCCTCTTTGGGTTCACCTTGTTTGGAACTCTCTGAGCTTTCTGGGGTTGTATGTCTATTTCCTTTATCAGGTTAGGGAAGTTTTCCATCATTATTTCTTTAAATAGGTTTTCAGTTTTTTGCTCTCTCTCTTCTCCTTCTGGTGCCCCTATGATGCAAATATTGCTATGCTCAATGTTGTCCAGAGGCCCTTTAAACTATCTTTTTTGGGGGATTCTTTTTCTTGTTGCTGTTCTGATTGGGTGTTTTCTGCTACCTTATCTTCTAAATCACTGATTCAACCCTCTGCTTCATATAATCTGTTGATTCCCTCTAATGTAGTTTTCAGTTATTGTGTTATTTCTGACTAGTCTTTTTTTATGTTTTCTATCTCTATTTTAATGTTTTCTATATCTTTGTTAAAGTTCTCGCTGAGTTTATCTACTCCTCCCTTAAATTCATTGAGCATCCTTATCACTAGTGTTTGAACTCTGCCTCTGGTAGATTGATTGTCTCCATTTTGTTTAGTCCTTTTCCTGGAGTCCCTTCATTTGAAACATGTTTCTTTGTCTCTCCATTTTGGCTTTCTCCCTGAGTTTGTTTTTATGTATTAAGTAGGGCTGCTATGTCTCCCAGTCTTAGAAGAGTGGCCTTATGTAGCAGATGTTATTTGGTGTCTAGTGGTGGAGTCTTCCCTGGCCACCTGAGCCAGATGCTCAAGGCATGTCCACTGTGTGAGTTGTGTGTGCCCTCCTGTTGTGTTGAGCTTTGGTTGCTGTTTTGCAGATCTATGGGAGGAACTGACCCTTGGGCTGATTGGTGGCCAGTTAGGGGCCGACCCTATAGAGCCGGATTCAGTTTAGCAGGGCTCTGGTGCCTGACAAACCTGCTCTTTGGGTGTGTGCTCCTCAGATACAGCTCTGGATAATGCTCTAGCTCTGGTCGAATCTAGCTCTGGTCGAAAGAGACTACTGGGCATGCTGGCCCAAGGGCCTCCTGGGAGGTGCCCAGCTGCAGGGTAATTTCACCCGCAGTCTGTGCACTTCTGGGACCACCTGACAAGAGTCATCAAGCAATTCACAGATGGCTGCCATTCACACTACACTTGGAGGTGCCTCGAGAGGCCAAGCCAGGAACTGAAGTCAGCTGCCACTAATGCCGGGATTGGGGCTGCTCAGCAAGCGGTATGGGGCATACTGAGGCTAGATGCCACTTCTTTGGGTTTTGTGAGCCTTTGAGAAGTTTTAGGAAGGTCTCCAATATGAGCCAAGACAAGCCATTTGTATGGACAAAACCACTAGAAGCAGCTTGGGTCGGCCCCCAAGTTTTGAGGGAGAGGGAAAGGCGGGGTTTCAGGGAATTCCCTGGGCGGAGCTACCAGAGTTAACCAGATTGATGGAGCTCAGATATGGCGGCCACCTGGGTCTGCACGCAGAGACGGGGGAGGGCTCAAAAAAGGAACGACGCATGCGGCCAGCAATTCTCTCCAGGAGAAAGCTGCCACTCCAGCCATGGCCCTGAATCCACACAACTCAGTTACTCCATGTGTGTCCCTGGCACTTTTCAAGCTGCCGCTCAAGAGCTGGAGCTCAGAGCGAGTGAGACCGTCACCAAGTAAGTCCGTGCGCGGGCCCTTTAAGAGGAATATCGGCAATTTCCTCAGCCCTCCATCTCAGCCCCAATGTCCACTGGTTTTTGCAGCCAGAGGTTGAGAGGACTTCTCGTCCTGGCACTGAAATCCATAGTTTAGCCTACATCTTTCTCTCTTCAGGAGAAGGAGGGACCTTTGCAGCCGCAGGTGGTTATGGGGCCCGCTGTTTTCGCATCTCTGCCCTTATCATTCTGGAGGGGGGCCTCTTATGTATGTCTCCAGTTGTAGGACTTCTGTTCAGCCAGACCTCAGGAGACTCCCAGTGATGCTTGCTCTGTAGTTTCGTTGTAATTCTGATGTGGTCGGGAGAAGAGGCGAGCTCGGTGTCTACCTTCTACGTCATCTTGACCAGAAGTCCCATAAACTCACTCTTCTGCTTAAAAAATCTTAATAGATAAATTATTTACAAAGGGCTAAGGTAATACCAAAGCTGGTGAAGTTCTCTGGGACTAGTAAGGGCCTGAGGAAGCGAGTAATTGAACAGTGACCCAGAGTGACTTGAGACCTTAGGACAGGAGTACTTGCCTTTGATAGAGGAATATAGTCAGGGCCAAACTGTAACCGGGCAGGAAGAGATATGGGAAAATAAACATTCCATCCTTCCTCTGCATGCCCTTTGATCTCCTGCTGGGGCTGTCCATTGTCACACCCAATCAAAAGCCAGAGGGCAAGGAAGGGAGCATGGTCCACAGTGGTTACCTCCATGGGGTGCAGAGCAGGTAGGGAGAAGACAGGGTTGGGGAGGCAAATGGAGACAATTCAGCAAAGTAGCATTTTCTTATTTCCCCAAGCAGAACTCATTTCTCCCTCATTGATATTCCAAGAACATTTTATTCATATATAAACTGAGGCACCTGTGATATTAAGATTGTAAATAATTTTTATGTTAAGGCCATAAACACCTTCATTTAAGGACTATCTTAATATCCTTTATATACTTAGTACTTAGCATTATCTCACATACAGTGGTGCCCAATGAACATTTGCTGATTAGAATGACAAAAGACGGTGTGGATATTTGAGACATCTATAATAAAAATAGTGACTAAAAGGAAGTCTCATTCTCCTTACTGCATTTCTTATATGGTGCCTCTTGATAGTTTAAAGTCAGCTTGAGTCAGGGATTGGAGAAATGGGGTTTGCTTAATTAGAGGAGATTGTGAATGTAAAAGCACTTTGTGAGATATGATGCTATTACAATATTACTATCATCATTTCCATTATCATGGAGTAAAAATAAGGAGGAATGAAAAAGAACCAACAGACAGCAATTAAGAGGAAGAAGATTAAATCCTTGGCTAGTCTCTATTACATAGAGACATAAAGCAGACAGACAAAGGTATTCATTCAGCTAAGATTGTTGACCAAATCATGGTCATCTAGGACTATTTTCTGTTCTAATCCTGACTCATTTTGTGACATTTGGTAAATTGTTTAACCTTTTCGCAATGCAGTTTTTCCAATCCATTATTATAGTACATTTTCCCTGCTGATGTGCAAGAATGTTTGGGCGGTTCGTTTGGTAATTGTTATAAAGCACTTTGACTTTACCACAGAGAAAACCAAGAAGACAAGATTTAGGTAGATTATTAGTTAGAAAGTCTTTTTACTTTGGTTGAGTTTTTGATTCCCACTTGTGGTTCAATTGCTTTTCTGTGGCTTTCTCAGTTCTAGCCCAGTTTCCTCTACATATTTGCAAGGGCGCAAGGATGTTTGTTCTATCATGTATCCCAAATGAAGGTGCTATAGCCAAATTAACTCGTTGGATAGATGTGAAAAGTTAAAAAAGTTAGAGGATTTCGAGCCTGTCTTAAGGTGACTAAGGAAAGCACTTCAGGTGGTTTGAGAAAGATATTTTTAGTGAGCGCCTGAAATCAATCACGAATATAACCAAAGTGTTATATGCATTGGCACTTGACATAAAACGTATACCACATGACGTTTTGGGTCTGTTAAGGAAAAAGAACAACTGACTCCAGGATGAAAGGAACTTCTTAGTTCATATTGTTCGACACACAAACTTTTGGATCTGTTTTGATCCAAAACAGAGATTAGTGTTACAGAATTTTTCACCAAATAATACTAACTTTATGAGACTATCGGTGCCTCTTTACAGGGTAAGTAAGCCATTACATTAGGGCCTACTCCACATGCATTTGTGAGAGTGAGAAAATGTGTGTTTCTTTGGAATTCTTATTTTGTTATTTCAGGTTCAGAAATAATGTGGGATATTGTTTCATTATATTTTCTTGGAATTTTTTACTTAAAAAAATTCGCAGCATATAACTATCTCATGGTGTAAGCTTTCATAACTCTAAAGAGAAGTTTAAGATTGGATTGGACCTGTTGTCCAGCTCTCTGTCCTGAGAGCTGGCCTTTTATCTTAGAGCAGTGGGTTTGCAAATTGAAGTGCCAGCTTGACCTAACTGCCTGAACATCCTAAATTTCAGGCCCACAACAGAATTAATTATTTTCTCTTTACAAGTTGGTAATTTCTTGTTATTCTCCTAAGTAATGCTAATTTTGGGTACACCCTTGCCATGAGAGATTCTAGGTCCCTACTATTTTTAGCATAACCTGGCATATATATTGTCAATATATACTGGCATTATGTACTGGCCTCATATACTGTCATTGGTGGTGTCTTTTCCCCAGAACTCATAGAAATGGTGGCATTGGGAAGTAGGCAGGAATCATACCAACTCAGCTCATGGTTATGAAAGCAACTATTAAGTCAACAGAGAAACTGCAGATACTTAAGATAAACATTTACATGTTCAATTATACAATGCTATGTTTTCTTTAAGACTTTGGAGAGAAAATTAAAATGGGGACAAAGGATGTGGCATGGAAAGAGCTCAGGCTTCCTGGGTCCCTCTCCATTTGTGGCAGGAACCTTATCTACTTTCTGTCTTATTAGCTTTTTCATGAAGCATTATTTTATTAATTATACACACTGATTAAAAACGAGGCAAAAAAAGTATTTCCAATTAATGGCCCTGGCTAACTATTTGTAATCAATAGATAAAAATTAACACCAAGGCATTGTAGGTGTTATAATGGTTGCTCTTGCTTTGACTATTAAAACACAGGTTTTTAAAATAAATGAAACAGGGTACATGAAGTTGCTGTAAAATAATTCAAACAAGAAATTTAAAAGTGTTTTTCAGTGTCACACCCGCTGTCCCTGTAGCCATGCAGTGTCACTGCCTTTGAGGTTCCAGCTCCATTTCCCTAAGCTAAGTCGTAGGAACTTTGCAGACACTTCTGTATACACACATGTTTGTGCACACACTATGCATATGTAGCAATCATATCTTTATGCATATCATATTTCATCTTATATATAATACAATGTATCTTTTTAATTTGGAAAAAAATGGATCACAGTCCATGTATTATTCTGCAATTTATCTTTGCATTTAATTTTACATCCCAGGCATATTTCCGTTTCAGTAAGGTAAATCTATTGCATTCTTTCTCATGGCCACAAAGTATTCTCTTGAGATGTATCCTAATTTATTCAATTCCCAATTTACTGACATTTACATTGTTTACAGTTTTTAGCTATTGTCAATGTGCTACAATAAACATCTTTGTATGTAATAATCTATGTGTATTTTGAGAAGGAACATATATGCAGGATAAATATCTAGGAATGAAATTTCTGGGCCAAAGCTATATGCATATACATTTTCAGACATATTGTCAGTGAAAAGGGCTGCATATGTTTATTCTCTCACTGGCACTATGGGAAACTACTTTATTATCTATGTCTTTACCAATTGCTAAGCTAAGCCCACCCTCAGAGGGCTGGTCTGGCTTTGAAGATTGGCAAGGAAGAGTGGGACTCTGGTCAGTGCTGCTTTTACTTCCGTTTACCACGGGGCAAAGGGGATTCACAGGACCAGAGGTCCTCAAAAAGTGGTCCCTGGCCCGGGAGCATTGGCATCACCTAGGAACTTGTTAGAAATGCAAGTTCTCAGGTCTCACCCTTAACCTTCTGAATCATAAATTCTCATGACGAGTGGGGGTCAGCAATCTGTGTTTTAACAAGCTCTCCGAGTTATTCTGATGCTTGCCAAGTCTGAGGTCCACTGCAGTAGAGCATGATAAAAGTGAGGATACAGTTTCCCAGTGCCTCCTTCATGCCTCTTGGAGGGGAACCTAGAACTCTCTGGTTCAAGTCGAAGGTGTCCAGGGCTGCATACTCTGCATCCTATATCATTTGAATGGGGAAGGGGTCACACTGGCACTCAGTGGAGTAATTATTCCCATAAAAGGCAACTCCTGCTGTCCCATAGTTATAAAGCTCTGGGTCTCATCTCTTACTGCATACAGTGTACATGGCCAAATATAAACAAAATGTTAGCTTCCTGTCCATCTGAAAAATGACACCTCATTTCTATTTGATATTACCTCCTTTAATTATAAGTGAAGTTGAGCATATTTTCATTTTCTAGGCCATTTGCAATTTTTTTCCTTTTGTGACCTCTTTATATTCTTGGCCATGTTTTCTGTTGCTTGGTTGTCTCTTCTTTATTAACTTGTAATACTAATTTTAATTTTGAAGAAATTAGCCCTCTCTCATTTCTGTTGCTAATTTCTTTTTATCCAGTTTGTCATTTATCATTTGAATTTAGTTATAGTAAATTTTTACATCACAGATAGTTAAAATTTTTATGTAGTCAAATTTATTAGTTTTTATCTTTCTGAATTTTGAATTTTATGTAAGCTTAGATAGATCTTCCCAACCCTAGGATAATAAAAAAACTCATATTTTCTTCTAAACTTCACAGTTTTATTTTTGACATATAAATCTTTGATGTAAACAAAATTTATTGTTACTTAAGGATTAAAGTATGCATGCAAACATGTTTTCCAAAAGCTTAAAAGTTATTCCAATATTATTTATTAAATAAATTTATTGAATAAATTTATCAAATAAATATCATTTATTGAATGTTTAATTTTCACCAATAATTTTAAGAAACTTATTAATCACATTTAAAATTATAGTGTATATATTTCTAGAGTATTTTTCATTGATGGAGATTATAATTAATTTATAATTCACTATGGGGGAAAAAACACTTTTAATATAAAATTTTTCTAACCAAGAATAGAGTACACCTTTATAGTTACTCACTTTTTTCTTTTTTTCATCAGAAGTGATTTAAAATTTTTATCATATAGGTGTTGCATATGTATTTTATGAATTTTTAAATGTAGCACTTCCCTTGTTACAGTTTTATTTTTTACTTATTATTTGCATGTAGAAATATCTTTGTGTATTGATTTTATATCTGTCATTGTACTGAATGTCCTATTATTTCTGTTAGCTTTTAGAGGATTTCAAATTTATAATCATCATCTACAAATAATACAAAGCATCTTACCTAAAGCAATTAGACTTTCATTATGGAATATACTTTGTTATGAAATATCACCTTCTAATTTCTTGCTTTTAAAAATATTACCTTTAATGAAGTGAATATACATAAACAAAATTTGCCAATCTTTAGTTTGTAACTCTGAGTTTTGACAAACATATGTAGTTGTATTTTGTACAGTCATATAAAAATGCGGTTTATAATTTTGTAACTACGCAAAAATATAGTTTATATTATCCTTGTTTAGTTACCACCATACTCATGATATAGAATACTGTGTCTATTGCTGCAGCAAGTTATCTCCGGCTTCTTTCTACTCAGTAGTCTTTCTCTTTGCCTGGCACCTACTTAATGCTTTCTGTCATGGTAGTTTTTTCTTATCTGGAATTATGTATAAAGGGGGTCATACAATACGCAGTACTTTTATGTCTGGATTTTTTTTCAATTAGTATTCCCGTATGTGGATGTACAGCAATTTGTTCACTAGTTGATAAACATTTGGGTTATTTATAAATTTTTGGTTATTAATGAAAAAAGTGGTTATGAACATTTAAATACATGTCTTCAGGCATATGTTATCATTTCTCTTGGGCAGATACTTAGTAGTGAGATTGCTGAGTTGTATGGTGAGAGTATATTTCACTTAATAAGCAAATGCCCAACTGTTTTTTTGTGTGGCTCTACCATTTGTTATTTCCACAAGGAACATATGAGTAATTCAGTTGCTCTACATTCTCACCAGCATTTGATATTGTAAATTTTTTTTTTGTTGTTAATTCTAGTATGTGTTTGTGGCATATCAATGTGGTTTTAATTTGCATTTATCTAACAACTAAGGATGTTAAGCATCTTTGTATATGCTTACTTACCAGTTATTTTATTTGCTGAAGTGTCTGTTCAAAAATTTTTTCCACTTTTTAAAATTGAATTGTCTTATCGAGTTGTAATTCTTTGTATATTTTAGAAGCAAATCCTTTATCAGATATATGTTTTGCAAATATTTTATCCCAGTCTAGGACTTGCCTTTTTATTTTTGTAAGAGTATTTTTTGAAGGTCATTTTGCTATTATATTTTTAGTTTTTATGGTTTATGTTTTTACAGAAATCTACTGCCACTAAAGGTAACAAATTTTTTTTTTTGTATTTTCTCCTAGAAGTTTTAAAGTTCTAACTCTTATTTTTATGTTTATGATCCTTTCTGAGTTAAATTTTGGGTTTAGTGTAAAGATGAGAGATGAAGTTCTGTTTTTGTTTTTGTATGTAAATATCCTACTTCTCCAGCACCATTTATTGAACCAATATCCTTTTATTCTTTCCACGTTGAAATACATTGGCACCTTTGTTGGTAATCAATGAGCTACACACACACACACACACACACACACACACATGTCTATTTATTTCTGGACTCACTATTATGTTCCATTGATTTACATGTCAATACCAGATTAACAGATTCACTTGATTATTGTAGTTTCATACTAAGTCTAAGTGTAAGCTTTATGCTAAGTAGGAGTTTGACTTCCAACTTTGTTCTTATTTTTCAAAAGACTTCTAACTTTTTCTTTTATTTTGGCTACTCTAGGTGTTTTGCATTCTTATATAAATTTTAAAATCTGCTTCCAATTTCTACAAGAAAACACCATTGGGATTTGAGAATTATGTCAAATCTATAGATCAATTTGAGAAGAACTGATATCTTAACAATTTTGAATTTTTTGATTTGTATTACTGTGTATCTCTCCATTTACCTAGTCTTCTTTAATTCCTCTCAGCAATATTTAGTAGTTTTCTATCTTTAAGTTTTTTTTAAAGATGTCTTTTTATTGGATTGAGGAGATTTTGTTTTATTTTTAGTTTGCTGCCAAGTGTTTCTATTACAAATGATTATTGGAGTTTGTAAAATATTTTTCCTACCTCTATTGAGATGATCATAGGATTGTTCATTTTTAGTCTGTTAATAGATGATGACTCATATTTTTTTAATGTTAAATCAACCTTACATTACTGCTAAAGAATTGCTAAAAGAACATTTCAAACAATGATATCAGAAGAAAATTTGGAACATCAGAAATAAATATCTTTTAATTCTCTGATATGAAAGATTAGGAAATTAGCACATCTGTATTCTTTTCTGATCACATTTCCCCACCATTGCCCATTTTTTCTTAGCTATACTCATATATTTCAATGCTTGAAAATTTGCATAATTGTTACTCTACATTTTAATTAATTCAGTGCAAAGCACAAATATTTTTATGTCACAATTTCTTCTTTTCTCAGTTTTTTTTTATTACAGCACTTGTTTGATGAGAATTTATCATCAAGTATTTTTGTTTTTAATTCCCTAAAGAGGGCTCTCTATAAAAATTTTAGCTCATAGTTTTTTGAGTACTAAATATTGTTGTGAAGAAATCTGAGGCAGCTCTGATTTTCCTCCTTGATAAGTGAATAGCTTTTTCTGACTGGATGCTCATAAAATTCTATTTTATTCTTAAAGGTAAGCAGCCTCTCCAGAATATACTGGAACTAATTGCTTTTTCCTGGAATGTGGTATGCCCTTTGATCATCAGATTGAGGTCTCTATTTCAGAAATGTGATCTATCTAATTTTTGAGTATTATTTTCAGATCCATTTGAATCCCTTTGTTGGTCAAGCTCATGTTGGCTTGATCTGGTCTCTCTCCATAGCTATCTTTCTAATTAGCTTATTTTGTTTGTCCTTTGCCACTTCAAATTTTGAAGTAAGCCTTTATTCTATGTTCCCAATTCTTTTCAAAAACACTATCTACTGTCTCGTTTTTGTTTTCTTTGGTGTTTATATTATTAATTTTGATATCATTTGTGAACTCTACCATCCCACGTTCACCACCTTCATTATTTCCTCTTTAATTTTGTATCTCTCCTTGCAAAATTTTCCTTTTCAGATAGTTCTTTCCCTTCATTAATTTTTTTGAGCGTGTAGAGAATTATTTGTCTAAGTCTTTTTGTTTGTTTACTGTGGTAATTCTTCTGATGTATCGTCTTCGTAAGCTTTTGTTCAAAAGAATTACACACATGTAAAATTATGCTTGTTCTAGTATACCATGGCCAGTTCTGCTGCTTGGAAAGTCTTGATGCAATACGGAGAGCGCTCTCTCAGTAGGAGAGCTAGAATCTGACATTAGTCACAGGAAGTTTGGATTTAAATGGTGGAGAAGTCACGGGGCAATGCATAGGAAGAAATTGGCGCTAGGATGTGACTTTCTGGCTGGCAGGGAAAAGAATCTAAGTGTGACGAGAGCAACAAGGCTGGTCTGTGTCACGACCCATATCCTACCTTACCCAAATAAGCTCATCCACCCAAGGAAGTCTCTAGGGAACAGTGACTGCAATACCATCAAGTATACCTTTGCTTTAAAGGACCAAATTACATATTTCTTTTACTGTGGTTAAGTAAACATTTGTCATTACTGTAAAAGCTTTTCTGAGTGTATCATATCTGCTGTTCTCCACATGTGCACATTAAAGAAATCAAACACTAAAAATTATAGATAGTAAAAGTGACAGTCTTTACTTCCTCCTAATTCTTCACTCCCTTCCTAAGAAGTAACGGCTTTTTAATGTTTTCATATGTCTACTTCTTCACCTTTTCTTGTGTTGCTTACACATATGGATTTTCTGTTTTTACTAATATATCTTGATCATCTTTTTAGGACAGTATGTATTTTTCTATTATAAAAATGACTTTTATAGTATTGTACACTGAGGCAATTCTATTGCTTAACTATCTACTGTCATTGGCCATATAGTTACCCTCAAATACAGCAAGGAAGAGTCTTCTGTATGGCTATTATGAGTGTTTCTAACAATTACATATAATTCTAGAATTGGACTTTGTAGGTATAAAAAAATGCACAAGTAAAATTTTGATAAGTACTAAAAAGTGTATATTTCAAAGCCTATTTCAATTTACTGCCTCACTAATGAGAATCTATTTCCCTATATACACCCTTGTTAAAATAGAATATTATCTTGTTTTTTTATTTTTGCCCGTTAATTAAAAAAATTTAACTCATTATTTTGAAAACTATATTTTAAATTACAATGGAACTTCAGCATATTTTAAAAATACTCATTACACATGTATTTCTTCTGTGAATTCCTTTGTCTATTATTAATAGGCTTTTTCTTCAGTGTTTATTGATTTCTAGGGGCCCTTTATATTGGTTATTAAACCTATCTATTATTGATGTTGGAAATATTTTCTACAAGTGTCTCATCTTTGAATTTTATTTTTAATTTTTACATTATTAAAATATTTGAATTTTTATATAGCCAAATCTTTTATCTTTATGGGTTTTTTTTTGCCTTTGCTCATGAGAGTATTGTAGACACCACTTTAAGATTAAGACATAAAGTTCTCTTATAGTTTTTCTAATACTTATACCATTTTTAATACTTTTAATGTGTTATTGAGCTTATTTTTTTAAATCGGTTGTAAATAATTAGCCTGTTATTTCAGCATCATTTACTGATTGTTGGTCTTTTGTCTCCTGATTTGAAACACCACTTTATCTTTTCATATTGATCTATGTATCTTTTCTAGGACCAATGCCACACTGCTCTTTAAAGTTAGAATGGTCAGACAAGCCCCTCCTCATTAATCTCCTTTTCAAAATTGTACTATTTCATTTAGCTTCATTTTATTTCATAAGGCATCCTTTTAGAATTTTGACTGGATATGATATCAACTTTATATATGAATTTGGAGAGATACAATATCTTTTAATATTGAGTCTTCTCATCCAGAAACATAGTTTGCCCTTCTATCAATTTAGAGCTTCTTTTACTTTCTTCAATAAAACTTTACAACTTTCTTCATAAATATGTTGTGTATCTCTTGTCGGATTTAACTGTGGACATGTTATCACTTTGTTATTATGATGGGATTTTTAAAGATATTTTAATTAGTTATTTCAGGAATAAAAGAGCTACTATTAATTCTCATATGTTAATCTTGTATCTATCTAAGGTCTCTAAAAGTTTATTAGTAGAATCTCTTGGGTGGTCTGGATGGACACTCACACTGTTTGATGTCTATTTGTCTTCATCTCTTTTGGGGCATGCTGTCAATCTATTTACTATTGTTCTATCACTTCTAGAAACCACACATTTTTCTGGTCTGCTAGCAAACCTTGTTTCCAATGTTGTTATGAATTTGTAACTTTTCTTTTATAGAGAGGTTATTGGGTTGTATTTACATATAGACTTCATCCTTTTTGATTAATTTCTATTCTTAATTAGGGATGGTGCCATTTAAACCTGCTATTTGCTCAAGAACTGAGTCAAGAGGGAACAGGGAATGACTGGGAGCAGCACCTTATTCACTGTTTAAAAAATTAAATTTTTTTTCTTACTCTAATAAGAATCATTAAATAATGCAGAAAATACCAAAAAATAAAAGTAAGAAAAGAATCATTCATAACCATTATAATTACTGTTAATATTTATATATATTAACTTTCAGTCTTTTCCTTATGCAAATTTTAACATTCTTGTGATTATATTCTCTATAGCATTTTGTATTTGATTTTCAATTTGCATCTTAACACTATTTCTGTGTTATTAGACATACTCACGATTATAATAACATCATAAGATATAATCAAATGGGTCCTCCAAGGATAATATTTCCGTGTAGGACCATTTTGGTTAATTTGGTATTTGGCTGTTTTATTTCTTTATTTCTTATAAGAATGAAAAAATATTTATACATTTATTGTTTAATTTTTTGAGATAAAATTTATGGTGAAATGTTTAGATCTTAAGTGAATAATTTGATGAGTTTTGGTGTATGTTTACATCCAAGTCATCTGACCCCAACCAGATATACAAAATTTATTTGACTCATTTTAATAAGGCAGTGATAAATACCTATAAGAAGCTTTGACATATTTGGATTATTTTTTAGGCTAGTCTCCTAGAAGTGAAATACTGTGGCCTCATTTTATGAAATTTTTAACAGACGTTTTAACCAGAATGCTTTCCTAAGGGCTGGATCAATATGCATTCTCACCAGGTAATGGAGAGCTCCAACAGTTATTCAATCCTTTCCCTGTGATCTCCTCGACATCTTCGACTAGCCCCCAAAGAAAGCCCCACTGTTTCTCCCCGAAAGCAAATGGTGGCTCTGTCATTTCATACCTATCTCCACCCAACCATGGCACTGTGTGCATGTGTGTGTGCATTTATGTGTGAAATATTGCTATTTCCGCTCTCAGTGGCCTCATAACACACTCCCCATAGGTAACCATCACTGTAGCCTGGTAGTGTATTTCACTGGAACCACTTATTCACGCCAGTACCTTCCTGATGGAATCATGGTCCAGTGGCATTTCTTGGTCTTCAGTCCAAAAGATGTCAGTGTTTCTAATCATACGAGCTCTAAAACTTTTCTCTTGCTCCAGTTGGTGCCAACTCCTGCTCATTCTGCTTTCCTAGCTCGCACTTCTCTTTCCAGTTCCATTCTCACTGCCTTACTTTGGCCCTTTATCACTGCTTATTGAAATAATTTCAGTTGGTTCCTTCCTTACTATACACATCTGTCTGAGCCATGGCTGCTAGCTCAGTCATCCTAAGGCATATGATTATACCACACTGCTGCACAAAATAAGATACACACACAATGGAATCATATATATCTATATGTCTATCTATATATCTATATAGCAATATTCCTCTATCTATCTATCTGTTTATCTGTTTATTGAGAGATTTTTATATATTGCATTTTCTTTATCTAGTCATCTGTTGAAGGAAACAATAGTTTATTTCTATACCTTGGCTATTGTGAATAATGCTGCAATGAATATGGGCATACATATACATATAACTCTTTGAGATGGTGATTTTGTTTCCTCTGGATATCTACCCAGAAATGGAATCTTTGGATCATATGATAATTCTATTTTTAATTTTTTGAGGAACCTCCACACTGTTTTCCACAGTGGCTGCACCAATTTACATTCCCACCAACAGTGCCCCAAAATTCCATTTTCTCTGCATCCTTGCCAACACTTGTTAACTATTGTCTTTTTTGATGATAGAGATCCTAGCAGGTGTGGGGTAATATCTCATTGTGGTTCGATTTGCATGTCTCCCACGATGCAGGTTGCTGAGAAGCTGAACCCTCAGGCAGCAGCAGGGAAAGCATAGTGCCCAGTCTGTCTCCTTCCAGGGAGAACCTGGAGATAGGTGATTTGCCTGCTCCCTTCGCACTGAGTCCGATGTGCAGCTGCAGGGCAGTGTGTTTGTGTGTGTGTGTGTGTGTGTGTATATGTGTGTGTGTGTGTGTTCTTGTACGTGTTTAAAAACTGCTTCTTTGTTTGCTATTGGCTTGTGAGACTTGCGAAAGCAAGCCCTGCTGGCTCTCAGATGTAGGTCTTTTTGAGGCCAGTTCCTTAGGCAGCTACTGTAAAAGTTGGAGCACTAGATATGTGGACGAGCTCCTTCTAAGGAGATATTAGAAGCTTGGTTTTATTGTCGGAGTGAGGCCAACGGGAAAGTGCCCACCAGCTCCTTTGGTCTCTGGGGAGGATCACAGCCAGCACCTAGAGGTATGCTTGTTAGAAGCTGGACGCTCAGGCTGCAGCTTGTGGAGTAGCCGCCACACCTCTTTTGGGAAAGACTGGGAGGTGGGTGTTTTGGCCTGCTTCCCCAGCTCTGGGCCCTGAGGAGGTGGCCAAGGTGAGTTCTCATGTACACGTGATAACAGCCACTTCTTTGTTTGCTGTAGTCCTTGTGACTTGTGAGTAAAAGCCCCACTCGCTATCAGAGCTAAGTGATCTGGGGTATTTTCCAGTGGAAGTTTTAAAAGTCAGAGAGCTAGATGTGGGGTTCAAACTCCTTTCCCTTCAGGGAGAAACTAGAAGTTTGAAGTTCCTTCCTGATTGTATGTCCTGTGCTGGGGTCGGGGTATATGATGAGAATGTATCTCAGCCTTCTCTAACTGTTTCGATGTGGGTATTTCCTTAGTGGTCTGATGTGTAGGAGTCACTCGGCGAGTTTCTGAATTTCTCTTAGAGGGAATTGCTCTGTGTGTAGCTGTACAGCTGGTGTGTCTCTGGGAGGAGAGAAATTCAGGAGCCTCCTCTGTTGCCATCTTGGTCTGGAAGAGTAAATAAATGTTTATTGCCTAAGTGAGTCAAAAGGGGGAGAAGAATTGGGATATGGACTGAAAGATACAACTTATTTTAGTTTATTGGGAAAACTCCTCAGTCAAGCATTTGTCCTTTTAAGAAAGGAGTTACCATTTGAGACAAATAACAATCTGTTTAAGAAGTTCAAGGACTGAGACTTTTCTATGGGATGTTCTGGTTCAACTTCGAAATCACCTCTGGGTCAAGATAGTGGAGATGGTTTAAAGCTCAAAGTAGAAGCACATAGGTCAGTGGAGAGGTATATCTTCTCTTATTGCTGCAAATGTACAGGAAAATGGAATTAGCATCTACCTATAGTATTTCAGCCATGCCTAAAAGCAAGCTTCCTGTCCCTTTAACATTTTTGGATCACAATTTGCCATATAAAGTAACTATTAAAATATCTCAAAGTTCTCTCTTCTGCTAAAATGATGGATTTTAAGGATAGGGTCCTTTTCTATGGTAGTTTAATATTTGCAAAACTCCGTGTGTGTGTGTGTGTGTGTGTGTATGTGTGTGTGTGTATGTGTATGCTTCATATCTTATACAGTCATCTCAGAAACATCTGTAATATTTTTTTTATTTTTAATCTTTTTCTTTATTCCCCTCCACTATCACAATTTAAATGTATAATACTTTCTCATACACCTGAAACTAAGATAATATTGCATGTCAACTATAATTAAAGTTAGAAAAATAAAATTATTGATCTGGAAGATAATACACAAAACTCACTGGGCAAAATATGGCCATTATGTTGCTAGCTCTTCTATGTTATTTATAAAATATGTCAACATCCTATAGTAAATTAGTGTTATTTTGCTCTTTTACTTCCTATCCAAGAGCAAAACCACCAGAATAGCAAATAATCTAACTCATTGCTCTTTAATAGCATTTCAGAGATGGAAAATTTATCAATTATAAGAGCCATGCATAAGGGGAAGTCATGTTGTTTTACCCAGAAGCCTGGACGCTCGTCCTGGGGTCAGCGGAGACATGCTTCCATCTTCTGCCCACCCCCTCACTCTCCACCTGCAGCATTCCTCTGAATAAATTAGCCTCACGGGGATACAGATGACAGCAAAGAGTGCACCTGCAATGTAGTGTGACTGTGGCAGCTTAGTAAGGGGTTGCCAGGAAAGCAGTTTTTGAAAAACAGGGGAGGAGAATTGTCAAGGTTTGGCTCCTTGTGAAATTTACCTGTCAGAACAGATGATGCATTGGGCCATAATATGCTCCTAGTTTCCTCTTCTGGCAGTTTGCTGCCTCATTTTCAAGGCTTTCAGAATTTTGCTGAAACTTATCCTTTTAAGGGGCTTTTCCTCTCACACATTTCTCTATTGATTAGTCCTGAGAAGATTATGTTGAAGATGTCCGCTCAGGACTGGTGTGCTTAGAATCAGGCCAAGCAGGACAGCAAGACCCTCCAGCATCTTCTCTTATGCCCCTCCTGAGTTCCAAGGGCAACATCCCACCTGTCCTTTAGTTTGCCTGAAATTAGAAGAAGGTTTGACATTGTTTGACCAGCTTGAGTCAGACTAGCTCAGAGGGCTGTTGGCTGTGGAATGATATGAATTTTGAAGGTGCAGAGAGGGCAAGAAAATGTGACATGTAAGTGATCATAATGTACTGTCCAAGAAACTAGTCAGTCTCCTAGAATCTTGAGGACTTTTCATTTTGAATAGTAGGTGAGCATTTAAGGCTAGAAAACAAAATAATCACCCAGAAGAGTTCATTTGCAGATGCCATCATACTGACTTACATCGTATAGTGCTTCTGCCATTTGATTTTTACCACTTTCTTGAGGAAATAAATATTATTACCCTTATGATGCAACTGAGGCATCTGAATCAGATGATGCAGCTGAGGCTCAGAGAAATTGTACACTTGATAAGTAATGGCATTTGAATGAAATCTGTAGCTCTCACTCTATACTATAGATTTTTCTAGTATCTAATCTCCCTCCCACCCCTCTGCCCCAAATTCTTCTGCAAAGTACATAGCTTTGCTTTCTCTGAAATAGTGGATAGTAAGGAGGTGGGGTGTGGGGGGGGCAGTGGCAGTATTTACACATACAGAGGGAGAAAACGCCTCTTTAGATTTGGAGTTTCTGGTGTAAATAGAGCCTCTTCTTTGATTTTATTTCATAGCCAAATGATACTAGCGAGTGGAATAAGGGTCCTAATCTAAGATCTCATCTCTGATTTTCTGCTGTAAACTCTAAAACAAAAGTGACTTAACATTTGCCTTAATAGACTGTGCTATGTGTGTACCCAGATACAGCAAAATTCCAATTAAAAAAGTGTCGATTGCTCATAAATTAATGCTCTCCATTTAAAATCAATGGTCACTGAATTTCTTTCAGTGATTTTTTATTGTAAGCCTTCTTGGCCTGTGTACTTTGCTTATGAAATATTCCACTGTAATTGTATGCTCAATTAACATGGATGATGTTTTTGCTATCAACATATAGTTTTCGATTTTAGTCTAATTAACACTATTAGCCATTGCAGATGAAAGTCAGTGGAATCTTACAAACTTGACTGCCTTCCTTCATCTGCTCCCAGAGATAATTTGTATGTCCTCATTTCTCTGAGCCCAAAGCGGTAAACTCCTTCAGTTAAGATCTACAGAAAAATAGAAATTCTCTGGGATAGCAAAAACCAAACCAAGCCAAACCAAACCAAAACCAAAATCAAAACTCCTCAAAACCAGGAAAATAAAGCAGAGAACATGAACTATATCCTAGAGAAGTTATGACTGGATCAACGGGGATATGATTTTATTGCCTATGAGGCAAAATCATGATGAAATGATTATTACTGTAGCTCTGTTGAGAGGCTCCCCTAAGGCCTTATGCTAATTAAATCTGAGAGTGAGACAAATTGGGAAGCTACCAGATGTCAGGCTGAAGCCTGGCCATAGGGTAAGAGCTGCTGGGTAAGCTCAAGGAACACATATTTCAGAAGACAAATGTGATCACTGTGTGAAGTTCTGCTGAAATTGATCTTCCAGTTCAATGGCTGGCCTAGGACTGTGAAATAAGCTGTGACCAATCAAGAAATTTTTGTGACTCATGCTAATCCTTCAGAGACTTGGGATTTCGTCCCACTTCTTCCCATTGATGTCACAGCTGAAGTCCATTAAGAATAAGCGATCGAGCAGCTTCTTCCTACTCTGGCACTTCTATGCTGAAGAGAATTGCTCATTCCTTTAATACCTGTTTTCTGCATTAGGAGCTCCTTGATGGCCCAGTAGGGGTGGGATAAAGGGCAGAATTCTAGAAGAGCAGTGTAGAAACAACTTCAAGTGGAAACATTTCTTAGGGACCAGGAAACTCTGTCACAAACTGGTTGCAGGTCATTTAATTTGTTTGTGTTTGCTTCTCTATAAAGGAAATTGTACCATATCCCTTCCATTTCTAAAATGTGTTCTACTATAGGATCTAAAATAGTATTGTCCAACTGTTTTGCTCATGTACTCCCTTTAAATTTTTTTTTTTTTTTTAAAAATAAGGACAATCACAATGTTGCTTGAGAGGGATACACAATAATTGAAAAGGAAAGGATGCTGACTATTTTTGTTCTGGTGTCAATCCCAAGTCATGTGGCCAAAGGAAGACCAGGCCAGTGATGTGGACTTTGCATCCGAGCCCTGTCCTCTGGCATTACCTGCTGGGTTCCTGAAGTCCCAACCAGTGTTCTCTTACCTTGAATCTCTAGCTGTCAGCTCTGCATTAGTCCCAGGTGTTAGTAAAAACAGTACAAATGTCCATGTATGTCCCCCTATTTATTCTGGGATGTGTTTTCCATTCAGCTTACAGTGGCACCAAGAAGCATTCTATTCTCTATCGCATCTTCAAGGTCAAGAATTTGATTCCCGCTTGCTGAGAAAGGCCAGACTACTCCCACTAACGGATCTGCTTGCTCTGAGCTCCATTGCTGGGGCAGCAGCTTGAAAGGCTCCAGGGACACACGGGGAGGAACTGAACTGTCTGGCTTCAGAGCAAGGGCTGGAGAGGCAGCTCTCTCCCAGACAGAAGTGCTGCAGAATTCCTACAAGAATTTTTTCAAAGTATGTACCCCCCACATTTTTAAATCCCTGTGTCAGAATTAGTTACAAAGGATGTAGTTTCTAGCATATTGTATATTGTAGGCATATTTTTAATATATCTTATCAAGACTGTGGAGCTGTGGATTTAGCTCATTCAGCTTTTGGAACATATTACCACATCATTTGATTAAAAAGCCAGTTCGGATGGTCAAATCATTCAGCCAAATCAGACTTTTCATTAGAAAAGTTTGACTATTTCTTTTTCATTCAAATAAGTTTAACATGCATCCTGGTGAGAACCATTTAATTTCCGAATACTAATTCTAGGATGATTAACTAGATATTCAGAAAACCAGTTAGGTAACTGGCTAAAAGCAGGAAGTCTTTCCATGAGTATTCCTCAATTTGCACTTAGGGGACTGACCCTCCAGAGCAACACATTCTTCAAGTATTTTTTCTTTGGTGTCAGGGAAGCTATTAAACCATGGGGCCAAGTACTATGGTAGGTCTCAGGATGAGAGAATGGTATGTACGCCTTTATTTGGAAAGCAGGAGAACAGTGGTTATTAGATGAGAGGTTGTAAAGGAGAACTAACAGCCCGCAGGATCATTAATGAGCAAATCTTTTGTAGAGGGGATACGTATGGAAGTTGAACATCTGGACATGGCTTTGCCTAAAACCTCCATGATGCATGTCTGCTGGGAAGTCTTCACATACTCCTGCCAAGCAGTGTACAGCCCACATGCCCAGGAGAGGGGCAGGAGCATAATACTTTCCATTGTTATTTCATGCCAAGCTTATCAATAGGGCCAGTATTGCAATAACTCTCTTTGTAAGGGTCAGACACTGTTGGAGATCAGAGGATGAAGGAAGATAGAGGTGTCTCTTCCAGGCTTTCATCCTGCTGTGGGCCATATTTTATTCAATGGCTGGGTCTCAGGTACAGCTTCTGTTGGTGGTGCTGTCTTCGTATTTACAAATCTAACTCTCTAAAACCAGTCCCACCTCAAAAAGAACACTCATCCACTGCTGGTGGGAATATAAATTAGTACAGTCACTATAGAAAACAGTATAGAAGTGCCTCCCAAAATTAAAAATACAACTACTAGATGACCCAGCAATCTTTCTTTTGGCTATCTATCCAAAAAATTTAAAAACATCCATTCCTAAAGATATATGCACCCCTGTGTTCATAGCAGCATTATTCATGGTGACCAAGACATGGAAAAAACTGGAGTGTCCTTTGATAGTTGACTGGATAAAGATGTGGTACATATATACAATGAAATATTACTCAGCCATAAGAAAAGATGAAATACTACCATTTGCGACAACAAGGATGGATCTTGAGATAATCATGCTAAGTGAAATAAGTCAGAAAAAGTTGAGAACCGTATTATTTCACTTATACATGGGATATAAAACTGAAAGCAACAAATGAACAAGACAGACAAATAAAAACTCATAGCCACAGGCAACAGTTTAGTGGTTAGCAGAGGGAAAAGGGAGAGGGGAGAGGTAGATAAGGAGAAGTGGGGTCAAGTATATAGTGATGGAAGGAAATCTGACTTTGAGTGGTGAACACACAATGCAATGTACAGATGACATATTGTAGAATTACACACCTACATAATTTTTTTAACCAATGTTGTCCCAATAAATTTAATAAAATTAAAAAATAAAATCATCCCACCTCTCATGCCTTTGGGGCTATGAGTGATAAAAGTATCCCAGTATTTCTGATATCTAACCATTTCATGAGAAAGAATTTTTAGGCAATTGAATTGGATTCTCATTTCTGACAGGGCCCTGGATGATAAAAGATTGTTCTTTCATTCTTCAACAAATATTTATTGAATCTACTATAATTTAATAAATTCTGTTGTGTTTACTTTTGTATCCTTATTACACAGCATAGGACCTGGATCAAGAAATATTTATTGAAAGAATACATACCATATAGACACTGTATTGGGCCCTGATGATTAACTAGTGAAGCATGCAGATATGCTTTCTGACATCATGAAGCTTTCAATCTAGCCATGAGGATTGAGTGAGATCATACCTACCTATTGAGTCGACCCACCTAGGAAACAAGCTTGGCCTTTATCCTCTCCTGTCAGTTACTGGTCCTAAACCTTTCCATGTGGAGAAAAGCATGAGCTAAGAGAGAGATGATGGAGCAACTATTGTGGATTGGCATAGGTCACCTGATTAGGCAGCTTTCTTGCGTTCGCTGGTCTAGCTTACATATAATCTAGAATGTGCCATTTTCATTTTACAGTGGATTACTGCTGGATCTGCCCAACTTTTTAACTTAGTGGCTATGACAGACCCAATTCTTTATAGTCCAGCTACATGATCACTTAGGGTCCAGTGGTCAGATGATACTAGGGCCTAATAGCATGCTAGAAACTGCTTTTTGAGTGGTGTGTAGTTCTTTACATGGCCTTGCTCTAGAACTCAGTGGGCCTCCATTGTGATTCTCCTGTTCAGAACTGTCATAAACTCCACGTAGTATCTTTTCCCACTACACATACCTCTCTATGATCACAGGGTCTGCCAAGTTGTATGACTTAAGAGACAGGGCTATGTGCATCACATACTGAACCTGCTCTTGGTTTCTCTGTCATCTGCCAAATAGGTAAAAATAGACTTTCCCGATGGGGAAACGTACTATCTCTAGAACCATGAAAAGTCTTCTCAAGCAACATGCTTCTGTTTTAGGAGGTTTAGTATGCAATAATTTGCCCTTGACTTCAGAGGAGATATTCTGGTAAACTCCAGACTCCTGGACATGTCACATGGTGTTGTGGTCTCCTGAGACTTCATTGGATTTATGTTCCATACTCTGGTACATACATGCCTTACCGAGGCCTCAACTTCCCGTTCATCTGCTTTGATTAATATGATGTCATTAATACAGTGGATCAATGTGATGTTCTGCAAAAAGGTAACCCATGTTCTTTAGACCATATGGTAATAAAGAGTAAGGGAGTTAATATAGCCCTGGGGTAAGACCATATAGGTGTATGCTATTTTCTGTTCTATGTGAATGAAAAATGTTTCAAAATTTCTTTATAATAGGGAAATAAAAGAATGCAAAATTGCCAGATTAATGGTAGCATACCTTATGCTAGGAGCTGTGTGAATCTGTTATAACAAAGATGCCATATCTAGCAGCTGCAGCTGAGCTAATACTTGGTAAATTTGGTGGCAGTTCATTATCTATCACCATAATCCATTTGGTGTTCGAGGAACCTAACTGGTGATTAAATTGGGAAATCATAGAGATCACATCCCTGCTTTCTTTAAGTCTGTGATAGTGGCCTTGCCATTCTATCCCCATGTACTTTTGTTTTGATTTTACTATCTTGGTCAAGGAGGGAGCAATTGCAGAGGTTTCAAAAATCCAGTATGAGGGTTTTGTCAACTATCAAGTATGTCTATTCCAATAATATATTTGGAGTCTGATAGAAATGACCTCTGGGTAGGTTTATGAACCCACTGAAAAAACTGTGAAACTGACCTAGGCTAGGACTTCATTTATTGCTGGTCTCTCTATGCTCCAGCATGGCAGCCATGGTGATACTTTGGGTCCCTGAGTGAGTATCGGTGCTAATTAGATTCTCTCAGTTCTTGAAAAGTCTGGGGACTTGCTTGTCCCCAGCACATGGTTACTTGAGTAAATGACATCAGGCCCCCTTGAAGAAGGACTTGAGAACTTACTAGTGAATATACTTAACAGTAGTGTTTCAAAGTCTTTTGTCAAAGGGAACTGGTTTCTCCTTCAGCCAGTGGATTCTGGGTCAGAGGATAGGCTCATGTTTAAAAATTGGGCAAAAGATACCCATTTTTATTGAGGGGGCTGCTCTCAGCTTATTGATCATCTTGATTATTTAAGTTAAGAACTGCTCTCATTTGCTGCACATCTATTTTTTCTCTAGAAACACTGTCTTCTATTGACTGTCTCTACAGTTCTGTGAAAGTTGGACTTCTCTGGCTGCTGTCCCAACCTTGCTTCTAATTGTGATAATTATGCTCACTTGCTTCTGAGAGTTAAGTGCTGCCATTTGGTCTCTATTGTTTCAGGGTCTATCATCCCCATTGTCATTAAAGGGCCCAGTCCTGTTACAAGTTTCACCATTAGCCCTACTCATGACTAGTTTTAGAGATGTGCATCGGGTGCCCTATACTTAGAAGGGCCCCACACTTGGTTTAATATTCCGCTGTTGCAGTCTTGAAATTCTTTTTAAACAAGGACCTCCACATTTTCATGTTGCACAAGATTCTGCCTATTATATTATGTTGCTGATCCTGGCATCACTCTTCAGAAGATGGCTGCTGCTGAGCTTCTCAGTGATGCTGTGGCCTTCCCACCAGTGCATTCATAGTGTGTCAGCAAAAAGAGCATTCTGTGTACCTTCTTGCAGAAAAGCAGTCTTTTGGGTAGACCTTTCTGAGTCTTTTGATTTTTTATCTGACCCTCATATTGGTTCTGGCATTTCCACTTCACCCAGTGTGGACTTTTGTTTCATCTTCAGCTTTTAAGAGCCATCTTGGCAATGTAAAAGCATTGTCTTCCAGGATTCTTGCCAGAGTGTTTAATCTGTATTTTGAGAGAGTATTCCCATATTAATAAACTCTCCCTAATTCAATTTCATATTCCTTTCCCTTCCCCCTTGATCCAACGTTGTCTTGAAATCCAAGTTCCTGGTGGTGTTAGCCAGATCCTGCAGCACCAAAGGTAGATGCTTTCACTTTTGCCTTCAATTGGTGCTTAATCATTCTTAGTCAGTCATCTCTTCTTTTTATGAGTCAGTGGCACTCAACAGCTACCCAGTTCCATCATCATAGTTGCCTCTCCCCTCACATCTCTCAAACACTAAATATATTGCCTTAGCTAGTGCTTCCCTTTCACTGGTGTCATATCCGTTAGACCACCAGGAAATCTGTTAGTAATTGCACTGCTAAAGCATGCCAGATGCTATTTATAGTCCACCTGCCACTAGTGGTGGGCTCTTTACTGCCAGCCAGCTAGGGGGTGATCCAGCTCCCATATACCAAATCTGAGTCTTCTTCCTGGAACCACTCTTGGCACCAACTCTCTTAGATTAGGTTCCTCAGAAAGAGATTCTAAGATAAAGAGTTTCAGGTAGAAGATATGTCAGTGAGTGGTCTTGGAAAATCCACTAGTAATGAAGTTAGGATCAAGAGGACCGAGAAGCCGACCTTCAGTCCAGTGCAAGTGAGGCTTCAGCTGATCCCAAAGGGAGTTGTAGAGCTGGGATGGTCCTGTTCAGGTTCTCCGGAATTGAAGCAAGGGGGCTTGGCCTTTGCATACCCATACAAACCAGTCCTTAGCTATGGGGGTCATTCTCTTCGGGAGGTGTAACCTTGGGCGAGGCTGTTCTCTGTGGCAGAGGCAACTCCTAGTTGGAAGAGAGCTCTGAGCCCTCGGCAACTGGGAGTTGGGTGCATCTACCCTCATGAAAGGACCTAGACAGAGCACCACAGAGTGAGAGCCAAATTTCAGTCCAGATAATAATGTCCTACTGAGAATGCATAAAATGCAGTAGAATAAACACATCTGAGCACTAGAGTTTGAACACATTTTCTTCTCTTTCATATCAATTTTCAGTTCACAGACTAGGTATTTCCAAAGCAGCAGCAAAGACATTCCAATAGTGATCATAGCAATGGTAAAATTGGACATTTAAATGAATATGGAAAGTTTTGACAGTTTTAGCTACATTCAACTTAACATTTTGTTTATGCTTATTATTTGGCATAGCTCCTATTGTTCCTGAAAGTATTTCAGAATATACTTATTTAATTTTCTTTCTCTGCCATTTTTACTTTATTTGTTCTATCATATTTACTTTCCTGCAGTTAGCTGACGATATAAATAGAAGCAAAAGAGCTCAGAAATCTCCCTCAAATGCTACCCCAAGCATGAATTAGTGATTTCCAATACTTCTATATTATGTTTTCTCTCTCCTCTCTTATATTCCTAATAAGGCTTACTTGCTTTGGGTCTCAGGCAAGAAGGTAGGTGGAAAATTTCAGTGGTTCTTGCTCTAGAGAGTCTTGAAGCAAAAACTAATATCCACTGTGGAGCATGTAGAAAATCAAGTAGATAAGACAGGGAGGCTGTTAAGCTTCAGCCCGAATGCAAGCTTTAGTTGAGCTGACTTAGAATCTGCTCTGCATATTGGCTCTACAGTTTCAATAACATTTTATTATTATTTTTTGAAGATTATGCTAACGTCATGGTCCATCATGAACTTTTATTTTTATATTTTTCTTTTTATGAACCAAAGAACACTATTGCCTGAAATGATTTTCTCATTGGATTGGGATTTTAATTGGCTGACAGAAATAATTGCTAACATGAAAGAACATTTTCTTCCTGCTCAAAGAAGATGAGCCTGATACTGTTTTTGACACAGATAATTGTTAAACTCTATTGGTTGGTGACCTAGGACTCCCCATTCACTTGTCCCCTTCGGGAAGGAACAGGGTGCTCTTCTTACGTGAGGCTTTGCTCTGCTGGAACATCCTCTGAAAGACGTGCTCAGCATCCCAAGTGCATCACTGACAGTTCCCTATGATGAAGGGCAGGTAGGTCACAGTCATTGGCATCTCTGTGAATGATGAGTTCTGTTTCATCATAAATAACCTGCATATTCATGTCCTAGACTATTTGAGATTCTAGATCCTTCCTATTTATGGATGCAGTAAGAGCAACAGATATACCTATTTTGCCATAATAGAAAATAAACTCAAATATCACTTTTATGTTCTCATTGCAAAAAAAAGAAAGATTTCCAATGCTGGATCACTCTACAGAAAGTAAAATGTTCTATGAACTTCTAAACAACATAAAATAATTTTCAAACATTCCACATAGCAACTGAAATAAGAGGTTATGATTCAATCAGTTTTGGAAGACACCCTTAAATGAATCTCAGAGCACTGGGCTGTATTGAGAAGGAAGATAGATTCTCCTCATTCTAACTTTTCACTCCTAGCTGAGACTACTTACAACAGTAAGCTTTAAAATTACAGACAGTGGCCACCATGTATTTCCTGGGCAGGTCTATATTCTGCACAGGGATCCCTTCTTTTCAAAGGAAGCTATGTGAGGGCTGGGCCACAGCTGCATCACTTTAATTAAATCAGAACTCTCACAGCCAGTGAATATAGACAGCCCTGAAACACAAGAAGGAGAGAGCACAAGCAATATTTCTGAGGCTGTTTTTAAAGTATGTCATTACCTGGCTTTTTTGTTTCAATAATTTGTAAGCAGGCTGTTTCCTCTATAAACAGACTAACAAGAAAGCAGAAAGCCGTGTGAGTTATTGCATCTCTTCTGCCTGGGACTCAGGAGACAACATCAATTTTAATGCACTGAAATGTGGAACTGTTTTCGAGGGAATGTAATTTGGAATATGACCACTGGAAAAGCCTGGGCTACTTGAAGGAGTGTGGAGAGACACTCATTTCATGACCCTTACTTGCCTGGTATCCCCATGAGCGAACATCATTGTTACAAAGCAAATGTTAGCTAATGGTTTTTAGCTAATGTTTCCAACAAGATTTGGGAGTAGAACAGAAGCTCAATATATAGTAATTTATTGCTCTATCATGCTATGAGCATGACTTATTTCATACATAATTTTGGTAAAGGTTCCAGACTGAGTCTCAGCCTTGCTTATCCTTGGATTCCTACATATGTGGGTATGTCAAATTCTGAAGGAGTCCTTTGAGAGGGTCCTGAGTGTTGCATGTGTTTATCACTTGTTCTTTGGATGGTCCATTTCACCTCATCCTGAACCCTATGAAGGGGGATTACAAGAAGAGACAATATGTTTAAAGAGTTGTCTAAAACATCTGAAAGTTGTTTAATGTACAAAAGCATTGCTTCAAGGCTTTTACTGTGTAGTGCCACCTTAAAAGAGGGCAGAGAGTTCTTGCCTTTTGCCCTACACAGAACCAAGAGAGATGATGTAGGATCAGGCCAGACCCACTTGGACCTGGCTATGAAGGGAAGCTGGAAAGGCCACCAGTCACACTGTGTGCACACTGACACTCTTGGTGTCAACACAGACTGTACTACACCCCTGAGGCAGGGGTTCGATGGCTGCCTGGTAGCTTTTCTGTGTTTACCCTGTGACTCATGGTTCTCAATTTGTAGTAATTTTTTCTGCCAGGGACATCTGGCAATGTCCGGAGACATTTTCAGTTATCACACTGGGAATGTCATGGGGAGTGAGGGACATTGCTACTGAGATCTGTTGGGTAGAGGCCAGGGCTGTTGCATCTACCACAAAAGTTTTTTTTGAGTTATTGAAGGATACACCATGATCACCAAAGAACCTAGGTTTTCAAATATAGGTGATGAAGAAAGTTTTATTTCAAGGGAATAAATTGCCATTCAAAACCATCAGAATCAAGCCCAAGATTCCTCATACTAATGCCCATCACCAGGTGATTTAGATTAATTACATGACAGTGAAATGTTAGATTTGTACCATTTCAGAAATTTGCAAGTAAGCTGCTCCAGGTATGTGTAGATTTGCAACAGTTCTTATACTTAATTCTTATACTTAATGATTTTTGTTAATAACTATAAAGATAGCAGGGGTCCCCAACTCGGGAGGCATGAATTGGAACTGGGCCATACAGCAGGAGGTGAGCAGAGGGCGAAGGAGCGAAGCTTCATCTGTATTTGCAGCTGCTCCCCAGGGTAGTATCACCACCTCAGCTCCACCTTAGGTCATCAGGCATTTGATTCTCATAGGAGCACCAGTCCCTGATGCCAAAAAGGTTGGGGACTGCCAGTGTAAATTATCAAAGATGTTTCCTCTGAAGGCCCTTTGTCCTGCTGCTCAAGGCCAAATTGTTAGTGCTAGAGCTAAAAATGATTATGTTATCAATACAGTGTATAACCTGAGTAGGAAGTTGAAACTTGCCATTTCAAGAGGGGATCACAGATGTCTCCTAGGAAAGAAATAGGTTCACAGCCTATAGGAACCAACTGCTAGGATTAATGATGTCAGAATGGCCCAATTACAGAATCTCCTCCATGGGAGAGGAAGTATATAGTCATTAAAAAGCATATATTCTGCTTGGTTCTGAGCATAGCCCTACCATTCTTTTGCTTGGTTCCATAGGGAAAAATAAGTTTTCCATTACTTAATTTTCTCCTCTGAAATGGATATAATAATAATAGTACAAGGTTTTTAAAGATTAAATGACAAATATGTGTGAATGGCAGAGAGTAAGCTGTTTATAGATGCTTATTATTATAATCATCAGTTGTGTTTTTGGAAGAAAAATCTAAAAGGGAATCAACTTTCTCTGTATTAAATTATTGCACCATTTTTCATGTCGGAGGTGCACATTTTTACTGTATGAAAAAACACAAACAAAAAAACAAATCAAATAATGTCGACTGTAATGAGTCAGTATCTTTGAATGACTTGCGATTTAAATTTGAAGATTTTCCTCTGCTCTATTCATGTGGATTAGGGAAAAAGTGAAAAGAAAAACCTTCTTACTCTAGATCTTTGCTGAAAGAGGGTGAGATTGGGAATTGACTTTGGAGAAAAATCTGTGTCATACATCTTCAATATCTCACCTCATTTAAAGTTAATACAAATTCTAGGAGATTTGCACTGTGATTTCCTCCACTCTACAGATGAAGGAAAACAAGACAAGAAGTTATGAGTAGGAACAAGAACAGAATTGGGGGTCTGAAAACAAGTCACAGTGACATCATTGCAGTGCTTAGGTGGGGATGGGGCAGAGTGATGGCCCCTGTGGTGTAACTGAGGTGGAAAGATGCCTGTATAGAATCTAGGTGGCCAGAATCCTTGCCTCACTGTGATCAGCTGCAAAAGCATTTCTCCTGAGGTCAGTTCAGCAGAACTATTAACTTTGCCTTATCTGGAACCATTTGTCTTTGGCTTAGTTATTTCGGTAGAACAAAAAACATTAAACTCCTCAGGTTATATAATTACTAAATTATTGGCTTTCATCTCCCTAAGGATGTAAAATGAAACTGTTTTTGTAAAACAATGGTTTTCTTTCTTTCTTTTTTTTTTTTTACTGGTTAGAGATTAAGTTATATAAGTAAGAAAATTTGTTAATGTTTACCAGAGGCCACTGGGAATCAATATATTTTTGTTTCATGACACTGTATTTTACTTCTCTCATGGATATTTGGAGAGAGGAGAGAGCTAAAGGAGATGGCTTTGGTGGTGAAAATTGTCTTTTTGAATTTTTTTTTGGCTGTGGAGTGTTTTATTGATTTAGGAAATTAGCTTTTCATTTTTCAAATTTTGAATAAACCTACATTTATAACAGAAAAAGATAAATATCTGGTTTTGAAATTTCCAAAAATCTTAACATTTGGACAGTTCTACTTGCAGTTGCTCAGTTAACATACATTCTTTTAAGAAAATAAAATGGTTTGAAATCTTTTTTCAGTTCCAGAAAAGCTATGCTTGAGTACTAACTCTAGAGAGAAAAAGAGGAGCAAAATTCCTCTTTGCAGTTTTGTGGAAAAAATTCAATCATTTAAAAATATACAGGTCTAGAAATCATGAGAGAAACAATGTTTAAATTATATTTAAAAAATAAAAGATTTAATAGTCTAAAAATAAAAGATGTAATAGTCTAAAAAATGAGGTAGAGGATGACACCGTATAATTAAAATGGAAAAAGAGGATGACTATGAATCAGTCAGGATAAAAAGATAAAAGACCAAGAGAATGAAAAGAAATTTATATATATATAAAATCATTTTTTTAAAGAAGAACTATGTGGCTAGAAGAGAAACATGAGGTGCAACATGAAGTGGGAGTGTGTGAAAAAGAATTCTTGAAGGTCAAATATAATATATATACACAGTAGGTTTCTGAGCTTTACATAATAGATATACTAATATCAGTGCCTCTGTGCTTTTTCTTTGAATGCAATATTAATAGAAGGTTTTAAAAAATAAAATTTACCCTCTCTCACACCAGTAAAAGTGTGAGACCATTTTTCTATGTAGTCATTTATCAACATGACCAGATGGTTGAAGAAGATAAATTTTAAGAGTGATTTTTAAATTTTAGAGGAAACTGCTGTTAGTTTTCACTTTGTAGTGCATATTTGCATATGAAAAATGCTTCTATAATATTGTAGTTAATTTACTGGGGAAACAGCTTGAATATATATTATGGCTTTATGGTGCCAAAACAACCAGTTAATTTGATAAAGTTATAAGTAAATTTGAGGATGGAAAAAAAAAGAGTAATAAATCAGTTATACGTTAGTTTGCAGAAGAAAGAAAATATTTACCTACTCCCCAACTCTCCTCAACTTTTCAATTAGTTGAATTTACATTTTGCAGACAAAATGTGATTGTGTTAGTACTTGGTTATTGATTAATTCTCTTAAAATGAGTAAGTTATTGGGTTCCTTTGATTAATTAATTAAAAAAAATTGACAATAAAATTCTTGAAAAACATTAGACCTAAGTAGATAGTCTAAATATACACTCATATTAAATTTAACCAATATTTGGACATGAACTCTACTAAGGCATCTTGTTACAATGGTGAAATAATAATTTAATTCTCTAATCATTAAAAAAAAATGAATGCTGACTAATTAAGTAAAAAATATTTTTCACACTGCATACTTGACTAAATGGATCTCTTACCCAACCATTTAATGGCTTGAATGTTAAATGAAGGAACAAATCTTTCTGGTTAATGCTATCCAAATGGTTTTTAGGCAGGAAAAGCCTCTGCTATTCATGTGTGTTTGTCTGCAGTGGACAGTACTGTTGCTCCTCCAGCATCAATTTCATTTCCCCCCTTTGTTATAGAGAAGCCACCAATCCAGATAGTTGACGTGAGCTCCAGCTTCAGAAGTGGACTCTATTTGGCTTAACCCACAGTGCAATTCCATCTCCCTGGCCACAGTAATTGATTGAGAAGTGTCACACAACATGAATTGTTCCAATCATAGTGAAAGCCCATGAATACATAAATATTTTCTCATGGCATTTATTCAAAGTTTTGGAGAAAGGAAGTTATTTCTCTCTCTGGGTGATGTGGCATCGTGATGTGAAGCCTGGAACTACTATAGACGCCTTGCTATCTATCATCAGGAAAGCCAGTCTCGGGATAAAACTGATGCACCAGAATGAGCAGAGCTCCATGAATTATAGAGATATGGATTGGAGTCCTCATCAAACTGTACCAGAAGGCTAAATTTTTTCTGGACTTCATGAGCCGGTGCATTACAGTTTAAGCCAGTTTGTCTTGAGTCCTCTTTTAATTGCAAATGAAATCATCTCAGGAGATTCAAAAACTCAACAGCACCGATGCCAAGGACCCTTACTGGCCTTCGTTTTACTCTTTTCTTAGTACACAAACACTCATACAAAACTTCTTTTCTCTTTCAAAGCTGTTTCTAAGTTGTGATTTGGGATATAGAGCAAATTAAGGGTGAGACAAATTCTCCATATGTCCAAATCTTAGTTTTAGAAATTCTTCAAATATTTAGATGTAGCAAGGTTTATGTAGTTAAAGTTTACTTTAACATTTTATTTTGAAATTATTATAGACTTACAGGAAGTTTCAAAAGTAGTACATAGAATTCTTTAATCCTTTACCCCACCTCCTGTGGTGAGTGATACCTTATATGACTGTAGTACAGTATCAAAACAAGGAAACTGACATAATTAAATATGCTACTGGGCAGTGTTTATTTTTACCTTGAGAGAAGCTTTGAGGTAAATACTTTCTCTTGCCTCAGGGAACTTTACTCAAATATTCCAATAAAATAAGTCATTCCTTGAAATTTTACTGGATAACTCTGTAATCATCTAAATTATAATAAGAAAATTATTATAAGTTTAAAGAAAAACTAAATTATTGGTAGTTAGATGGTTCACTAATTGTTATTATAATTGGCATATTCATTTTAGTAAGCTAAATAAATCGTACAATATAGTTATATTTTATTTGGGTTCTACATGCTTATCATAGAACTTTTGAGCTGTATGATCTTGGACAAGACAATTACCTTCTCTTGGTCCTTGGATTTTATCATCCTTAAAGTGGTATAATAATAATATATTTTTTCAAGATGAAATAAGAAAGTAAATATAATGCAATTAGCTCAATGACTAATACATAGCATGTGTTTGATGCCTAAAACCTACTACGTTATCAACACCAGAACCTGCTTTTCATTCTATTAATCTTGTTTCGTTTATTTCTGCTCTGATCTTTATTATTTTCTTTCTTCTGCTAAATTTGAACTTTGTTGTTTTTCTAGTTCCTTGAGGCATGAAGTTAGGATTTTTTATTTGAGATCTTTCTTAATATAGACATTTATCATTATAAATTTCCCTCTTAGAACTGCTGTTGCAGTTTTCTATAGGTTTTGATGTGTTGTGTTTGAATTTTTGTTTTAAAATTTAAAAAAATTTCCCTTTTAATTTTTTCTTTGGTTATTCAGGAGTGTGTTGTTTAGTTTTTAAATGCTTGCAAATATTCCAGCTTCCCTCCTGTTGTTTATTTCTAGTTCTAACTATTTATGTAGTTAATTTGGTAGTTGCTCTAGAAATTACAATATACATATTTAACTTTTTATAGTCTATTTGGAACCAATATTTTCTACTTCAAATTGAATTTATACAACTTACCATCATATTGATCCTAAAATAATTGATTTTTTTAAAAAAAATCTATATCATTGATTACTTTTGTAATACAGACCCATCCCCATAACTCTTTCTGTCTTAAAAGACATATGAGTAACTGGTAAGTTATAAAGAAAAAATAACATTTTATTTTAAAGTTTAACTTATCAATTATAACATAATTATTTTTGAAATGATAGGTTATATTTAAAAAAAATTTGATGTATGAAGCACAGATATTTATTAATTTAAAAAATATTTATGAAGATAAAATTAAACTAAATCTTTATCTGTAGAGATATTTTATCCCTTTAAATAGCTAAATAGATGAATGAATTAGCAAACATTGAACATAGAAAATAAATGACCAAGAAAAATTGTTCACAGAAAGCTTATTACTTCTGATAATACTTATAATTAGTTTCTGGAAAAAGGATATAATCCAATTTTGGCTTTTTTACACAGTTAGTGAAATATTTTTTTAAAATTTAGTTGCCTTTTTTTGTTTTGTTTGTTTTTTAAAATTTTATTTTATTATTAGTTTTGAGTATACAGTACATAGGTTAGACATTTATATAGTTTATGAAATGATCCCCCTGATTGCTCTGTCTTCTTTCCGGCTCTACACATAGCCATTACATTACTACTGACTCTATTCCCTATGCCATGCTCCCCATCCTTGTGACCATCTATCAACCACTAATTTGTACTTCTTGAATCCTTCACCCCATTTTTCCAGTGCCCCAACCCCCCTCCCCTCTGGCTGTCACCAGATTGTCCTCTATATTTGTGAGTCTGTTTTCAATTACCTTGTTCTTTTTGTTTCTTAGATTCTACTTATAAGTGAAATCATATGGTATTTATCTTTTTCTGCTTGATTTATTAGCACAATAATTTTTACTTATTAATTTCTAATAATATTAAAGTAGTAATATTATATTTTAATTAAAATACAATAAAAGGGCAAATAAAAAAGTACCATGAGACAAATGAAAATGAAAACATAACCTATCAAAACTTATGGTATGAAGCAATAGCTGTTCTAAGAGGAAATAAATATTTATGATAAAAATAAGACAGACCTCAAATAAACATATCTAAATCTATGCTTTAAAGAACTAGAAAAAGAAGAACAAACTAAGCCCAAAGTTAGCAGAGGAAGTAATAAAGATTAAAGCAGAAAGAAATGAAATAAAGAATAAGAAAAGAATAGAAAAGATTGTCAAATCTTAGAGTCTGTTCTTTGAGAAGATAAGCAAAATTGGGAATCCTTTAGCTAGACTAAAGGATTGGTTTTCCTAACCAAGGAAAAAAGAGAGAGGACACAAATCAACACAATTATAACTTAAAAAGTAAACATTACAAATGATATTACAGAAATATAAAGGATTATAAGAAGCTAAATGCCAACAAACTGAACAACCTAGAAGAAATGAAAAAAATTTTCAGGAATATACAACCTTTTCAAAGTCTTCCAAAAAAAATCAGAGAGAGAAAACACTCTTAATCTCATTTTATGAGGCCAGCATTACTCTGATCCCAAAGAGAGAAAAGGACACTACAAGAAAAGAAAACTATAGGCCGATATTCCTAATGAATATAGATGCAGACATTCTCAAGAAACTACTGGCAAACTAAATTAAGCAGCCCATTAAAATCATTCACCATAATCATGTAGAATTTATTTCTGGGATGCAAGTGTGGTTTAATAAACCCAAATCAATAAATGTGATACATTATATTAATAAAGTAACAGAAGAAAAAATTATTTGATCACCTCAATAGATGCAGAAAAAGCATTTGAAAAAATTCAGCATCTGCTCATGATAAAACTTAAAAAAAATTAGGTATAGAAGGAATGTACCTCAACTTAATACAAGCTATATATGACAAATCCACAGCTAACCTCATACTCAATGGTGAAAGGTTGAAAGCTTTTTTTCTAAGATCAGAAACAAGGCAAGGGTGTCTACTCTCACCACGTCTATTCAGCATAGTACTAGAAGTCCTAGACAGAGTAATCAAGCAAGAAAAAGAAAAAAATGCATTGGAATTAGAAAAGAAGAAGCAAGATTGTCTCTGTTTGCAGTTTACATGATTACACATATAGAAAATCCTAAAGACTCCCAAAACTGTTAGATCTAGTCAATAAATTCAGTAAAATTACAGGATATATAATTAATGTACAAAAATCAGTAGTATTTCTGTACACTAACAAAGAACTATCTGAAAAAGCAAAAAAAAAAAAAACAACCCATGAACAAACAATAAAATACTTATAGATAAATTTAACCAAGGAGGTTAAAAATATTTACACTGAAAACTTCAAGATATTGATGAAGGAAATCAAAGAAGATACAAATAAATGGAAAGGTATCTTGTGTTTGTGGATTGAAGGAAGTAATATTGTTAAAATATGCATACTACCCAAAGCCATCTACAGATTCAATGCAATTCCTATCAAAATACCAATGGCATTTTTCACAGAAGTAGAACAATCATAACATTTATATGGAACAACAAAAGATCTCAAATAGCCAGAGCAAATAGCCAAAGTAATCCTGAGAAAGAACAAAGTAGGAAGCAACACACTGCTTGATTCCAAGTTAAATTATAAAGCTATAGTAATAAAACATCATGATACTGGCATAAAAAGACATGTAGATCAATGGAATAGAATCGAGAGTCCAAAAGTAAATCCATGCATATGTGGTCAACTAATATTTGACAAGAAAGCCAAGAATACTCAATGGAGGAAAAACAGTCTTTTCAATAAACGGTGCTGGGAAAATTGGATATTCACATGCCAAAAATAAAATGAAACTAGACCTCTATCTTTTACCAATCACAAAAATTACCTTGAAATGGATTAAAGACAATGTAAGACTAGAAACCATAAGACTCCTAGAAAAAAAATATGGAATTAAAAGTTCTTTGATATGGGTCTTGGCAATGATTTTTTTGGACATGTTGCCTAAAGCACAGCAACAAAACAAAAATCAGTGAATGGAACAAACTAAAAAGCTTCTGCACAGCAAAAGAGATGATTAACACAATGAAAATGAAATAAAACCTATGGAGTGGAAAAAAATAATTACAAACTATATGACTGATAAGGGCTTACTATCCAAAATATATAAAGAACTCACACAAGTCAGTAAGTAAAAATCCAAATAATCCAATTAAAAAATGGGCAAAGGACCTGAATAGACAGTTTTTCAAAGAAGATATACAAATGGCCAACAGGTACTTGAAAGTGCTCAACAGGTACTTCTGCTCAACATCACTTATCATTTGGGAAATGAAAATTAAAACCACAATGAAATGTACCTCATACCTGTTAGAATGGCTGCCATCAAAAAGAGAAGATAAGAAATGCTGTTGAGATTGTATAGAAAAGAGAAAAGAACCTTTGTGAACTGTTTGTGGAATTGTAAATTGGTGCAGCCACTATGGAAAACAGTATGGATATTCTTGAAAAAATTAAAAATAAAACTACTGTATGACTTAGCAATTCCACTCTTAGGAATACATCTGAAGGAAACAAAAATGTTATCTTGACAAGATATCTGCACAGCAGCATTATTCACAATAGCCAAGACATGGAAACAACCTAAGTATCTATTGATGGATGAATGGATAAAGAGAATATGACATATATTTTTGTTCTATGTTCTGTATATGAATTATATATCAATAAATCTATTAAAAACAAATAAAAACACAATATTTTAAACAGTAACTAAAGGGGTTACTTTATTACAATATTAATATTTATATGTTGCTTTTTTCATATTACTAGTGCTCACTTTTCACAACCAAATGAGGTAAATATTATCCTTAATTTACCTATGAGAAAACTGCGAAATCGGGAGGTTAAGTATGTTTTCCAAGTTCATACAAATTTAGTGGAATAGGCAAGATTTAAACCTGAGCAGTCTGGTTTCAGAATCCACTTTCTGCCCTGTCACATTATCTGGTTGCTAGAGGAGAGGGAATCAGTAGTATAGTATTTTCATCTCGAGAATCTTTAGAATACTAAATTATTTTTAAAAAGAAGAGTATATATATATATATATGTGTGTGTGTGACTGCACACACCTGTGTGTATCAGTGTGTGTATATGTATATGTACATATTTGTATAATTTTTGCTTAAAGTAACTCTCTAATTTGGTTAAGGATTTTGTGTTGATTCTGTAATGGGAAAACAATCTTGTCAGACATTAGTATATTCTAACACTTCGCTGTTTACTTTCGGGTTTGTTTTGGTCTCTTTACACATTAATATGTATAAAATAGCATGAGACAACCACCAAATGTCAAATGTCACCTCTGAGAAAGATCACAAATTATAGTCTTAAAACTTGAATGGGCAGAATTCAAGTTAATAACAGTTTGCATATCATTATAAACTCTCTCTAAAATGGATCTTTTCTTGTGTTATTTTTCATTTTGTTGAGAGCTTAAGAATGCTGTACACCAGTAGTTAAAATTGTTACTTTATTCTTTCATGCCTTACTTTTCCACTCTTCCCAGTGTTTCTTTCTGTAAAAAACAGGTCTGAAAAGAATACTGGGTAAAACAAATTTACAATGTTCTAAAAATCAAAGCCATTCTTGCTGTTATAGAATATGAAAAAGGTATGTTCCATTACAGAAATGTACTTTCCTTGTTCTGCAAAAGACAAATTGAAACACATTAGCTGCTTTCTTCTTCAAATAATTTAAAAATCCTATTCTTTTTATGCATGATGTGAAATGTCTTAGAGGAATTGAACAAAGGTTCAGTTTGGATGGGTAAATATTTTAAGGAAACATGCACACAGATGTTAGTTTTCTTCCAACCCCTCCTATCCCTTTTCAGATTTTGATAAAACAAAAAATGAGAGCTTATTTCTTTTTCAGCATTTATAATGTTTTGAAGTTATACTTGTATTTAAATAATAAGGATTTATTAATGTATCTAAGACAGAATTTATTTCACCATCTAAATTTTAGTTCTTATTTCCTACCTATGCTGCTAACTCTCCCTTAAATTATTTTATTCTAGTATTTGGTGGAATTTTAAAGATTGGCTTTAGTTTAAGAATGTATACAATATCATGGCAAGAGAATTTTCAGAGGTTAGTGAAGTCATGCAACTTATTCTTTTAATAGACATTAAAAAAAATCTTGGTGTACATTCATATGTACAAAATATAGGAAGTCTAATATTTTACGATAATGCTAGAAAATACAGAGCAAAGTGGCCTCCATTAGAGCAACCTTCTGTTTTAACTACACTGGCTGCAAAGATGGTGTATTTGCATGGCCTCAGCATGTCACATACCACACTGCTGTGAAACCTGGAGCCCTAGTTTTTTTTATCAGTGTCATTACAATTGAATGAAATAAAAATGAAGACATGCCATAAAAAAATCACTTCTATATATATTAATAGATCTGACTATAGCAAAAAGAGCTGGATGTTATGCAATTTTTCATTTCTATGAGAGAGAAAAAATTTTTATTTTGAACAAAGGTAGAAAACTAATATGTTAGGAGATTGACAGTGACAGCTAATCTGATCTATCATTTTGTTTTGATATAAATCACAGATTGCTAATAATAGACACATCATTTCATGGTGTAAATTTATCTTCTTTGTAATGTTTTCATCAGGGCTTTCAGCAGACATGCTTTTCTTCACTTGATTTCCCAGTATACTCCTGTTTCAGTGACTTAATCACATAACATGAATTATTTAAATTAGCAAGAGTTATTAAGCAGTAAGCCATCTTAATGTTTTCCCCTAGTTCTTGGAATAATGCACATAAGCCTCTGTTTTAGAGCAAAGTTGGGAATGTTCAACTGAACCACTCACCTGGATAACATGACAGGATAGTCAATAGGATTTTTTTTTTTTAAATAAGGATTAAAAAATTTAAACATAGCATATTAGGGGCTTTTTAAAATAAAGTTTTTTTTTTGCAGTATTTTTATTAGATATAAAAATGTTTTGGTAATAGTTGAAAAAATCAGACCAAAGCAGAAACATATATATGCAGATTTAAAGAATTAAGAAAGTTCTGACAATCTTTGAATGCTAACGTGATGCTTTCTCCTAGGAATACAAAATGAATAAGAAACAATTGCTCTTCTAGAGGAATGGAGAGTGGTGAGATGAGGAGACAGATGAATCAACCATTAATTTGAGTCTGGTAAACAGTGGTGGGAGAGGAGCCAGTGATGCTCTGTGAGAGCCCCAAATGCCAGGCCATTCAGTTCTTGCTTTATTGGAAAGGGTGGTACTCAGAGAGTGATTGACAGACTTTATCACTGATGGTCTCTTCCTTATTAGGAGTAGATTTATGAATTGGTTTTGACAAGAACAAATTTAGTTTGTTAATCAAATTCAATTTGATTGACCAAATGTCTACTTGATGTGGAATGTTTATTGACGAACGTTTACATTAAATCTTATAGTTAACTACATGGCTACCGCCCCCATTTATTTGCTTTTAACTTCCAAGCAGATAATGATTTATTTAAAAAATACTTACAAATTTAATTCTGACTGATCAATTTTTTTGACATTGTACATAAAAAGTAAAATAGAGTAAAATGAATAAAATAGTTTTTGTCCTCAACAAAATGTTTTTTCTATATTAGGTTTGACAAAAAATTGAAAGGAATTTTTTTCTGACAATATACAATGATGAAACAGCAAGATATTTTCATGGAAAAAATTATCTCTTTATCAAGAAATGAACATATGTTCCAAAACTATAACTTTATCCTAAAAAGAATTTGAAGAATGCTAGTTTTTCCTTCATGATGTTATCCAAATTTTAGTTACGTTAGTAAAAGAAGATCTGCCATGTTTAAGAAACATAAAAACTTTTAAAACAAGATAAATTGAAGTTTCCAAAAAGAAAAAATTAACATGCTTCTCTAGGTATTAAAAGGCTCTTATATGCCAGTGCAGAGCATAGGAGGCAAATTCACTCAAACACTTACGGTGATAAGTAATCCTAACATGTAACCATACGTTTTGTTCCTAAAAACATTTTTTTTTTTAAGTTTGGAATAAGAGTAAATAAACTTTAAGACTCGTAGACATTTTTTGATAGAACAACGTAATCTTCTCTCTCTAAAGAAAAAAAAAGGAAAGAGTCTGGCTATATCAGAACAAAATAAACCAAAGACTGCAAAGAATTATACGTGTGTAAATGGAAAAACTTCAGCATTTTTTTGCAGCTGTGTACCGTTTAGAAGGTTTAGAAAGAGCTCTAACAAGAATTTGGACCTCTGCCAATGTGCCTGGTGCACTGTACAAAGACACCTGCATAGATAGGCTGGTAAGATTCATGCTGTTTGTGTCAAGTGTCACACCTCACAGACCTAACAAGTAAGTCCAAACCTAACATGTAAGCAAAAACATTTGCATTCAAGCTGCTGGCTGCCTATCCGGAATTTTTTAGTTTGTGTCCTGGGTGGAAAGTTCCAATACAGAACTCTGCTGTCTGTGCAAACCTGGTATCATTCTTTCAACAAAAATTTAAGTGCCTTTTATGTTCTTGGTGTTGAGCGGGAAGCTATAAAGAGCGTGTGCAAGGCTCCCACTCTCAGATAATTTTTAAGACAGACACTAATGAAAAAGTACGGAAATAAATAATTACAGGTTATGACTATTGCTATGAAGAAAATCAATAAGAAGATGCCTAAGAGAGTAATTGGAGTAGAGGCCTGCTTAGAATCAATAAGAAGTGACAGTTGAGTCAAAAACCCAAGGATGAAAATGTGCTAGACATACAAACAGCTATGGGAAAAGAATTCAGAGGAAGGGCAAAGCTGCTGAAGGGGGAGAACCTTTCATTTATTCAACAGATATTAGCACTTCCTAAATGCCAAGCCACTCTGTCAATTTAAAAGTCATATCCTTAATGTGACAACACATTCGGAGAAATAGCAGAGACACATATGGAAATGCTATTAATTATGTTGCAGATGAGTCACTGCTGAGTTAAGGGGGTGATATATGAATCCAGAGATTCAGAAAAATGAGAAATTTTGTTTGGGTGGAGGGGAAAGGGGTAAGAAAGGAAAGGCGAATAACTAAGAAGTAGTTAAAAAGGTTGACTTGCTACCAGTTGATGCTCTTTGAACCAGCCAGCATGTAGTCATACTGAGCAACTGTTTTCTGTAGTTTTGTTATAAAGAAGAAACTCTTGACTTGATAGCTTTTGTTCATTAATTTTCATGAGTGATACCTAGTCCATTGAGAGAATCCATTATCTCGGCCGTGTTTGGAGACTGTGGGGTGGCACCGATGTCATTTATATTTCAAGTTAGCTTCTGTAGCTCATGGTATTTGAGACAGCTTGATCTTTGAGAATCGAATCAAATTAGCTAGAACTACGTCACAATGGCTGTGGCAGGCCAGGGGATAGAGCAGCACCCAGGGTTCCCAGGGAGAAGTGTGGCTCACATTTTCCTAATCTATTTTTATTCCAGAAATTGATTTTGCCAAAGAAATTTAGGAAATGGCTCATTAGGCATTTTGAGAAGAATTCTGATCTTTTCATCATCTAGTGGCACTCAGTGAGGACCATTAAGCACACAGGCTTTTGTGTGAGTTACTGATTTTACCGAAGAGAAGGGCAGTAGAAAAAGGAGGTTACACTTCAGCTTTACAGCAGATGATCTGTTTAAGGTGAATAGTTGTTTTTCTATTTCTAAGGTGTCCCTGGGGAATTTCCATGAACTCAGACCCTAAGCTTCTGCCCCATTTTCTGTCTCTCCTTCCTTCTTTCCTTTTTATTTCTCCCACTCATTCCAGCAAATTGCTGCACAAATACTTGCCAACATCTACTGCGTTGATAGGAGCTTCGTGCTACTAGAATGGGTGACTGTTGGTATGATATAACTCAGAAAGCTTGCCTGGCCCAGAGCATTTCCACCACTGGGCAGCCAGCAGGGTCCACAGTCCTCACGCATACAGCCATTCTTTTGTCCTACTCGTGACCCCTGGAAGGGCCTTGTTAATCTGAGTCTGTCACATGAAAGAAGGAAACCCCATAACAAATTTTTGTGCCTTATCAGCCATGAAAAGTTTTTCTTTCTTTCTTTCTTTCTTTCTTTCTTTCTTTCTTTCTTTCTTTCTTTCTTTCTTTCTTTCTTTCTTTCTTTCTTTCTTTCTTTCTTTCTTTCTTTCTCTCTTTCTCTTTCTCTTTCTCTTTCTCTTTCTCTTTCTCTTTCTCTTTCTCTTTCTCTTTCTCTTTTTTTCTTTTTCTTTTTTTTTTTTTTTTAAGGGAAAAGGCGTTCTCCAGTTTGGAGATTGGAGACAGACAAAGGAAGTGTGGGAAAAGTCACACAGCTTGAGCTACCAGTAGGGAGGCAGCACAATCTGTGATGCATGGACTCTGATAGCTAGGGTGAGAGTGAGAGGGTGTTTAGGTACAGGGCAGGGTTTTTTTTTTTTTTTTTTTTTTTTTTTTTTTTTTTTTTTTTTTTTTTTTTTTTTTTTTTTTTTTTTTTTTTTTTTTTTTTTTTTTTTTTTTTTTTTT
>PVKZ01001761.1:0-136747 GCA_004027375.1 Macroglossus sobrinus | reverse complement strand
TATTCTATAACCCACACTGACTCAGTGACCCTGCCTGACCTGAGAGGGATTTTGAGGACAGACTTCTCTGTGATCTTGCTAAAGTGAAGCATCTTGGATAACTCTATATTCTAGCTAGAGGCAAGAATCTATACTAAATCTAAAGTTTGCTGCCTTGCTTTTCATTTGTCCTTAAGGCTTTTCACAATCAATAAAATCTATAATTTTTCCCCCCAAAAGAACTAGGTAGATCACTTTACCTCGTTGTTATTGATTTACTTAAAATTCTAGTTTTAGCAGAGAGAGGTTAATCCTTAGTCTTTCCAAATACAGCAAAACACAGTTAAAAATGTAAGAGGTCCAAATGAAATGAATGTAGATTTTTAAATATTTTATCTTCATAACATTTAGCAATCTTTCGTTAAACAAAAACCCATAAACCATTGAGATTAAGGTACAATAATTTATGTATAAATTTCTGATAGTACTTTTAGGATATTTAAAATTATGATAATTCTATCTTGATTTTTCCCATTAGGTTATACATTTTGGGAAAGCTGCTACTGATTATCTAATATATTAAAAGACAATCATTTCTGAATTTATGTCTAAAAATTTTAAATATACTGAACAGTATTAAAACAAAATACAAAGTGTCTTGAATTATCTCCCACTACTCAAATAACTACTTTGATAACTACTCAGAATGATCCACCATTACTACTTTGTTCTATTTCCTTCTAGTGCTTTTTCTATTCAGATATATTAGTGCATATATAAATATACACACTACTTTACTTGTATATGGTATATGGTATATGTGTATATGTGTATATGTGTATATGTGTATATGTATATATGTGTATATGTGTATATGTGTATATGTGTATATGTTTATACCTAAACTAAATTTGTTGTATGCTGGATAAATAGTTTTAAATGATGTTTCACCACCTAACAATTTGGCATTGACTACACACTCGATGTGTGTACACATTCAGATTCTGGCAAAAAAGGAACACTCTAAATAAATAAGATATTTGACTTTGTTAAGTACTAAGGTAAAAAAAAGTAAGAGCATTAAGAAATGTCTGGAAGAAGTGGATTGTAGTTTTAGACAGTGTGGCCAGGGGAGACCATAGCGAGAAGGTCTCATTTGAATAAAGATCTGAAGAAAGCAAATGAGCCAGGTCAATATCTGTAAGAAAAATATTCCAGAAAACAGCAGATACAGGGCCCCTATGGTTGGGGTGTGCCTGGAGCATGTAGGAGTGCTGAGATGGCCAATGTGGTGGAAGCAAGGTGAGAGGGGAGGAAAGGAGAAGCATGGTCAGAGAGGTAACAGGTGCTAGATCACATAAGAACTGGAAGGTCTTTGGTGTTTGCTTTGAGTTTGATGTGAAATTGGAGACTTTTGAGAAGAAAAATCTCATGGTCAATAAGATCATTCTGGCTACTGTACTGAGACCATAGTCTTTAGGAGGACTAGGGTGGCAGCACAGACCAGTGAGGAGGTTATGCAGGAATCCAGGAGAAAGATGATTGTGGCTTGGACTGGAGTCTTACTGGTGGAGGTGGTGAGAGATATTCAATTCTGGATGTATTCTAAAGATGGAATTGATAGAATCTGCTGATGGATGAGAGAAGTGAGGAGATATGGACAGTTCCAATGTGTTTGGGCTGAGAAATTATAAGAATTGGGTTTTCCATTTGCTGAGTTGGGAAAGTAAGTGAGAGGGTAAGGTTTGAGGGGGCTTTATAAGAAGCTTAATTTCACACATATTAAATATGAGATGTCCATTTATTATTCTCTATGGAGAATGTCAAGTAAACTAAAGAGTTATAAATATGGGTCTGGACTAAAGAAACAAGATCAGAGCTAGAGATAAAAATGAGGGAGTCACCAGGAAACAGATGATATTTTGAAACCTTGGGAGTGGGTGAGATTTCCAGGGGAGTATGTATAGATAGAAAAGAGAAGAGATTCAAGGATGGTATGTTAGTCTGCTAGGGTTACCATAATGAAACACCTCAGCCCAGGTGGCTTAAACAATAGAAATTTATTTTCACACAGTTCTGGAGGCTGAAAATCCAAGATTAGGTTGCCAGAAGGATTGCTTTCTCCTGAGGCCTCTCTCCTTGGCTTATAGATATGTCAACTTATTTCTATGTCTTTACATGGCCTTTTCTCTGTGTGTACACGTTCCTAGTGTCTCTTCCTCTTCTTATAAGGACACTACTCATGATGATTTAGGGTCCCACCCATATGACCTTACTTAACCTAATTACTTCTTGAAAGGCCGTATCTCCAAATATAGTAACACTCTTAAGTATTAGGAGTTAGAGCTCCAACATAAGAATTTCGGGGGGATAGAATTCAGAGCATAACATATATCTGGGATATTCTGAGGTTAAGAGAGATAAAAAGGAATGATCAAATAAGACAAATAGAAATAATAAAGAGAAAAGAGAAAAAATAGAAGATATATAAAGTAATGAAAGTAGGAGAAAACAAAAAAAAGGAAAGAAATAAAAGAAAAGGAAAGAAAAATGAAAGGAAGGAAGAAGAGAGATCAGTTGTGTCAAAGGTTACTGATAAGTGAGATGAGGAGTGAAGATGAATATTGAATTTAGAGATGTGGAGATCATTGGTTATTTTAATAAGATCAGAAGTGGTAGAGTGATGAGCATGAGCATCTGACTATAGTGAGTTCAACATTAAAGGAAGGGAATTCAGAGGCAGGAAATAAAGATAACTCTTTCAGGGACTTTTTAAAACCAATTACCTAAGGTCATCATGCTGTAGTCTTGACCTCAAACATTGTGAAAGCAAATGGGCAAGATATTGGCAGATTTGTTGATGTGTTGAAACATGGAGTAAATCTCACAAAATTAACTAAAATTCAGACTTCTCATTCTAAGATGGTGTGAGATAAGTAGAACAATCTCCTCCCCAAAATGTCCATGTCCTAATCCCCAAATTTAGGAGTATGTTGCAGTACAAGCCAAAGGGGAATTTGCAGATGTGATTAAATTAAAAATCTTGAACTAGGGAGATTATCCTGGGTTATTTGGGTGAAATTTAAATGTAATCACAAGTGTCCTTATAAGAGAGAGGGGCAGGATTGTGAGAGTCAGAGAGAGATTTGGAGATCCTACACTTCTGGTTTTAAAGCTGGAGGAAGGGACCATAAGCCAAGGAAGGCAACACCTCTAGGAGCTAGAGAAGGCAAGGGAACACGTCTCCCCTAGAGCCTCCAGAAGGAGCACATCCTTCTTCACACCTTGATTTTAGCACCATCAACTCAATTTTGGACTTCTGACCTCCAGAACTATAAGATAATACGTTTCTGTTGATTTAAACCATTAAGTTTGTGACAATTTATTACAGCAGCCATTGAAATCTACTTTGATGGCATAAGGGAAAAACCTTTAAAAGTGGTATCACTTTGGATAAATACCCAGAAGTGCAACTGGTGGGTCAAAAGGTATATCCATTTTTAATTTTTTTAAGAAACCTCCATACTATTTTCCATTGCGGCTGTACCAATTTTCAATCCTTCCAACAATGTATGAGGGTTCCCTTTTCTCTGCATTCTTGCCACCACTTGCTATTTTTTGATTTATTGATGATAGCCATTCTGACAGGTGTGAAGTGATAGCTCATTGTGGTTTTAATTTGCACTTCTGGGTAGTTGTCCAAAGAAAACTAAAAGAATAATTCGTAAAGATCTATGTACTCCAGTATTCATGGCAGAACAATTTACAATAGCCAAGATAGGAAAGCAACCTAAATGCCCATCAACAGATGATTGGATAAAGAAATTATGGTTCATATATGCAGTGGAATATTACTCAGCCATTTAAAAAAATGAAATCCTACCATTTGCAATGATATGAATGAACCTAGAGGTAATGCTGAGTGAAATAAGTCAGACAGAGAAAGATAAATACCATATGATTTCACTTATATGTGTAACCTAAGGAACAAAAAGATTCCACATTTGTGGACAATTTGGTGAAAGACAGAGTAGAGGAGGTGAAGGCTGGGAGAATGGAGTGAAGGATAAAATTAGTAGTTGAGGGATGGGGAGCACAGCACAAGGAATGCAGTTAGCATTAATCTAGTGGCTAGGTGGAGGGCCTGAGAGGGAGGGAGCAACTGGGGAAATTGTTTTATGAACAATATAGATGTCTAACCAATGTACTATATACTTGCAACTAATTTAAATAAATAAATTATTATTTTTTAAAAAAGTAGTTATTGCTGATTAGTGTTGCTCTTAGATCCGGTCAAGAGGTCCCCCAACCTAGGACCTATTTCTAAGAGGGTCCCATTCTGGAGGACCTCTCACTATAGGATGAAGGGTCTGTGAGGTGAAGGATATGCACACACTTGAGCCTGTGCTCTGCCTTTTTGGATCACAGCTTCTGTTGGGAGCAATTCTTGATGAATGCCCTGCAGACAGGGTTGGAGTTGCTTGCAAGCTAGAAGTTTGCAGGGTAGGTGGGCTTGTTTTCTGAAGGAGAAAGTTTGGCTTAATGGATAGCTTATTAGTGGAGGAGGAGGTTTGGCTTAATGTTGAATGTTTCTTGCCCCAGGGAATAAGAGACATTCCTTGCCCCAAGGGATAAGAGACAAAAACAGGAACAAGGATGTTTTGTGAGAACTTAGGTAAAGGTCAGCGATCATTTGCATATGTGTGGGTGTTGCTTCTCCAAGGGTATATATATGCTGTGCTAAATAAACTGGGGGGTCGGAGGCAGTATTTACTGTTAGCCCTCCGGACTCTATCTCTTTGTCTCTCTCTCTCTGTCTCTTTTTTCTATCTTTCTCAATCCCCACTCCCCCTCTCAAGAACTCTTTGATCTTAGCCAGCGGGCTCCGGGAAGCTTCCTGGAATTCCTGCTCTTATAACAGTGAATCTGCTTCTAGTGTCTCTGCCCATAAACAGATGGGTTCCCCAGCATGTTTAGAAAGGAATGTCCTTGAGGAGGTCTCGTGGGGATGCTCAGGGAAGGATGCTGAGGGAGCAGCTGAGCTGACTGCAGGTCCAGTGAATGACTTGCTGACTGTAGGGGAGCTCTGGAGCTAAGATGACCTTTCTGAGTTGTCCCAAGTTGACTCAGAGTGGACAGGCCTTTATAGCCTCACATCGATCAGTCGATCAGTCGTTGAATGTGGGTTGCCCCTGGAATGAGCATGACCTGGTGTGAGGCAGATTTCTGAAGCAGAAGCAATTTTAAAGGGACTAATAACTAAAAATATCTATCTGCCTACATACAATACGTCCATAAGATGAGATGTCTTTCATTGAGGCAGGATCTTGGTGTCACATCACAGGGCTTGCTTCAGCATACTCCTTCCTAGCATCTGTTATCAAAAGAGGAGAAAATTGCATTGGCACACATACCCCTGCTCCCAAGTGTGGCCAAGGGGAGGCTGATTGTAGGGTGTGGGGTGTTGAGGATGAGCTTAAATCCATGAGCTAAGATTTTTACATGAATGTTCATGAAGGACTTTGAGGTGTGGGATGGAGCAGGGCTATGAAGTGGAGTAGGCCTCAGTCCAAAGGCTGGTGGCTGGTTTTCCCTGTACTTTATGCCCTGGCACAGTGCCCAAAGGGTCAGAGAATTCTAAATTTGCACTTGACCTGCCAAATTGTTCTGCAGCGATATTTGTCAAGGCAGAAGAGTAGAACTATTCCATATAATACTTTATTCCATTGAATACTTTATCCTGGTTTAAGTTTTAAAAATATTTAGACAAATGGAATATTGGTTTTCATTTGTATTCTCATCTGGAGCCCTACCAATGTGGTAAGGGGCTTTAGCAGATCACCTGTCCCTGTTGGATCATTTCTGGATAAATTCTGTAGTAGAACTTTGTATGGCACAAAGGTCACTTTGGTCCACCTTTTTAAGTAAAATTTTTTCCAACTGAAGTTCTGAAATTTAATTGTTTTATGTTATATTTGAGTCTATTTGATTTATAAATTAATAATAATATAATAATAATAATAATAATAATAATAATAATAATGATGATGATGATGATGTTTATAAAATTTCTATTTTAGAATTATGGTCAGATTTATTTCTACCCACTCAAGTCAGTCATGTGGTCCCCATTGCCTTTGCTCAGACCCCTGTGCTTTGGAGGAGCTATTTTTGCCAGGTGGTTGGTCTCCAATGCCCAGTGAGGGCCATGCTGGGGATCAATCACATTTTCCTGGCAGGGGCACACCTCCCACCTGCTAAGCTCCTTGAAGGTATGAGAGGAGCAGTCCTCACTTAGATGGAGAAACTTTCCTGGAGACTTCTGTGTCTCTGTGCAAAAGACCGTTTCTCTTCTCAGCTGGAGGCCAATCTAAAGTAGATAGATTATTCCCTTTTATTGTCTCACATAAACTAGGCCATTTGCTCACTTGTTCTTCTTGTTTCTAGTAGATAATTATTACTTTTACCTCTCCTGAAGAACTTCGTTCTTACTTTGTGGACATTTCTCCTACTCGTTCTGTGAATCTGAGGTAGCTGTCAACCACAGTGCCCTTCATTCATGCCCCTGCTTACTGAGATGGGGGTGTATGTGACCCTAAACCATTTGGACAGTCTTTGCCAGGTCTTTGTCTCTGAGCAGAACAACAACTTGGCTTAAATTAATTAAAAGTGACTCATTCTACAGGAAGGAGCCAAGAGTTTTGTTACTGCTACTGAGCTCTACAGAGATAGGTACCCTTTTCCTATCCTTACCTAAGCTGGCTGCATTGGTTTTCTTTTTGATCCTGTGAACTCTCCAGGTGCTTTCCAATAAATTCTTTTGTATCTGAGTTGACCATAGTTGCTTACAAGAAAAGAGCTGTAAGTGTCATACTATTCCTTGGAATGCTTAACCCCAACCCATGCCTACTTTCCAGCTTCACGCCCTACAGATTGCCTATTTTATTTTCCTAACTTGATGAAATAGTCTACCCCTGCCCTCCCTCCGAGTCCTTGATGATTGCCTGCATGGCAAATCAGAAATTGCTCTAATTTACCACAGTGATTTTTCACTTTTAGAACTATAACTGGATTTTAGAGGTTATCTTTAACCTTTAAAAATTCTATAAATTGTGCAAAAAGCTGAAGTAAGGTCTGAGCAATGTTAAATTGTTTTGTCTCAGAATGATGTGTGTATTAGAAATCGTCACAGTAATTGTTCCTAATAAACAACCATGATCTCAGTGGGATACAAAAATAAGTGCTTATTTACCTTCCAAGTCTGCAGGGTTTAGCCAATTAGGATTTAGGTCATCATTAGGGCAGCAGTCCCCAACTGTTTAGGCACCAGGAACCAGTGTTTCTATGAGAATTTAATGCCTGATGGTCTGAGGTGGAGCTGAGGCACTGATGCTGGCACTGGGGAGTAGCTGCAAATACAGAAGAAACTTTCCTTGTTCCCCGGCTCCTCACCTTCTGCTATATAGCCAAGTTCCTAAAAGGCCACAGTCCAGTACTGGTCTGTGGCTTGGGGGTGGGGTCCCCTGATCTAATGTGTTTACTTAGTCAGGTGTAGGTTGGGTAGGTGGCTCTGTTGATCTTGCGTAGGCTCTCTTACAAGTGTGGATGGCTTCTAGGAGGGCCTGAACTGAGATGAGTGGGGCAACTCGACTCTGGGCTTTGAGTCTCTCATTCTCCTCCTGGCATGACATGACTAGCTTGGGCATCTTCTTCTTATGCCATTGGTGGAGAGTAAGAACAAGTGAGCTCAGTCATGCAAGTGCCTTTCACACCTTTTCCTGTCACGCTTGTCAGATTTTCATTGGCTTAAAGGAAGTCAAATGGTTGTACAGAGTGGGAGAGCACTATAGCGTTACAGACAAGGGTTATATGGATATGGGGGGGGTGAGAATGACAAACGGGATCTGTTATTACCTTTAATCTACCACAGGGGTAATTTTTCTTTCTTTTCTTTCTTTTTGCTTCTCCTCATTTAAAGTTCTTTCTAAAACGCACATATACAACTTGTTTAATAAAAGAACATTTCTAAACTAGAGCATATTGAAATCATTGAAGCCTAGAAAGAACTGTATATATTATATGCATTTGGCTATTCCATTGGCTGACGTACTTAGTAATTTATTAAAACTCACTAAAGCAGCTCAATCTACTTGAGTATGCAGGTTACTCTCACACTGGTTATGTATATCTTTCCCTTTTTCTATTTACTGTGACTAGAGTTGATAATTAAATGCTGAAAGGTATTTTTCTTGTAGACTTGAATATACAAGTAGTGCTTTGGCTGAAATCAAATGCTGTGTGCTATCTTACCCAGCACTGAATCCAATGAACTGCCTATTTCTATAAGCTATTTACAGTAAATTTGGAATTCCATAAAACTAGAAGATAATGTTCCAGAGCCTACTCAATTATCTTCTTTTTGCTCAAACAGTAATTAAATACTAATAGCACTAAAATTGAGTCTTATTATCATTATTGCTTATATCATTATAAGCAATAATGATAATATCATTTATTGACTATTCACTAAATGCCAATGTAAGTCTACAAGGTAAATACTACTTCTATCTCTGTTTTTCAATTAAGAAAATAAAGTCAGGATATCAGAGTAGTTATTTACTAGTCACACAACTAGTAAATGGTTTTGCATTGTATTTGCATTTGGATACGAAACTTAAGCACTTGGGTATGGAACTTTTAACCATGTTGCTATACTGGTAGCTATGGTTCTCTAGTTGCATCTACAACCCAGTGGGTCCTCCTAACCCAAGCAGGCTAGTTTCTGGCATCTTTCCCAATCTTGCCAGACCATTGGGAATCCCAGTATGTCTAGAAGAAAATGCCTGCATAATAGGACACAGCTACTGGCTCCTAAAAAATATCTAGCCTTTCTCCTTTATGTTCTTGTAATTGGCTTACTACATTTTGTCCTGCTGCCTATGCTTTCCATTTTAAAGGCCATCTTTTAAAACATACAAAACTCAGGGGGGCAAAAATTTTTATTTGCAAAATAATCGAGGAGTATTTTGTGCTATAATCTAAAATGTTTACAATAGTTAACTCAGGAAAATCTGGCTCTTAATGTAAACACAGTATATGCAGTAAATATCTGCCCAATTACAATGTTGGCCATAGAAAAACCTTTTCCAGTCCCTACCTCACAATATGCTAAGGCAGGGAAATGCTTCTTAGCAGTTTTCTTAGACTCCTGTCTTTTCCACAACAACAAAAGGCAATTTTCTATTTCTATGCAGCTATTTAGAAAGTTAAAATTTCCTTTTTAAGTTTGAGAGGACAAAAGAATCATTAAGAATATTTGGTTTGAGATAATCACTTACACTGTTGGTGAATCAAAGTTGTTTTTTTATAATGCAGTAACCAGAGCATTTCAAATAAGTTACACAGGTGAGTCTCATTCTGTGCATAGATAAATAATTGTATGGCAATCAAATTTTTAATTGTATGGCAATCAAATTTTTGTAAGTAAAATTACATTTTAAATATACAATATTCATAAGTTACTTATTGGATATTTTTTGTTAGTAAAATGTTTGCTTTATACAAATTATTGCTCAATAGTTACAAATATAAATTCATCTATTATAATAGTGAATTTATTTAAAAAAGAAACAGATAGTTAACATGTAAAGTATACATATTTATAATAATTGCAGGAAGAAAAGAAACAATGCATGTTTGTAAAAGACATTGACATTTCTAAAATTGTAAATATAATATTGATATTTGAAAAATATATGTATTGTATAACGAGAAGTAATATATGATCGGGCTTAAGGTGGGCAAAGGTTGCAATCATAAAAGAAGAAAATGGGAAAAAAAACTTTTTAAGCTCTAGTTAAGGACCAATTTTTTATGTTTAGTGAAAAGTTTTGATGCAGTATTCAACTTGTTTCTTAGAAAGTTTTACCTGAATAATTTTTTCTTTATTACGTGCCATCATATTCCACATGTGTCGTTGACATAATTTTGAACTCTTTTCTTAGTGAGTTGAAGTTAAATGTCATACTCCTCTTCTTCAAAATTGACACAAACCAGTTCTCCCTTATGAACTAAGATGAAAACTTTCAACACTGTCTCTCTCTATTAAGTTTCCCATTGGTTAAATAAATGAAGAAATTGTGAGTAAATATATCTTGGTTACCACAGTAAATCTATCTTTTATATTATATGGAGTATTATTACAAAGGTCAAATCTGATAAATATCTCTTTGACAACTGGAAAATACAAAGCAAATATACGTTTTTATTGTTTATCTGGATAGAGGTTACACATTATATTATCTTAAATTTATTATAATGGCCATTGCATTCATTTTCATCTATGTGTTGAATGGTAATTCCCCAAAAGATATCTCCACATTGTAATATCAAGAACCTGTAAATAGGGCCTTATTTGGAAAAAGGACCTTTGCAGATAATTCAGGTTAAAGATCTCTAGATGAAAATATCCTAGATTATCTGAGTGAGCCCTAAATCCAATGACAAGTGTCCTTATAACAGAAGAAAAGACACCGAGACACAGAGAAGAGGGCCATGTGAAGACAGGGGAAGAATTTAGAGTAATACAGCCGCAAGTCAAGCCACCTAGTGCCACCAGAAGCTGGAGGAGGCAGGAAGGATTCTTCCCTAGAGCCTTCTGAGGGAGTGCAGCCCTGCTGACATCTTGATTTCAGACTTCTGGTTTCCATTTGTGAGAGAATAAATTTCTGTTGTTTTAAGTCACCAAGGTTGTGGTAATTTATTATGTCAGCCCCAGGTAACTAATACACACATCATATAGGCAGAGACTAGTATGCTGCAGAAAACAAACGACCTATTGTTATTGGTTCTTCATGCTGGGCATAGAGGAAGAAAACAAGCCCAAGAATGTTCATCTCTGTAGCTCGCCACTGGAAGGAGAACTCCAACATGTCTTTCGTCTACCACTACTACTAAGATGTAGAACTAGGTGAAAACACTCTACAGTATTTAGTAGTTAATTTTTACTGAAGTATAGCTTGCTATACTATATATATACTATAAAGTACACAGATCTCAAGTGACGAATTTTTACATGTATGTTTACATAATACACACACAACTGAGTAATAGTAACCACCATTTAGATGAAAATATATAATATTTTTGGCATGCTAGAAGTCTTTTACCTCTGTTCTATTAAAACCCACCTATACACAGTTCCCTCCTAAAACAAATGTCTAACTTTTTTTTAAAGACAGATTAGTTTTACTAGTTATTAAACTTTATAAAATCAGATCACACAAGTTTTACTCTTTTGAGTCATTTTGATCATGATTATGTCTCTAAAAATTCTTCCTCTTTTTTGTTATAAGCAGTACATTTTTTTAACTGCTAGGTAGGTAAATATACCACAAGTACTTATTTATTCTATTGTTAATGAAATTTGAGTTTTTAGATTTTGGTGATCTTGAAATACGTTGCTAAGAATTCTTATTTTGGTTTTAGTGGACATATACATTTATTTCTCTTGGGTATATATATGTAATAATGGCATTCTTTAGTCACAGTAGGCATATATTTAGTTTTAATAGGTACTATCAAGTACTATTCTGAAGTTATTGTATCATTTCACACTCCCATCAACAATGATGAGAGTTCCACTTGTACATCCTTGTCAACACAGAATTGTTAGCCTTTTTAGTTTTATATCAATTCAGGTATGTATTTAGTTGTGTCTTATTTTGGGTTTAATTTGAACTTCCCTATTAAGTAAAACTGTTAAGTATCTTTTTGTGTGCTTATTGACTATTTTGATAGCCTTGTTCATAAAATGCCTTTCCTTATTGAAAATTTCTCTTTTTACTCATGCAAATGAGGGGCAGAGGTAATCAGTCACTCTTTCATAAACAGAATTTAATTTTTCTGTGCATTGATTTATCCCAAAAGATCTTTAAACCTTGCTTCATTTTGTGTTCACCTTTATATACATTGTGGATTTAGACTTTTTCTTTAGTTTTCCTATATTAATTTTAGTCACCAAAATGTTTTTGAATATAAAGCTATTGTTATATTACCTACTTTCAGAAAGCACAGTCCTTTGGACTGTTATATAAATTATATAGTCCTATAGATAAATTATTAATTAAATATTTATTTCAATATTATTATAATATTATTAATATCATAGTAATAATAATAGTATTAATAATAGTAATTAATGAGAAAATAAATGACTCGTGTGAAGTAGGACACTCAAGATTAGTGTTAGAGCCTCTCAACTACTCAGACTTCCATTTTTCATTCAGCTGGATTTTGTGATCTCTATAGAGACTATTCCATATTTTTCTTCTTTTAAATTGTTTTATATGAGCTTTAAATATACAGTGTAATGGTTAGACATTTATATAAAATTTATGAAGTGATCCCCATTATTACTCTAACACTCATCTGGCATTAAACACAGTCATTACAATGATATTGACCATATTCCCTATGCTGTATGCTATATCCTTGTAATTGTTATGTAACTACCAATGTGTACTTCTTTATCACTTCACCTTTTTCACTCAGCCCCCCAACTCTCCTCTCCTGTGACAATCATAAGTTTGTTCTCTGTATCTGTGAGACTCTTTTCATTTAATTTGTTCCTTTCGTTCATTAGATTCTGCATATAAGTGAAATCATATGGTATTTATCTTTCTCTGTCTGACTTATTTCACTTAGCCTAATACCCCTAGGTCCATTCATGTCATTGCAAATTGTAAGATTTCAATTTTTTTATGGCTCAGTAATATTCCATTGTGTGTGTGTGTGTGTGTGTGTATATATATATATATATATATATATATATATATATATATATATATATATATACTGTGACTTCTTATCCAATTGTCTATCAATGGGCACTTAGGTTAATTTCATATCTTGGCTACTGTGAATAGCAGTAGGGGTGCATAGATCTTTATAAATTAGTGTTTGGGTTTTCTTTGAATAAATACCTAGAAGTACAATTGCTCAGTCAAAAGGTAGTTCTATTTTTAATTTTTTGAGTACCCTCCAGACTTTTCCATAGTGGCTGTACCAATTTGCAATGTATGTGTTATGATTAGCTAGACTTCAGGTTGTTCTCCATTTTGATTGTTTTATAATTTGGTAGTAATTTTAATATGGTCATGGGAGGAAGCAAACCTCACTTTTACCTGGCCCACCATCTTGACAGGAAGCTCAAATCATTTAAATTTTTTTTTATTAATTTTCTTAATGCATCATGTTATTACAGAATAAAATCATTGTAAGTTATTAACAAAATAAACTGTTTTTTGTTTGTTAGAATATCATGGTAGGTACTTATGCCCCAGGGCCAAGAGACCCATTTACTATTTAAAATAATGTGTTCAGGACATTTGATATTATATATTATAGAAAAATGAATCTCTGAGGAATAAATAATCTGCTTATAATATTAAAACACTTTATCTTTCTAATTAAAAATTTATTACCAAAAAGCTAAAGCTGAGATTTGCTTAGCTTCTGGATTTCCTTCTATGTGCTGTTTTGTTGTTTTAGTGGGGACAAAAAGAGAAATTGCATAATGTTGGTTTAAGCATATGGCCTTATCTTGAGAACAGTCATAAGGTTTTAATAGAAAGTGTAGAACGTTAAAAATAGGATTTTAGGTGTTACATTCTTAGTCTTTGTTAGAGGACAAAACAATTAAACAGTAGTTTTTTTATGAGCACTCCTGATGTAATATTTATTTTTATTTGCTGTTCATTTATATTTAGTGCGTGTTGTAAAATGGCATAAGGCTATCAAGTAACTTTGGAAGTAATAATGGGAAACAGCTCTTAATGAAGATTTTTTTTAAAGATTCATTCTGAAGTGTATTAAACACGTATTCAGCTAAATAAAGCATCACAGATTTAATTCATACACATAATAAAACCTTTCCATGTACTTGCAGAAATAACACAAAGATCAATAACCTGAAAGGAGCCAGAGGAATGGAAATACACGGTAGATGAGGCTAATTTTTTATGAAACAAGAGAAAAATTATTTAAAGGTTAGTGACAGATTAATATGGTCTGCTTTACATTTTGCCACTATGTTATAAAATAGTTACATCTTTTCCCATAATTTTAATCAAAACCACTGAGGGAGAAAAGTAGGCATCTAGAAAAATGAACCTAGAGGGTGACTAAGGACCTTGAAAAAAATATTATATTCTTAATGGGCTGTTATCTTTATTTTATAAGGACCTCATTTTTGAGTTTTGTTGGACAACTACATACTTAGCCTGTGAAGTCATGGTAAATAATGATAACATCTTGATATTAAGAAAACACCTTTATTTTTTGTTTTTAAAAATGTTGGAATATAAAACAATAGATGAACTTATTTTTGATACATTTGACATTTAAAAAGTATATGGTTAGTGGAAATCTAGGCATTTAAAAGTAACATATTGACTTCATGAATATTTGCACATGAAACATAAAAAAAAGAACAAACTTAAGAGTACTAGTTGTTTCCACTGATAGAATAGATTGAGACAGTTGTTCTGGTTGGCTATGTGTGTGTCTCCTCCTTTCATCATAGCTCTATGTGTCTTCCCAAAGCTTTGCAAGAGATATGAGAGACATTAACAGCTATGTGAGGACACTTGCAAAATAAAGCAGATCTTTCTTTTGTCAAGACTAAACAGCAAGGACAAACTCAAATACCCATGGGAGCTAGGCAGGCTGTTTAACAACACAAATTGAGCGACAAACAGCAGATAATACAGACGGCATAATTAAGAAGTGGTTGTGACTCCCAGAAATCAGAGATCTTATGCTTGGTTAAGATAACCCAACTCCAATCAATTGCACGAAAATCTGTTGCTATAGTTTGCTATTTATATTTTAGAGCTATAACCACCATAACTTTCTTGGAACTTTTTCTTCTTTAGACAAAATTAAAGCTGAATTCGTGAAACCCCAGGGGACTCTCTACTTGTAAATAATGTCATGGCTTTATTCATCAACCATGGGGTTGAATAGCTGTTGTTTTCAGTACAGTAATGCTACTCTCAAAGTTGAGATCATAAAGTTAATTCTTTCATTAATGTCACAGCCTTGAGTTTAAATGCATTCCTTTGGAGAGCATTATTTGAAGGAGTACCTACTATAAGTCACATAACTGGAAGAGTTATAAAGATGAATAATATGCATTATCTATTTTCACAGTCCGATGAAGGCATTGGTGGATACAATTTAAATGCAGTCAGAAGATAAAGGTCATGTAATATAACATGTTTTATACAATGATGAATTATTTTACACTTTGAACAAACTGATTTCAATATTTATTTTGGTTTCTAACTATGTAACAATTCTAAATAACAGTATTTTCTCTTAATTTTAACCCTTGAATTTCTAATTTCTTATGTACTGTTATTGTGAAACCTTAATACTGACTCTATTTATACCCAGTACTGGAGTGCTCATATATTGAATAGTATTTAGATTAGAAGGAGATTATATTAATACTTCCAAGGAAGGTATAGAAGCATTTTTTTGAATGTAAGGTAAACAAAAAATTTAAAAGTCATTCTTTATATTTTTCAGTTATTGACTTTCCCTGACTCTGAAGTGAGTAGTGACAAATATCCTTCACTCCTGGTACTGATACCAGTTCTGACTAGGTGAAGAGTAAATTGGAGAGTTATTTTCATCAGGAGGAAGAATGTGATACAGTTATTACAGACACTGTCCTGGTGGTCTCTGTGCATACATCTGTTGAGGTAGTCCAGGTCGTGGGGTTGGGTTTGTGCCTCTGTGTCTTTAGCACTCCAGTTTGCTGTGGTACCTGGAACCCAACCCTGAATTTCAATTTATGAGGCCAAGGCCCTGATGCTTCCCTTGTGATGCTATTATCACCTTTCCTGTACTACCAGCTACTTGATTGTCACCCCTCTCTGAGCATCATCAGGAACCAGTTTTGTCACTTATGCTCCCATTGGTCTATCCAATTCTTTCAATTGACCTTCTTGAGCAGCCATACCTGTGTGAATCAGACTGACTTCTCCACATGAGCCTGAACCAAATTTATTAATTTGCTGGTTATTTTTACAACTGATTTGCATATCCAGTAGCCTCAAATGTGAACTTTCCCTCTTATCCTCTCTAGGTGATGCTGAAAGTCCTACTGTTTTGTGGTGAAGCCTGTCTGAGACTCCACAATATTTGCATGATAGTCAGAAGTTTTTAAAGTTCTTTGGTATCATAATTTGAATTTCAGAACTACCAGTCAAGTGTACTTTCCAGAACATCATACAATCTCATTTCCATAGGACCGTATTAGAAGAATGAGCAATGTTACGAGGTCAAAATTATTTGACAAGGAATTTCTTTCTTTGCTTATATCAGAATGATCTTTAGCCATGAGATGTGCTCATATAGAATTAATTTCCAATTAAAAAATGATATATATGACTTCTGGTTTTGATCGCCTCCTTGGCAATAGAATATTTCCATTGGGAAAATCAGAGGTTAAAGACAGTTGTTACAGGTATCGCTGTTGTTTATGTTTTGCACAATGACATCATCACAGTAGTATTCACATTTCTCATTTGTCTTTTGTTTCTTTTCAATCAAATTTATGTCTCATAATAAGGTGGCAAAGACTCTGAAGCAGAAATTGAAACTTTACAAATTATTATTACACCTTTAACTGAGAAGGGGAAAAAGTAGAAAGTGTAAAAAAATATAACTCTTGCCTTTAAGTTAAGATTTTGGGGGCCTTAGCCTTCTAGCTCTTCTCTTGGATAATTTAAAGGTGAACCCTTCTCTGGCACATGGGAATAATTTAAAGGTGAACCTTTCTCTGGTAGATGGGAGGAATGATTAGGTTGATTAACTAAAGGCATATTCTTCAGATTTTATTTTTGGCTCCAGCATAGATTTTATTGAATTCCCTTCCTGAGCCATCATCCACTGTGTAATGAACATACATCATTTGCTGTAGTGAGGCTGCTGTGAAATGAAGCATATTATCTACTCTGTTGAGGGAAAAAATCATTTTCAAATCTCTTATTTTACTTTCTTATGACTTTTGAACAAAAACTATACCACCTGGAAGTTATCATTTCCCAGTTTCATTTTCAGACCTAGGTGATCTCTTTTGCTCACACACGTGCAATTATGTTTTATATTCTGAAGGTTGTTGAAGATATTGCCAATGATCTTTCTTCAAATCCACTTTTTCTTGAGTAGTGTCATCTCTATTTTCAGCATATATAAATGACTGAGATATTCAGATATTTGCCTAAAAAATAAGTTATTTTTGAAAGCTACTTAATGGTTTGAGCTGGTATTAAAAAATATTGTAATTTACATGCACATAAGTGAAAATTTGTTAAACTAGCTGTGTTAGTAAGGTTAGGATGGATTATACTGCTGTAACAAGTTAGCCCTGAAATTTGATTTAAGATATACGAAAAAGTTTAAAGATAAAAAGAGATTTGTATAATGATAATGAAGACTATTTAGACTCAGTCTACTATCTAAGGTAGCTCCTTTCTGTGTGATGACTGAGAAACACAGGCCATCTGCTTCTTGTGGTACTTCCATCTCAACATGTGGCTTTTACAATTGTTCCTAAAGATATGATAGGCTCTTAAAGGCCATAGTCTGGAGTGACCAACATTGCTTCCACTTACATTTTGTTGCCTAGAACAGGTTTTCTCAACCTTGGTGTTATTGGCATTTTGGTCTGAATAATCCTTTGTTGTTGGTTGACTGTCTTGTGCATGGTAGGATGTGTAGCAGCATCTCTGTTCTCTTTACGCTAGATGCCAGTAGATGGCCTACAGCTGTGATAACTGAAGACATCTCTAGATATTACTAAATGCCTCCTGATGGTGGTGGGGAGAATGTGAAGGTTCTTAGTTAAAAACCACTGAACTGTAACTGGTCATTTAGCTCTAACTAAAATATCGTTGGGGGGAAATGTTCTTCTTGTATTTGCAGGAAAGAGGAGAACCAGATGTTGATATGCACCAGTAGTCTATAATACATTAGCTAATAGAAATGGAGAAAGCTCATAATTTTGATACATATCTAAACACATATAAAAATGTTAATGCTTCAATTTTAACAAAAAATGTATAATAATGTATGTCCAAAATAAATTGAACAATTCTTAAGTGCTAACTAAATTTTATTAAATTGTAAAAAATAACAGCAGTGAAAATACATTAAAATAATAATTTTAAAAAGTTGAAATTATTATTATATTTGATGATAGAGGCTTAAAATAAACATTAACTATATTGTAAATATGAGTGTTCGAACAAATTAGTGTTACTATGAAAACTTGTTTAGCATCTCTGAATGTATGTTTAATGTTGAAAATAATTTCTTATTAGACATTGAAATAACCATTTCTGGGATATATTAGTTCATTGTATCTTGTTCACACATGATGACTATGATAATTTGTTTTGTAAATGTGTTGCTAAATTGTATGTATTAGTCATGGAATAAGAATATATATTAGTCACATCATAACTAGTCAGAATCCTTACAGTTACTGGGCTAGTAACCTGGTGGAACTACCTTCTGGGAAAGATAGAGAAAAGAAGGAAAGAGTGGAGAGGGAGATAGATTTATTAGAAGGTGCTTCTGTTGTACAATAACAAATATCTTTTTTTTTTTTTTCATGTCACATTCTGGTTGTGACTCTGCTCCACATATATTCTTATTCTGGGACTTGGGCTAAAGTAGCAGCTCCTATCTCAGACTCAGGGAGGGCAAAAAAATAGTCATCCAGCTAGGTCATGGTTTCCAAAATTTCTGCTTGGATATCATAAAAAAGCAAACCACATGGCCAAGCCTGATGCTAATGGGTTAGGGAACAGTGTCCTCCCACAGGGAGATACTGCAAGTGACATGACCATAGGAGGGACATAGAGGGCGTCTTACCAAGAGGGGCAGCAAATCATTTTGAACATTAATAGAAAGTACCACAGATGTTGAGATGGATCACTGAAGATGGAGACAGGCCTTAAACTGGGAGCAAAATTGTGCCACCTCTGCTTTTTTTCTGTTTTAGCTGCATTTTTTTTCTAACTGTGGAAAGTAGTATGTAGTCAATAGCAACAAAAATGAGAAGGATTTCTCTCCAGGGATTAGTTCTGAACATCCTTGATGAGCTGATTTGTTAGAAGGAGTTTTTGCTACATACTGACATGGCTGATCAACCACTCTATGTGGTTGAAAGCAAAGCACTGAGAACTCAGCCTGTCTATAATCACATCTTAAATGGGATGAATATTTCCCTAAAGGAGAGCAGGAATGCTGTTGCTAGAAGCAGGTATAGGTGCTGGGAAGACCAGAAAAGATGCCTACTATATATAGAGATGAAATCATTAAAATGTACTAGGCCAGAATAGAAAGAAACAATATAAAAAGTCTTTACATTTTTGTTCTACCAGTCCCATAGTTACACAAAAAATTTGCCAAGATCAAGAGATAAAGGTTGCAGAAAAGCTCAAAAATCAATTTTGGGGAAAAATAATTCTCAAATGTTCTTTATAAACCTTTGAGTGGGGACACAGAACCTTAAAAGCTTATTACTCCATTAAAGTAATATTATTAACTTGACAAAGAAGGTAACTTAAACTTGCTTTACTTTGGTTCCCAATTATTATTGATTTTTTAAAGAATTCTTTTGATGTGCTGAGATTGCTTAATTCAGAGAGTTGAAAAAGGATCAGTGAACCAACAACTGTATATTGTAGCCATTTCTAGACAGGCTGGGAATAAAGAGGAGCTCAAATTATAGTCATTGACTTTGAAGTGTTTGCAGGTTAGATGTAGAGATAGAAGCATTCATGAGAAGAGATAATAGCACAGGTTCTGTATGACAAATACCAAAAGGATAGAGACACTGAGCTTTCACAGCCAGGGCTCTTTTAGTCATTGGCCAAAGAAGTATAGGAAAATGAGAACCCTGAGATCACAAGGGGCATTGTAACAGGCTCCATTTCCAGGGAACAGGTTTGTCCAGGCAGGCAGGTGGACTGTGGTGTCAGAATTTGGCAGCGGGTTGTGAAAATTTAACTTTCCATATTAAGGCACTGGTTTTCAACTCAAGGTGAATTGACCCCTACAGAACACTTGGTAATGTCTGGAAATAATTTTGGTTGTCACATCAAAAGAGATGATGGAGCTATTTGTATCTAGTGAGTAGACATCAGGCATGCATGTCTTACATTGCACAGGACAGCCTCTCACAACAAGAATGATCCAGCTCAAACTGTCAGTAGTGTTAAGGTTGAGGAATACTGCATTAGCAAGTTCTATGGAGAGGAAGTAGATCTGGACTAGGGTGAAATATAAATAAAAAAATAAAAATATGTCAGAGTCATTGCAATGAGTGAACCCATGGGAGTGCCTGATTGGGTAGTCTTGTCCTGAAATTTCCTCATCTTCATTTCTTGCATTTTGATTTGGGCCCATGATTGGCCACCCTATCCCTGACTGATGGAATTCTAACAAGAGTATTAGAGTTAGGTGGAACCCTACAGGTAATCTACATCCTGGGTCAGGAAAACTCAAAATGTCTTCAATGGCTATATTGTTAATCAAATATATGACTCAGTTCAAATGTAAAAATAAAGGGTGGCTCTGTCAGCCGAAAGGACTTTAGGAAACAATATCCCAGTAGCAATGACCAAACTAGTACTTGGGTTTTGGTTTCTAATACTATTCTCCAATAAAAGAAACTGGGCTCTTGGAGAAATAGGTGATTCTAGGACAGGAAGTATAAAATGTAAATTTTAAGTATCTTATAGTGCTAGAAAGTAATAAAGTGCTACTTCCTTTCCCCAAACCTAGTGCAATGCCCACACTGGGTATGTCAAAGGAGAACAGGATCCAACTGAAACAGCTTCAAAGAGCAAAGGCTAGGACAATTTGAGCAATAAAACAAATAAAGTAGTATTGGGTTATAACCCAAAGTGTGAAATAAATATCTGTGGGTCCATATTGACATAAACAAGCAATTGAATAGTAATTTACCCTTTCTTAATTTATTAAAGGAGAAGAGACAAATATCCCACATTGAAGAATTTCAGGGAGCAGGAATATAACTACTTATTTTTTAAGTGTGGCCTATACATAGTTACTGCCTTCTAAAGTATGCAGTGTGGAAAGGAGGAAAAAGTAACTTTACAGTGGAAAAGCCTGACAAATACTACTTCAAGTGATTGGGTCAATATGAACAGTCATAAATCATGTTGACAGTATATACCCTTGCTATGATGTGATGAGAATGGCACTTTACTTTTGTGATCTTCCTCCCCCAAACCTCTAACCCTAGTCTATTTATAAGAAAAACATCAGATAGATTCCAATATAGCATTCTACAAAATATCTGACCATACTTCTTAAGACTGTCAAGGTCATCAATAATAAGAAAAAGTCTGAGAAACTGTCACAGCTCAGATGAGCCTAAGGAGACCTGATGACTAAATGTATGTCGTATGAATGGGATCCTGGAACAGAAGGAGGACATTAGATCACGAGTAAGGAAATTCAAATAAACTAAGGACTTTAGTTAATAATAATGTATCAATATTGCTTTATTTCTTGTACCAAATGTGCCATACTCATATAAGATGGTAACAATACGGGAAACTCTGCAGAGGATATATGAGGATTGTATTCTATCTGGTCAATTTTTCTTTAAATCTAAAACTGCTCAATAAATGAAGTCTATTTGTTTAAAAATATTAAAATGGGGGAAGGGTTATGATGTACTAGAAAATGAATGTCCTGCCTATATAGCATTTGCAGGCTGAAAAAATAAATGATTTGTCTTGCAGTGAAACCTGGTCCATAGATGCCCAATTTGTAGCCCTCAATATGGTTAACCACCATTATTTTTCAGATAATAGGAGCAGAGTCCCATCATCAGAAAAAAGTTTACTGAAGCTGCATAGCTCACTTGCAAAGTCTGGCTCCTGGAAGCCTTCTCCTCTGGGCCAGTGCTCTTTCCTAAGTGGTCTCTGCTATGGGCCTGATGCCGTAGTAGTGAAGAGTAGCAGACATAATGACAAGAACAGTTGTTTTTTGCTCTTTATTTTACAATGTATGTGACTAGAACAAGACTGAAACTTACTACACAAGAAAAATAAAATTTAGGAAATGGAATTCTTAATACAACTAAGTTATTAGAAGAGGAGTTTTAACATTTGTCAAATACTTTTAAGAAACAAAGGAATACCATAATTCTTTATCTTGTCATAAAGTTCATAGGAGTTAAAATTGGTGAACAAAGAAAAGTATACTTGTGGAGTTTAACAAAACTTTTTTTACAGCGGTAATAAGAAGAGAATAAGTGACCCTGTTTGGGAATTTATAAAAATCTGAAATTCTTTGAATGATCCAAGATGAGATATTTAGCTAGTAGTCAACATTCAGGCTAATTTCACACTTAGCTAAGTTGTAATTTTATGACTATGGACCTGACAGAAGCTGATGATGAATTTAGGAAAATGTTGCTGTGGTTGAATACTTTGATGCTATTAATGCATTTTAGATGAATTGATATCCTTGTAAATGAGCAATAAGTGTAGCATATAAACATGAAATAGAATTTTTAGAAGTGTTATTAATCTTTTAACATGGAAATATCCTACATTAATCATCAGTTTGAAAATGGACTATTTTTATTTTGAAAAATTGGTTATAATTTTATAGGCTTTCAAAAGTCAATTATCAATTCTAAAAAGGCATACTTAATGGAAAAAAAAATGTGGTTTTCCTCTCATCATCAAATCAGACTCTTGGAAACCTCCTAGACTGCTTCAAGTTCCCATCTCCTTTCTCTTATGTTAAAAATTGGTAATATTTTTGAGCACTTGCTATGGATTATCTCATTTAATCCTTAATACAATCCCCAGAGAAGGAATTATTATTTTACTGTTTTACAGATGTGGACACTGTGAAGATGACTTAGCTAGTAAGTGGCAAAACTGGGATTTAAGTCCAGGATGTCAGACTCTAAGTAAGATCATGTGCTTACTCTCTGTGTTCTACTGGCACACTTTAGTTGTTTACAGAAATGAAAACTGATTCTATCATAGATACTTAAAATTTTGCAATGGCTTCTAATTCCTAAGAGGAGCAAGACTCAAAGAAGTCTTCCTCTATGAACCTCTTGCTGCTCATCAGCACCCCAAGAGGGGATCAGGTGGTCTTGTTACATGTTCCCATTATGTCTTGTGATTTTTATTTTATAGTACTTACCACAAATCCAGTTATATATTTGTTTGATTATCTGTTCAATAACTTTTATCTCTAGTCTGTAAGCTCCCCCAGGACAGAGACCATATAATTCATCATTGTCTCCCCAGCACTAAGAATAGTTTCTGGGACATAGTAAACCATGAAGAATGTTCATTGAAGAAATAATGGCAAAGAAAAATTTATTTAAATATGGTAACAAAACATTTGAATAGAGTACGTTAGACCCCTACAGTACTTACAGTCCATGTGAGGGACTATCACATAATGAGATTTTTGTTACTTTCATAATAAAATGTCCTTGGATAGAGTTCTAAATAGAATTGTTCTGTACTGAAGTCAATTCTTTATTTATGCAATGCTATGAAAGTGAGACATAAGTATATCAAAGTTTATTATACACATTTTTGTATTTAATATTTTCTTCTGTCATTACCACAATAAGAAATATCTAATTGTTGTAATCATTGCTCTTAACTGTTATCTGTTTTTATGGTTATTTACTTATTTACTTACATATGTTTGAAAATCCCCAAAATAAAAAATTCTAAATATATGTACTTATATCTGTCTGTCTATCTATCCATCCATCCACCCACCCACCTACCTGTCTACCTATCTACTTATCGTCTATCTATCCATCTAGAGAAAGTGAAAGAGAAGTAAAATAAACCCTATATTTTCATTACCTTGCTTCAGCACTTATTAATATATGGCCATTCTTGTTTCATCAATATCTTCATCAATTCCCACGTCTAGATTGTTTAGAAGCAATTTCTAGACTCGTGAATATTTCAGTATATATTTCTATAAGAAAAAACTTTCAAAATATGATACAATCATAATACCTCGATCACAAAAAGATTTAATAATATTTTCTTAATATTTGATAATATTTCCTAAATATCTTTTCAGCAGTTGCATTTCCTCAATTGTCTTATAGAATCTTATAATTATTTTTCAGTTTATTTGAATTGGTTTCTAAATAAGATTCCTATATTGCAACTGGTTATATCTTTTGAACTATAGAATTACTATTTTCTTTATTTGAGTATTATCTAGAATTAAATCATTCTCACTTTAGAAAGAAATAGTTTAGTCAATAATAGTTAACCTAAAGTTAAATCTGTGTTTGTATGCACCTTGAAGAATTTTTGGTTCTATTTAATAACTGGTGTTCCTAGTTGTTACTTGCAGCACTTTAACAATTTAGAAATCAGATCAAATGGCCTTTGTCAAATCAATATGGCCCAACATCAGGATGCAGGGAACAGAATATTGTGAAGAAACGAAAACATTCCCTTCCAATAAACTGGATAAATCTTTCAACCAGCTTATTGTTTTGGCTATTCCATGGCTGACGGAAAGGACTAAAGAAAAATGTGGATTACCCAAAGGGAAAATCATGGCTGTCTTTTAGTGTCAGAAGTTATAGGATTTTTAATGTTTTCTCTACTACTGGCTGAAGCAGAGTGTGAATGGGTGATGGAATAACTTACAAAATGCAGAAATAAATCCAGCTAGTCCAGGAAGCTTACTGAAGGGCAAAATATAATCATTGTGAATATTTTCTCCTCTGAGAACTGCATGAGGGGTTTATTGATTGAGAGAAGGCAGAGTAAAATAAATATTTTCAAGGATATTTTCAAAAGGTTCCACATTATGGTGATGTTGGATATTGTATATTTGCTTTGTCTGGATAGCTGACATCTCCCATTTTTCAAAATCTGTGTATGGCTTGGTTTGTGTATTTGTCATGTACAGGATTTTTTATCTTCAGATTTGCCAAGGATTCTCTTTACTCATTCTGGTTCCATAATGCACAGCCCTTAGTAAACAGAATCTGTTACTTACCACTAAAAGTAGCTTTTCCTTAATGGTAAAAGGATGATGCTTAAATTAAAAACCATCAATCTCAAGCCAGCTATTTAGATAGCTGTGGCTTTGAGACTAAACAAAGGGACGTTTCCTATATAAAAATTAGGTACTGAGCAATGAGCACTGAGTTCTTGTCAATTTTTTATTCACTCATTCATTTAAGAGGTTCTTGAACTTGGCTATGCATTACAATTACTCGCTAATCTTAAAAGAAGATAAAACAGTGATGCTTGAATCTCTTGTTCCAGAGTCTGATTAAATTTTTCTGGATTGAGCCTGGGTATCTATCTGTTTAAAACTCTCTTATGTTTCCAATATACAACAGTTCTGAGCATAGTTGTTTTTAGATACTTGATACAGTGGTGAACCACAGAGATACTGGCCTTGCTCCCAGGAAACTTACATCTGGATTGAAAAAAGTGGATCATAAACATGTGGATAAGATACATTCATCTAGTGCTAAGTTCAAAGAGGATAGAAATAGAAAAGGTAGAAAAGTACTGATGGGGAGATACTTGAGAAAAAGTGGTTAGAGAAGCCATCTTGGGAGATGAGAATTAAACAGAAACTTGAATGAGTTTATTATGCCTAAGAGTAGAAGAGAAAGTTATTGCTTCAAAGATGGATCAAAATAGGTAAATCTCACCTATGTTAATGTTAAGTGCTTAATTTTCTTTTGAAAGTTAAGTGCTAGGACTCAAAATTTTAATAGTTTAGTTTTATTGAACACTTCAGGCACTGTACTAGGCACTGAGAGAAAAAGGACAAATAAGGCACAAGAATTTTTTAATCTAGGGCAGTCCAAATTCACATATCTAATATAAAATGGAACATACTAACACAGAGGTAATGACAGAAAGTTCTTGACCGATCAGTGCACTTCAGACTTCCTTTAGCATATTCAAGGGACTACTCAGCCTGTTTTCTATGTAGCAATTCTTTTCACCTTAGTTTTGACTTTTGCCTTTCATATTTTAGAAAAGTGGTTTTGAATGAAAGCTATAGCTGATATGTGTTAGGAAATTGTACCAATCTTTGAGTAAAATTGATCAGTTGAATAATTTAGTATAAGAACATGTACTCTCTTATTGTGAACTCTGCTAAGTAGTGATTGAAAATGAATATGATGTAACTAGTTACTTGGATGAGTTCAAGGAAAAATAGGTAAAATAGAAAATTATAAGCGCTAAAATAAGGTTTGCAAACTGTGTGTGGGTGAGTGGAGGAGGGAGTGAAGAATTTAAACTGATGATAAGCCTCGTTAAGATCCAGGGTACCTCAGAGGGCTAGTGCTGGCTCCGTACTCATTCTACAAGATGGTGCAACCAAGATGGAGTGGTTTTTGATGGAACCTCAGTATCAAGGTGATAAATTATGCCAATAGTTGATTATTTAAGAACATCTTAGAAGACAGTTAAAGAAATGTATATCTTCAGTAAGTCTATTCATTTTGATTTTTTTTCTTGATTGTGTTTTCTTTTTTCTGCTCTTTACTTTCACTTCAAAAGCAATTCTGGGTGATTTTTAATGGTTAATTAATACCCTAAGGTTACTTTCTGTGTTTGCCTTTTACAGAAATCGTGAATAGAATTTAGAGAAATTAGTACAGATAAAAAACAGGAGTTGGATAAAAATAGTAATTTTACAACATCTCCCCCACTCCTTGCAGTTTAAAGCTTCTTGTGAAATATAAACAAGGATTCTGAGAATTCCCAGTGGAAGGTGCCAAAAATCACAGTCTCCCTTTAGAAAGGGAGTTTCCCCTGAGAATCTCTGTGCAAAAGAAAAGTGAGTTGTTATGATCATTTTATAGCTACCCTAAAAAATCCTTGAGGGGAGAGTCTTCTTGTGATAAACCTAATTTTCTATACAGTGATTGTTGGTTATGAACACTTTCATTACTTATTTTAACAATAGAAAACCTTCAATAAATTTTTGCTATTATCAGTATTATTCATCATTTAGTTAAGTGATAAACCTCCAGATTGGATCTTATCTAACTGTCCAGTACCAAAAAATTTTACCCATCTTACTTAGTTATTCTGTATTTAATATTTGATTCTATTCTTCTACCAGTTGATTAACTCTATTAAAATAACTCTAAGATTGATGTGGGCAGGGAATTCTAACTAAATACACAGCTTAGGATTTTTCACCTTTATTGAAGTATAATTGATACACAAGAATTCTATATATTTAAGGCATGAAACCTAATATTTTGATATATGTATCACACTGTGAAAGGCTCACCATTATTAAACTAATTAACATATTCATCACCTCCCATGGTTACTTATTTCTTTTTTTCTTTTCTTCCTTGTCAAAGATCAGTTGATCATAAGTGTGTGGATTTATATCTGGGCTCTTTGTTCCATTCCATTAAGTTATATGTTTGTTTTCATGCCAGTACTGTACTGTTCTGATTTTTGTAGTTTTATCATATATTTTGAAATCAGGAAGTGTGATGCTTCCAGCTTTATTTTTCTTTGTTTTTCCAAAGATTGTCTTGGCTATTCGTTCTATAAAGAATGACACTGGAATTTTAATAGAGATGACATTGAATCTGTAGATCATTTTGTGTAGTGTGGACCTTTGAACAATATTAATTCTTCCAATCCATGAGCACAGAATGTTTTTTCATTTATTTGTGTCATCCTCAGTTTTCTTCATCAGTGTTTTATACTTTTAAGTGTACAAGTCTCTCATCATTTTGGTTAAGCTTATTCTTAAGTATTTTATTATTTTTGTAGCTATTACAAATAAATTTATTTTTAATTTTATTTTCAGGTAGTTTGCTGTCAGTCTGTAGAAATGCCACTGCTTTTTGTATGTTGATTTTGAATCCTACAAGTGTGCTAAATTTATTTATTATTAATTTACTATAGTATTTTTTATATTGTTGAGTCTTTAGGATTTTCTATTTATAAGATTATGTCATCTTCAAACAGAAATAATTTTACTTCTTCCTTCCTAATTTGGATGCCTTTTATTTCCTTTTCTTACCTAATTGCTCTGGCTATAACTTCCTGAACAATGTTTAATAGATGTGGTGAGAAAAATCTTCTCTTCATTGATTATACTATTAGCTGTGGGCTTTTCATATATGGCCTTTATTGTGTTGAATGAAGTTCAATTTATACCTATTTTGTTGAGAGATTTTATCATAAATGGTGTTAAATTTTGTCAAATACTTTCTCTGCATCTATTGAGGTCATCACATGCTTTTTATCTTTCGTTTTGTTAATGTGGCGTATTGTACTGATTGATTTGCATATGATAAACCATGTTCGCATACCAGGGGTCATCCTACCTGATTGTGGTGTATAATCCTTTAAATATAATGTTAAATTTGGTTTGCTAGTATACTATAGAAGTTTTTATATCTATTTTTATTAGGGATACTGGCCTGTAGCTTTCTTTTCTTGTGTTTTCTTTGGCTGTGGTATCAAGTGATGCTGGCATCATAAAATTAGTTTGAAAGTATTTCTTCCTTTTCTCTTTTCTAGAAGAATTTAAGAAGGATTGATATTAATTTTTTTACTTTTTGGTATAATTCACCAGAGAAGACATCTGGCCCCAGGTTTTTATTTATTGAGAGGTTTTGACTATTTATTCAATATTCTTATTTATTTCTGGTCTGTTTAGACTTTCTACTTCTTAATTCTGTTTTGGTGGATTGCATATTTCTAGGAATTTATTCATTTCTTCTAGATTATCTAGTTTATTGGTGTGTAATTGTTACAATACACATTAATATGATCTTTTTTCATTTCTGAGGCATCTGTGTAATGTCTTCTCTTGATGATTTTATTTAAGTCTCATCTCTTTTTCCTTCAGTTAACGTAGCTTGCAGATTTGCTGATTTTGTTTATTTCAAAAAAAATCCAGCTCTTAATTTTGTTGGTTTTTCTAGTCTCTATTTGATTTACTTCTACCCTAATCCTTATTATTTCTTTCCTTCTGCTACTTTCGGGCTTAGTTTGTTCTTTTTTTTTTTTCTAGTTTCTTGAGGTGTAAAGTTAGGTCGTTTTTTTTGAGTACTTTCTTCTTTTTCAATATAGATATTTATTGGTGTTAACTTTTCTCTTAGTACTTTTTTAGATGCTTTTGCTGCATCTCGTACATTTTGGCTGCTGCTGCTGCTGATGATTATTGCCACTACTTAGAAGCTCGATTGCCTTCCAATGCCTACAGTGATAAAACTCTAACTTCTCATCTTGACGTTCATGATACTCAACAAATGCCCCTTTGTTTCTTAGCTTCATCTTCTGCCCTATCATTCCACATACTCCTGCTGTCGCATTTTGAGTCTCTCATCATTTCCTAAATATATCATGTTGTTTCAAGTCCCTGTGCCTTTGCATATTCTGTTTCTTATTTTTGGAATGTTTTGCTACTCCTCTATCTAGTGCATTTCAGTTGATCATTACCTATATTAGTTATCTATTGCTGCACGGCCAATTAACCCCCAAATTAGTGACATAAGACACTAATAAACATTTATCTCACACATAGTTCAGGCATTTGGGATTGGTTTAGCTGGGTGGTTCTGAATCAGGGTTTCTCATGCAATTTTAGTCAAACTGATGTCAGTTTTAAAAGTTGGAGCTGGAGGTTCTGCTTCAAGGATTGATTGCTTACTCACATGGCTAGCAGATTAGTGTTGGCGTTGGAAGGAGACCTCAATTTTTTGGACCGTAAATTATTCCTTAGGGCAACTTGAGTATTCTTAAAACATGGAGGTTGGTTTCCTCTAGAGTAAGTGATTCGAGAAAGAGAAAGAACAATGTGGAAATATCTTTTATGACTTAACCTTGGATCCTACACTCTGTCTCTTCTTTAGTAGTCTCTTGTTCACCAAGGCTAGCTATGAGTCAGTGTGGGAGGGGACTATAAAGAGCTTGAATGGCAGGGACCCAGATTGTTAGGGCTGCCAACTTTTCTGTGATCTCCTATCCCCTGAATGCAGACTTGTTTATACTTATCTTTTTGATACCTCCATGAACACTCTTAGAGCATTCTGCAGCTTGTTTGTATGTTGTTTATATCTTCCTTTCTCACAAGATTAAAAATAATGTAAAGGCAGAGGCCATGCAGTTTGTCTGTTTGCCTTGGCCCTTGAAAATTTGTAGCTACAAAGTAGGTAACAAATAGATGCAAACTTCATGGAACTGAATCTGTACATATTTCTGTTTAGTATTCAAAATCTATCTTCTAGATCAATAGGTTCCTGAAGTGAAGAATATTACATAGTTTGCATTGTTTTCTTCACCTTGAGAAATGAACTATATTATGTACTCACAATTTCCTATTTTTTAGCAAGAAAATTTTCATCTTTTTCAGATTATTATTTGAGCCTATTTCTATAATTCTTTCTTGTGAAAAAGGGTGAATCTCTGTGTTATAATTCATTATTATCTACTTTTATTTTCTGTAGCTCAAGTGTCCTCAGTTGGGTGAGATCTGTCCCACAAAACAGTTGTTTTGTCCAGTTCATTGCAAAAACTCAATGTTACTTTTTTACTTGATACATTATAAGTTGATGTATCATTTATTCTAAAAGAGATTAAAAGCAAAGTGAAGAGTAATACAAGTAATGGAGATTTTGTGGCGATGTATTTTCTAGAAATTTTTCATCAGGGAGTAAAATGAAAAAATAATGTGTTTCTCTCTAGACTTCATATGCTAAAATTAACAGCTTATATAAGAATAGGTTTTAGGTTTAATTCTAGTGATCAGTATTGAAAGCATACTATCAAGCAAGTACTGTTCACCATAGTGAGTTGAACTCAAAAAATTCACTTTCAAATGTTAACAACATAACAAAAGCTTTAATTTAAATAAGAATTGACATTTTCAAAAGAAGAAGCAAGACTACAATTCTTTCATTCAGTTGCTTAATAAATATTTATCAAGGACATAATATACACTCATATTGGTTTGTTAGAGATTTCTTGACTTTGAATATTACAGTCTCAGAGAAAAATAGCATTCACCCTGCAGAATTTTTATTGCATACTTTTCTCTGCCTTGATTTCCTTCCTCTCATTATATTCTAGACTTATTTTTCATGTTTTGCATCAAAGGTTTTTCTTTTCTAGAAAGACCTTACTGTCTAACTGTGTGGCAGATACTACAGGTTGACAGATTCAACAGCACCATCCTTCATTGCCTTTCTGTGTTATCGAGTCCCTGGGAAGGAATACTTGAATAGTCATCTCTCTTGCAGCTAGAAGTGGCCATGTGACACAGTGAGGACGAATGGTCTACAGAAGCTGTCTGCCTTTTCTTCCTCCCCCTTCTTCATACCTGGAATGCACCAATAATACTAGCAGGTCAAGAAGCCACTTGATGACCCTGAAGATAATAGTGACCCACTAAAAATAACAGAACTGGCATGCAGAAGACTAGCTCCCTGATAACATTATTTAACAAATAATACAGCAGCCCTTCACCATCTCCTTCTGAATTTTTTTCTGTGAGATAAAAAGAAATTATTTAAAAAACTGAGTATTGAATTTTCTGCTATCCACTTAAAAATTTTTTAAATTAAGTTTATTGAGGTAACATTGGTTAACATCATCATATAAATTTCAGGAATACATTATCATTTGACATCTGTATATTCTATTGTGTGTTTACAACCTGAAGTCCAGTTTCCTTCAGATACTATATATTTGATCCTCTTTACCCACTTCACCCTCCCCCTAAACCCTATATTTGACCCCCTTTACCCTGTCTACCTTCTCTCTCCTCTGCTACCTCACTAGTAAACACTAGTTTATAGTCCTCTGGTAACCACTAGCCTATAGTCCGATAGTCCATGTTCATGAGTTTCTGTTTGTTTGTCTTCCTAATTTGTTGCTTTTAGGTTTATATCCCATACATAAGTGATAGCATATGATTTTCAACTTTTTCTGTCTGGTTTATTTCACTTAGCATGATTATCTCAAGGTCCATTTATGTTGCAAATGGCAGTATTTCATCTCTTCTTATGGCTGAGTAATATTCCATTGTATATATGTACTACAGCTTCTTTAGCCAATCATCTATCATAGGGCACTTCAGTTACTTTCATGTCCTGGCCATTGTGAATAATGCTGCTATGAATATCAGTGTGCAAATATCTTTTTGGATATGAGTTTTCAAGTCTTTGGGGGTAAACACCCAGTAGAAGGATTGCTGGATCATGTGGTAGGTCAATTTTAGTCTTTTGGAAGAACTTCCATACTGTTTTCCGTAGTGGCTATACCAATTCGCAGTCCCAGCAGCAGTGTATAAATTTTTTTTTTCTCTGCATTCAACATTTGTTATTACTTGTCCTGTTGATTATAGCTATTCCAACAGGTGTGAGGTGGTATCTCATTGTGGTTTTGATTTGCATTTCCCTAATAGCTAGCAATGTTGAACATCTTTTTATATATTTGATGGTCATTTGTATGTCCTATGGGAAGAAGTGTCTGTTCAGGTCCTTTGCCCATTTTTGATTGGCTCATTTGTCTTTTTTATTGTTATTAAGTTGTATGAGTCCTTTGTATATTTTAGATATTAGGCCCTTATCAGAGGTGTTGCTTGCAAATATATTTTCCCATTCAGATGGTTGTCTCTTTACCTTGTTGATGATTTCTTTTGCTGATCAGAGGCTTTTTAGTTTTATGTAGTTCTATTTATTTATTTTAGCTTTTACTTCCTTGCCTTTGAGCTCAAATTCATAAAATCCTCTTTAAGTGCAAGGTCCTTGAGTTTAGTTCCTATGTTTTCTTCTATGCATTTTATTGTTTCAGGTCTTAATTTTAGGTTCTTAATCCATTTTGAGTTAATTTTGGTGTGTGGTGATAGACAACAGTCTAGTTTCATTATTTTGCAGGTGGCTTTCCAGTTTTCTCAGCACCATTTATTGAAGAGGCTTTACTTTCTCCAGTATATAAAAACCTACTTTTTTTTTTCTAATTCCACTTTGGGATAATTTTCCTACTATAATCAATTTGTAATGTTGTGGGAGGTAAAGGAAGTATGGTGAAAATGTTAAAATATTTCTTACTAGGCTATGATTAGGCTAATAATAAAACTTACACTTTTTATGAATTTTCCAGCTTCTAGGAAAGTTGCCAGTAGAGAAAATTGTTCTGGCAGAGTGAAGCTCTCTCACAAAATGAATGCATTGAACATATTCAATTCTTAGGAAATAAAGAAGTGAGAATATTAGTTCAAAAGAAATAGAATCAACTATAGTCATATAAAGAAGCCAAAACACCAAAGGAAAAACTTCCTTGCTAACTTTTTATTGTCTCAGTGATTCAGTCTAGCAAGAGATGTGGGGGAGACAAACCAACCTGGAGGTGGCAATTCCCTCAGCTCAAGTTTTGCTAAGTAGACTATAAAAGACAAGTATAGGCAAGATGGAAGTCCCACATGTTGACCCAAAATGCACATAGATGCAAGTGCTTCTTTGGGAATAGGGAAGCCAGCATGTGACCTGACTCATAATGCTCTGAAGTCTGGAGAAGAATGGAATTTTAGAATGTGTTTCAAAGCCTTAGGACCTCTGCCTGCAAAATCTGCTTGCAGACCCTTTCTCAAGATATGAATACTTTTATACCGGATTGCTTCTGGATAAAATAAAATTTTTTGGCATCAGTCATGCTTATTTTTGTTAAATATATACAGATTTCTGAGAATATGTTATACTAGGATGTCTGGCTGGGCTTTATAGGAGAATATATTTAACTAGGTCATCTCCATAGATATTTCCCATGAACAGTCTATCCCATTTAATAATGAAATGTCAAATTATATTTTATTTCATGGGTTACATTTTGAAAACATATCTTGTCTCTTAAAACAGTAATATAAAGATTTCTTTAAATCACCCTATGCAAATTGAGTAATTTATGTCATTTTAAATTAAATTAAACTCCACCCATTTCAAACTCTAATAGATTTAAGTTGAAATTGCATTCTGGGTAAAAATAAAAAGAACTGTCTGAGCAGTACATTATAAAAGAAGATAATTTTAAAATATCAAAATAAAAAAGTTTTACTTAATGATTTCTCCCAAATTCCATTTATTATAGCTGATCTTTTCATTGATTTGGGCACTTTAAAGATTTGCTTTTCCATGTAGACCTCATAATAGAATATGCCTGTTCTTGTTCAAAACAAAAACCTAAACATTCTTTACTCATAATATGACGTTTGGGACAGCTTCACAGTAGATTTTTGCATTTCTTATCAGGATGTCTCAGTGACAATTATGGAAAAATGCTTCATATATATTTATTTATGTGTAGATCTAGACCCTCATAATTGGAGAGAACCAATCTCATATCAATATTTTTTAACATGTAGGAGATTGTGTCTTTATTTCACAAATCTTTTTCCTACATTGCCACCATAAAGTTTGCAATTTGTTGTCAGTCCTCAATTCTCTTAGCTGGTGGCTGATAAATGAACAATAACCCATATAAAAGGATGTTATAATTAGGGAGGTGTGAATAAAACTCTCCCTAAACTACATAAAAATAAAACCATAATGGCTGAATTCATCTAAACAATTTATTATAATTGATAATTGATTCTTAATAAATTGACTAGATTCAGTTGGCTACGAAAATAGTCAGTTGTTTGACTAATACGATCAATTATTTTTCTTCCCAAAGTGACCTGAGATAGTTGAATATAATTTTTATAACTGATATGAAGAATGGATTTGGAATTAGGAGTTTGTGTGTGAGTGTGTGTGTGTGTGTGTGTGTGTAGCATATATATACAACACATATATATGTGTATAGTAAACTATAACAGAAATGCTTTGACTTCAAGGATTGTGATTCAAATATGAATCTTTTGGTAACTTTAAATCTCTTGTTCTATTTTTGGTGGTAATGCACTTTTTCACAGACAGTTAAATGGTTGCCTATAATATACCATAATAAGTGTTATAAAGTATGAACCAAGTGCTAGTGACAGCCATAAAACCATATGTAGTTTTAATTATATATAGATATAGCTCTGAGAGATGAATATACATTAAAATCTTTTAAGGAGTCCCAGTAGGGCTGAACAATGATATTTAATAATGGTTTTTAATATTATTGGAACATATTTTTTTCACAAGGCTTTATACAGTCATGTGCCACTTAATGATGGGGACACTTTCTGAGAAAGGTGTCATTAGGTGATTTCATCATTGTGTGAACATCATAGAGTGCACTTACACAAACCCAGGTGGTATTGCCTATTACATACCTAGATTACATAGCATAGCCTATTGCTCCTAGGCTACAATCCTGTACAGCATGTTACTGTATAAAACAATACAAGATTAAATCAAGAGTAAATGATGCAATCAAGAGATGTGTAAATACAAGATGTATAAGGCTGTTGCAAATTTTTTATAAGTAGAAAGAGTTTACTCTAAAATAATGATAAAGTATAGTTTAGTAAATACATAAGCCAAAATGTTATAATTTATTATTATCAAGTAGTATGGACTGTAATATAGTACATAATTATATGTACTATATATTTATATGACTGGCAGCCCAGTAGGTTTGTTTACACCAGCATCACCATACACATGAATGCATTTTGCTATGATGCTATGACAGCTATGACATCATAATGTTATAGGAATTTTTAGGTTTTGTTATAATGTATGGGATCACCATTATATATATGATTCATTATTGACCAAAATAATGATGCTTGACTGTACTGTTTAGACTCTAGAGTATTAAAAGTAAAATAGTTATGAGATTGAAACAATGAGAAAGGAACGGAGAAGTCTCTGTAATTTGGAAGAGGTAAAGGTAAGATGAAAGTAACTAATGAAACAGAGTTTTGAGTGGCCATATGGGTAAAAACCTTATAGTCAACAGCAGGTGAAAGACAGACTGTTGATCTTGGCAGGGATCCAGCAGTCATTGTGAAGTCTGACCATCTTGCCCAGAGTTACAATTTTATGGTTTAGTGGAATTATTTGAGCAGGAGAGTTTGAAGACACAAATATAAACCTTTAGAAGAGAGGAAGTTATACTTTTTTTGAAGATAATAGATAAGTCATAATAGGACATTGGGGCAGATTGTAATATTTGCTGTAGACTGTTGAACTTTTTCCTATCCACGTTGAATGGACTTTTTTCCCCCAAAATTTACTGTCACATCTAATCCTGAAATAAAACATGAACAACCTTTTGTAAAATTTCAGCAGTTGCTTCACACTCTCCTTGAAGACGAGTGCATAAATAATGCTTTTGTTGATAGCTGTGACTAACAACATCGAAAAAAAAAACGCACAACTCGAAAAACAAAGTCCCCATGCCTTCTTGATAATCATGATATGGAGGGTAAGAAGAGGTGGAGTGGGGCTGCTACAAGAGCTTCCCAGCTGTCAGGCTGTGTCGCACAGACTATGATTTTAATTAGAGATTAATTTCTTTGCCTTTTATGTATCAGAAAAAGTCACACTTTGACAGTGAAATAAAAATAACCCTGTCCTAATCTTATGAACTTTGGGAAAAAGAAAGTTAAAGAAGTAGGTGGAAGGTACTAAGGAAATTTATATATGTATTCATTTATTTAACGGATACTTATATTGGAAGTTTCCATGGCATGTAAGTCCTAATGGAGTCAAAAACTTCTGAATTCAGATAACTAAAGAAAGGAAGCTAGAACAGTAGCAGATGGTGATTATTATTGAAGTGAGGTTGTGAATGGGGTGTGGTTGTTGGTAGCAATAAGAACCAGTGAAGTGTCTCCTAGCACTTTTTCTGTCATGGTGCATATAAAAAATGATAATAGTTTTTATAGCATTAAATCACTCATGAAGCTCGGAGCATTTGGCTGCAGGCTTTGGATGTTTGCACTTGGCTCGGCTTCTGCAAGGGCCAAGTAGCTCACTACTCAGGAGCTATGATAATCTGTGATGTCCATGGGAGTGAGTGGCTGAGCCAAAGTGAGGAATCAGAACTGAGAGACCCATGTGATGAAAGATTATTACATACAGTTATATGAATTACCATGGATTATGATAGGATTTGTATAAAAGAGAGGAATAGGACTAAACCAAGAACAAAATATTTAAGAGAGCTGCAGATAAGGAAGATGGGTATCTAATTGTATTAATTGACTAGGGTTGCCATGACAGATACCATGGGCTTGGTGATTTAAACAGCAGACATTTAGTTTATGAGAGCAAGGTTTCAGCAGAGTTAATTTTTTTCTGAAGGCTCTCTCCTTGGCTTGTAGATGGTTGTCTTTCCCCTTTATCTTCTCCTGGTCTTTCCTGTGTGTGTGTGTGTGTGTGTGTGTGTGTGTGTGTGTGTGTGTGTCTAAATTTTCTCTTCTTATAGACACACCACTCATATTGGATTAGTGCCCATCCCAATGACCTCATTTTAACCTAATCACCTCTTTAAAGACCCTGTCTTCAAATACATTCACTTTCTGAGGTAGTAGGGGTTAGGATTTCAGTATAAGAATTTGGGGGCGACTGAGACAGAATTTTGTCCATAACACTGATGATATGAGCTTTGAAGCTGGAGAAGAAGTTTAGGCAAAAGGACATAGGAATTGTCTGAAAGGGGCAGTATAGAGCTGTGAAGGCACCTATTCTACTTCCAGACCCACTGTTGTCAAGGCCACTGCCAGAAAGGCATCAGGGAACACTGTATTCTCAGGGACATGAAAAGGTGAAAAAAAGATTCAGAGAAGAGGATGAAACTCTAGGGAAATTTGTGGCTGGGGATATGGCAGCATACCTCATGCTTTATGAATTTAAATCCCTATTTCTCTCATAGACCCCAAATTCCTCCAGAAGTCGGGATATCATACACGTGTTTGTGGACAACCCTCTCATGTGCTCTTCCACACTAGATCATTTGGGAGGCTTCTCTTTCCCAGGGTTCCTTGAGAGTAGTAGTTCCCATCATCTCAACGGTGGTGCCCTCCGTGAATACGCTATGGTCTCCACTTTCTGCAACCAGCAAGGTGTTGAAGTGATGTTGTTTTCCCTTTTGTCCACAATGAGCCTGAATTACATTCTTAAAGGAATTGGAGGTGTGCTCATTCACTACTGGAATGTGTCTGTGTCCTGGACCCTTGCTCCTTTGTTCTCATGATCTCCTTGTGAAAACAACACCTTTCTCCATCTTTGGCCTGAGTAGCCCTTCATTCATTTCAGATGAAATCTCTGGACCCAGACTGGATAACAGAAATGGTTAGGTCTCTTTTAGACAAACACTAAGGCCTATGGGCAAATTAAATCATAGAAACTGAGATCGCTTGGTCCTGAAAAACCAGTTCATCAAACATGCCCAGTCGTATGTGATCATAGTAGCAGATGGTGCTTAGCTGGTTCCCTGCTAATCCCTTTCCACCATTCAGTCTTAGTAAAAAACTACCTCTCCTGGGACAGGTCTTTCTTGACCACCCTGTTTAAAAAAAGTCTCCTCACTTCTCCTCCACAATCAATCTCCACCATATGAACCCACTTTATTACCCTCCTGTGACCATCAGTATCTGGAATTATTTTGTATCTTTCTTCTTGATGTTCTTATGACCCTCACCCCATATCTTATCCATTGTACTTAAAACAAGGCCTACCCCATGTATTTTCTCAAGAAATGTTTGCTCAGTGAATAAATTAATGAATTAATGTATCTGAGAGCTGCAATGGCATCGCCTCTAGTTTTATCCTTCAGTATTTTTAATTAAAAAATTTTGTCTTCTTACATCTGAATTGAGTCTAGTTTAATTATATTGAAAACTACTTTTATATAGGAAAACTTGGTCTTGATAGAGTGCAAATATATTCTGGCACTGATCTGATCTACTAATAGTACATAAAAACTAGTAAGTCCTGAGGCTTTTGCATTTTTTCTGTTACCATCCTTTCCATTCCTCTTTCTAAATTATATATCAAACAATTTTTGTCTGTCCCCTCAGACAGTAGCCAAGGGGATCTGGAAATATTTTTGCATTGCCATTCTTGATATTCCAGTGCCCAGAGGTAAACGGAACCTTATATGCTAGACAAGAGCATTGCAACCCCATCAGTGACTGCCCTTCCTGTGTGACCCAACTGGGGCTCAGGTGAGATGTGGGCTGCAGTGCTAACTCTGTTGTATCAGCTGGTAGGCTGGAGATCTTACCATTGCCATTTCATTCTAATCCATGCACCAGGTTTCTGAGTATTGACTCTTTGCTTGCTGTGCTCTGCTTCCAATTGCAAATCTATCTTGTTTCACATGAGTAGCTTACAGATAGCATTGCAGACAACAACCAGTGTCTCATTTCATCCTAATTCCTCAATTTAGACTCCTTCAACACAGGGGTTGGTTAAGACTGAGCATGAGTTTATCCTCCAGACTTTTTACTTCCTTAAATGCTTTTCTTCTTTTTCAGGGGGCCAATTCTCCTTTGATAAATTAGTATTTCTCAACTTCACCTCCTTCCCACCTTCCGTGCTATCTGGGCTTTTCTTTCAAAACTTCATCTCTTCATAAGTGTTCCTAGCCCATTTTCCTACTTAAGAATTATTTCAGCTGCAAATTCATCCAGCCATCTCCTATAGAAACAGATGTTCATAAAAATCAAATGCGGAGAGATACCAAAGATAGAATACATTAAAAAAATTTAAACTTACAGCTTTCTTTCAGAAGATTGGCCTTAACAGAATGTTAAGCTTCCATTGAGTATTCAAATAACTGGAGTAAAACTCAATATTATGCAGACATTTATCATAAAGAATACCAACCATCAAATTAAATCTCTGAATAATAAGAGCTGCATACTATAATACTCTGTAGTGACATGATTAAATTATGGTCATTCAATCTGTTTCTGACACTAACATAAAAATGAGCTTTTCCTATGCAGTGGATAACTGAATAATTTATTTTGGTTGTTGATAGGGAAAGCCAGTATTTGTCTTCATGGATCTTTATTAAATATTAATAAATTGTGGAAATTATTATTGCCAGTTGTAGCAAAGAAATACTCTAAGATAAAGACAGGAAAAACCTATACCTAGGTTGGAGTTAATATAACAGGACACAGAAGGTGACTTGTTCAGAAGTCAACATAGTCATTCTTTCTATGGAAGCACCATTTGGAGAAAGACCAAGAAGGTAGTCCTTAAAGTTAGAGTCCTAGCCAAGGATCACACTTGCTTCGGACACTGTATGCCCTTGAGAGCACCTTTGGGTAGATATTTCATGATAACAAGCATACTCATTATTCTCAAGACTGATTAAAATTGTACTGAAATGAATATATCATTGGGGAATATCAAATACTTAAACCAAATCGAATATATTAACCATGTATTAAAAATACATTAAAAAAACTTATTTGCTTAGATATTTTTAAAATTAGGATATCTTTGGAATCACTAAACCACTTTAAGGCATCTAAAATGAACAAATATGTGCTCATTGTCCACTGTGGGCTCTGTCCATGGGGTAAAATGTCTTTCTTCTTTCTATTTTATTGCCTGATAGTGATATGTGGTTTAATTTCCTTCAAGAGGAATACATAAAAGATAATATGAACCAGTGACATATTGGAGTTAGGATAGTTGAATGTTTTGATTTTGGCTTCCACTGTAATTTTAAGTAATTGGACCAAGAGCCATCTCTTATAATAGTATACATCAAGAAATGTACAGCTTGACAAAGATCAAAAAATTTCATCTCTTATGTCTGTTCTTAGGAAGTTATTTATAAGGAATAGGATAAAATAAAATTCTTCACGTCCCCACACTTTTGTCTCCAGTAGCCAATGAAGGGGCCTGTGATGTAGCCAACCATTGGGCTTGCAATACTTTCTCTGGGTGCCGAATCCATAGGGCCAATAGCACAATAAGATGAATTGGCACCATAGTCTAACCTAGAGACACAGGTGTCCATAAGCACCCAGAATTAAGAAATTTCATGTTGTGCTTTCTGCTATTGCTTATAATACCTAACACCGTAAGAGCACAGTATATTCAATGTTGAAAAAATACAATTATAAAACTCTTCACAGTCTTTACAGTTATAAAGACACTCAGATGGTGGCAGTGGTCTCAGAGAGAACATAGTTTTACAGATTGTGAGGAAGAACAAAGTTCTGAATTAGACAAAGTTCATTTATTCATTTGTTCATTCATCAGGCATTTGTCGAGCACACGATAATGTGTTTTCAAACAGCAGATATGCAAATACATAGTTGTGATACAAGAGTGATAGATGCTACCCTAGCTGCAGTCTTGTGGAGGGCTGATATTCTAGTGGTATCCGTGCAAAGGCCTGCATCAGATGTCAAAGCATCAAAATGCTTCTTCACTGGTTAATAGTCACTGTCCCAGGTCCCCCAAATGACCCTTCACTACTTTGGCTTCCCTCACCCTTTCTTGGGATCATCTGTGGCTCGTCTGGGTCCAGCAATAAAGATTTGACATCTGGCACAATTCGAGGTCTCTCTGAGCCCCTCTTCCTCAGCCACCACCCCAGCACAACTGCCATTATGTGTTTTGATTGGTTGGTGCCAAACTGTTCTTAATTATTTTAAATATTATCTCAGCACACCTGGTGGAAGAGCAGTTGTTCTCAAACTTTAACACTCTTTAAACAGATGTGACTGAGTCTGCCCTAGAACTCTCAAGTTCAACCCACGGTGGGGGATATGTAGGCAGGTTAGTAACAAGCGTGCTAGAGGAACAGCTGAAGGGTACTGCCTATTATTAAAAAAAAATACTCTTGTCAAAGCAAAAGAAGAAACTCTAAGCCAGTGGGTCTTCTTCTTGGCTACACATTAGGGTTGCCTGCACATAAAAATACTCCCATCCCTAAAAAAATAGCCCCCACAAAAGCTGACATAAAAATCTTGCTCCAGAGATTCTGATTTAATTGGTCTGAAGTATGCCCTGGGTTCTCTGCTTTCTTTTATTTATTTTTTAATGCTTCCAAGAGGATTTTAATGTGCAGCCAAAGTTGAGAACCATTGTTTTAAGGAGGGAAAAGAACAAGGTAGACCATCTAGCCTTGGAAATAAATATAAAAGTCTTGGAAATTAAAAGAAAAGGTAATGATAACATAGTGTGTGTGTGTGTGTGTGTGTGTGTGTGTGTGTGTGTGTGTGTGTGTGTGTGTCTGTGAGAGAGAGAGATAGAGAAAGAGAGAGAAAGAGAGAAACTAAATAAAAAGGGTATTATATAAAGCCCTCATAGTTAGATTTCTTTAAGGTTTTTCTAAATTCAGCAAATTTATTATTGTTGTCTTTGGTTTTCTTTACTGTTTCTGGGTGATTGACAGATTTGACAATTGCGATCGTTAAAATCCTGGGCTATGATATTTCAGAGCTTTTAGAGTACTATAAAAAGTTTACTAATTGCTTACTAATTGCTGCTGCTTTCTCCGTTTCTTTTCCTAACTCTCCACTAAAGGCCCAAGTGTTTCCTGTTACCCTAAAGAGCCCACCTTCAGCCAGAACTGGGATATCAGTTCTACTTTCTAGTGTGGTTTGGAATGAAGCTGTGGTGAGAACTAGTTCCAAGATCCGAGGCCCTGGGACCGAGCCCTAGATGCTGGTGTTGCTCCAAGCTCACTGCGGCTTTAGTGAGTTCTCATCCTCCAAATGTTGACCTGTTCCTTAGAAATGGGCTTCTTGAATCCAGCTTTGCCATGTCACTGTGCTCTGGCCAAAGACCACTAGGAACACGCTGATTGAACAAGCTGGATTATTATTTGTATGAGTGAGAGAGAACATACATTGTGAGAAGTCATGCCGGGTCTCGGTAGAAAAACCCTCATAGGATTTAGGGGAGGGTCTAAGAAACAGTGTTCACTCTAGATCAGATGCTGTCAGAAAGTAGGGGCAAATTTACAACTGGGAATCCATAAATTATCCGTGGAAAGGGCAGCCAAGTAAAGAAGTAGCAGTCACTCATTTTGTCTAAGAGAAGGGGTGTTTGGTATTTTGTGGTTAACACAGTGACCTTGATTTTATCTGTGCTTAGACAGAATTATGAAGCAGACTGGTTTGTCTCACTTGTCAAGGTCTCAGAGTAACCTGTTCGATGTTGGTGTTCTATGAGATTGTAAATGTCTAACAGAATAATGTGGCTTAGCTATGCATGCAAGACCACCGTCTGGATGTCAGGGCTGTTTTCTTTTTTCTTTCTCAGTAGTCTGCATGCTCTTACTGCCTAGAATCTCAGTTCTTTCTAAAACTAGGACACCGCCAGAATCCAGGTGTGTTGGGCTAATACTGTGCCCATTTCTAGGCTGCCCCTTTTACTGAGAATGAGGGCGGTGGTGGTGGCTGTTCTCTAGTCTCTGAGTGTTGCTAAGGATGGGATAATGTCCCACAAACCTTGAAATCTGACTTCACATCAGTGCCTGCTACCTCGATTCCTCCTTATCAACCTTTTTGCCTGATAATTAAACAGGGCCTACTGGTATCAGCTCTTGCTTCTATCTGGCCCATTCTGAAACCCCAGTGGACAAGCCAGTGATTCTGCTGGCCCAACCTGTGCAACAGGTGTAGTTGCACACAGCTTGTTGTGATGACTAGAATTTCCGTCCTTTTTAGCACCGGACTTTCTTCTCCTAGCAATGCAGTGTTCTCCATCCTACCTGCCTCACATCTATGCAAGTCTACATGGGAAGAAAAGCATTTATGTTGAGCCAAAATGTATCTCTTTGGAACTCACCTAACTTTGTTCTGTTTTTGTCTGAGTCCTTCCACTTTGTTTTTGATTACATGATAGCTGAATGAATAAATCATCTCCTATATCTGAGAATTCAGTAACATGTAGCCCTTTGCTTAGGGAATTTATAAACCAATGTGGACTATATAAAAGAAGACTGATAAAGGGGCGTGGGGCAGAGATGAAAGAAGGTAATTAAGAAAATACAGTTCATGGTACATAAAATTTCAATGAAGAATGAGAAATCAAGGAGAATCATAGACCTTTATAGTTACCTAATCATTCTAATGTAACTTCTTGCCCAAGGCAAAAATTTCCTCTGACTCACTGACATATCCACTCGATTACCCAGGAACGTTGGATGGCCACATCATAAGGGATATTAAATAGAAAAACTGTAATAAAACAAATGTATATAATAGGAAGAAATTAAAGCAATATTAGAATGAGTCCCTGTGAAGAGGAAAGATGCACAGATTTCCATTATTGAAGAGACTCTGAAATGCAAAGAAAAGGCCAGATGACTCAGTCAAGGTCACCTGGGGCCTCAGGGCAGAATGGGGGAGTGGATTATTTTCATACTCTGTCTACCAGACCATGCCTTCTCTCTCGAAGTCTACCTGCAGGCTAAAGTCATCCTATAGCACAGTTAGCATCCTGCTTACCAAGAGACTCGAAGACAGAAGAATCACCATTTCAGGGGAAAGATTTATAGCTGTGCTTAATGAATCTGAGTAGTTTTTTTGTCTGTACATAAATTTCTTTATTATGGAGCAACGGAATTAAGTCTTAATAGCCACCTCGCAAATGTTGACTGTTTTTATGCTTTGTTAGTGACAAGTCTAGCTAAGAAGGAAATAGAATATTTATGAACTACCATAAAAAAATCTCTGCATGATTCACATTTAGACTACAGTGCAATAAGGTGATTTTATGTATTATTCAAGGAAACTGTTTGGGGAACTGGCTACTGTGGTGATTCTGAGAATTACCTATATAAATAAAGTCAAATGGGATGGATGACCATTTATATAGAAAAAGTCATTTTAGGTTTTGGAGACTAGCCAAGATGTACTATAATGGAGATTATCACTTGTTTATTTTTTTTGAAAAAAAAAAAAAAAAGCCATAGTACAATACAACAGAATAGCGCAGGTCAGTAGTTGGATTCAGAGCCAGAGAAACATTTACACACACACAAATGTAAAGGCTCTAAAACGTGGTCTTAATTATAATTTTTATAGAGATTTAAAAGAGGCCAGAGGTAACTACTCTTATAATACAAAAGATTAGACCTATAACTGTTAATGTCATACCCACTCTATCATTCTATAGGGTTCAAACCAAATTACAATCGAATCGCAACTTTTCTACTTGATTTATTAGATGTTAATGATACACCTAATCTACCACAGGTATTTATTATACTTTTTCTCAACTTACATCTGTCTTCCTTGAAATGATGATGGCATTTTTAAAGAAGTCATTAGATTAACTCAAATAACAAACTTTTGGTGACAAGTGGATGGATATTTACAGAGAAAACAAGAATGACTTGTTTTCTCTGTAAATATAGTTTAAAGGAATGTTTTTCTGCAGAGCAGCCCTCCACCTCCACTGAGTCATCCTGCCCACTACTTCTTCATGCAGGCCTCTGCACCGCTGCCCAGAATCTTCTTCGGACAATCCCCACCTCGTCATGCCAGGCCTCCTTTTACTGCTTTCTCATACTCTCCCAGGACAATTATAGGATGAAGAGAAGAGCATCAAATTTATTGATGCCCCATTACATCTCCAGGCAAGCTGTGGACATGGAGTTCCTGTGAGTAATTTGGCATCTCACTTCTATAAATGCCACATGTGTGACTAATATGCGTTCTTGAGACACGTCCAGTACAAAGCCACCCTCATCACTGGCATAATCTATGCTTTGTTTGCAAACTCTGGTCTTGTTATGGCCTGCAGATCCCTATTGGCTGTCTCCTCTAACTGTCAAACTTCTTCCAAAGCAAGCTTTACCGTCGGAAAGGCCTTTTTGTTTTATCTCAGGGGCTGCCGTCCCAACGAGCCTTTATTCTCACCAACTGGTTTTAATTATGGCAAAAATATTGTTCACATAGCAGATGGTCTTGATGTTTCTAAAAACCAGCAACATCTTTGCCATTTCTACCCCCATGCTCTCAGCTACTGTTTCTTCTTCAAGTGGTCTAAATCATTTTTAGTAAACCTGTATATCTGATGATTTCCCTTAAATACCAGAACAAAAACAGTATAGTACATAGATACCCCTGTAGAATATAGACAGAAGCAGATCAGGGCTCTTTTATAGAAAACGTAGAAGCTGAGATAACTTTTGTTTGGCATGATAAATTGGAATAAGCAAAGGGTAAGTAGATTTTAAATATTTGAGATGTGAAGTATCAGGCAGTGAGTTGTGACTAATGGATTGTGCTCGAAGAAATAGAGTCTAATATTCATGGTGTTCAAAACATTTTTAAAAGGTAATATACCACTGAGTAACGTTTATCCTTATTGAATACGAGAAGATTTGAGAGAGGGGTGAGTATAACTGGATTAGAGAATATTCTCCAACAGTGACACCAGAGCCACGCCAAACAAAGGTGTCACAGCAATTTGATGATCTTGGGACCCAACCCAGCCATTCTAAAAATGTAAAGCAGACTGATTTACCCTTCTTTGCCTGCACCATGCAGGCAGGCAATGCGAACAGTCTCTAAAACTCACTAAATAATAGGGTAAAAACCTCTGCTTCACATAAGCCTTTTAAGTACAATTTTGGAAAACATTCATTCTGGAAAAGCCTGTACAGATGGGCAGGAAACATGAGTAACAGTGGCCCCACAGGTTCAGCCAGCTTCTTATGAGCCCGCTTTTCTCTCTTGGCCTGTAGGACTTACAGACTGAGAGTATTCTGCACAGTTCCAAGAGTTTATTCCGAACAAGTCCTCCTTCTCATGGTGGCAGTAATGATCACAGTAGCAGTGAAGTAGTTAGCTGATTGATTCCTTTGAATGGCAAAAACAAAACCCAAAGCTAGGATGAGAACATAGAGCCACATGGACAGAAGGAGTATATAGATGGGATGGGAGGAATTTGTGAAGGTGAAGTAGGATATTGCAAGTTGGGCAAGTTGAATGAGGAGAATCGATTTGAGTGTGAGGCAGATGGGGAGCCCAATGGGAAGAAGGCACACACACTGAACAGCAGAGTGGAGGGGACTAGCTTCACAGGTCATCATGAGGACCGAGGGGCAGAGGCCATGGGGCATGTGATCTAATTTCCAATACCTGTCTTCCCTGCTGATAACATTAATACGGTCTCCACAATAGAAGATTCATTTCATAATGGAAAATAACTTATTTAACAGAGAATATTCTGGTGACCGTATTGTCAATATGGCTTACTATCTCCAAGCATGGAAGGGCTTGTATAATTAGAGAACTTGGATAATGTTAAAAATATTTAACAACTAAATGAAATGGCCACCACATATGGAAAACAGAAAGTCATAGAGCAAGAATATTTGCTGGATTGTGGGGAGGTGGGGGGACCCAGAGATGGTGGAAACTGTGGTAGGGGAGAAAGTTTTGGGATAATTCTAATGGTACCCAAGGATTTCATTATTTTAATAACTAGTAATACCAGCTACATACAAGTCCTAAAGACAACCAACATTCTTATAAGTGACAGTGAAATATATTTGTCTATAACACATTGTGAGTTCATTTCAGAAGCAATAATAAAGTTTATAGAGCCAAGGAAAGACCCCATAACTGAGACCCTTCTCACTTGTAGATTCTTAGTCCTTTATCAAACCGTACCTGTTAACTAAAAGAAACAATAAAAATGGGACCCTCCCACACCCTTTCTCTTTCATAATAGACAGGAACTTTGAGGAAAAAGTGTAAAGATTCAGTAGAGTTCATAAACAGGCCATATTAAACACAGGAGCATTAAAACACAAGTCAAGTTGATGTGGTCCTTCCAGATTTGCCTTGAAATTCTTAGTGTTCCCCAGTAAGTATGTACTCAGAGCAGATGTTGAGCACAGTTAGGGATGCAGTAATGGCCTAGTGGTCCAGCTTATTACTGGGAACTATAAAGCCCTTGATGTATTTGAGGATAGTGCTAATTCCTAGAGTGTGTATGGATTCCAAAGCATTTTGGAAACATTTAGTAAACATGTACAAACATACTATATGTGTAATGACCTTGAAAATGGGCATTTAATTGGCTGTTTAGTGACTGTATGACTTGGGTCTTTTTTCTCAAACAGTAGATGGTCAAAACTTTAGGAAAATATATTCCACACAAACTCATATAGGATTACACTAATGTGTTATGCCTGCGAGTCTTGAATATTTATGATTATTCTTTTTTAAATGTGAAATGCATTTATCCATCTACTTTCTTCCTACCTACTACAAATATTTTTCTTTTTTAGGCAAAGAGTAATCTTAGCTTATAAAAAGGATAAAGAATTAATGCTACATTATTTTAAAAAATGGCTTTAGACCAAGATCTCAGTTCAAAAAACATGATTTCATATGTTTTCACAAATAATTTTTTTCTGCATTTAAAATGAAATACATAACTAAATATTCCAGATATGCAAAAGTTCAAAATACCATGGCTTGTGGTCCTAAGAAGCATCTGAAGTGACTAGTAGCTCCCAAGCATTGGATGCAGGATAAAATGATGGGTGTGTTTGGAACTCGTCCATTTACTGCTCTCCACAAGCTGAGAGAATGTCTTCCTCTCATCGTTTTCCTAAGGAACAGGAAGTATGCCCTAATAGGGGATGAAAATAAGAAGATCTGCATGCAGCGGTTTATCAAGATTCATGACCAGGTCTGGACTGATATGACCTACTCGGCTGGTTTTATGGATGTCATCAGCATTGACAAGACTGGAGAGAATTTTTGTCTGGTTTATGATACAAAAGGTTGCTTTGCTGTTCATTGGATTACTTGAGGAGGCCAAGTACAAGTTGTGTAAAGTGAGAAAGATCTTTGTGGGCAAGAAAGGAATCTCTCATCTGGTGACTCACAATGCTTGCACCATACACGTTTTCAATTCTCTCATCAAAGTGAACAACACCATTCAGATTGATTTAGAGACTGGAAAAATTACTGATTTTATCAAGTTTGACACTGGTAACATGCACATGGTGACCAGATGTGCTAACTTGGGAAGAATTGGTGTGATCACCAACAGAAAGAGACACCCTGGCTCTTTGTGTGGTTCATGTGAAAGACGCCAATGGCAACAGCTTTGCCACCTGGCTCTCTGACATTTTCATTATTGGCAAAGGCAACAAACCGTGGATTTCTTTTCCCTGTGACAAGGGTATCCGCCTCACTGTTGCTGAAGAGAGAGACAGGAGACTGGCAGCTAAACGGAACAGTGGGTGAAATGATTTCTAGAGTCCTTGTCTTTCAGAGATGCACACTGAAGGATATACAGAAAAAATGAGACGTGATCTCAAACTTCCTTTAGAATAATCTGTGTATGAGGAAGATCAATGATACAAGATTGACCACGTACTAATAATGTGGAAACTGGGAGAATTGGTACACAGGCTTCAGTATGCTTGTCACTTCTGTCATTTTTAACATTTTAAATAATAAACTTACAAAGAAACAAACAAACAAAAATAACATTGTGGTAAATCGTGCCAATTAGTGGTAGATTCTAATATTAGAAAAAATTGTTTTCCAGGCTTTCTGTGGTTTTATTTAACAGACATCCCACCCGAGTTCTAAATTTATTTCTCAAAGCAGTTAAGCTCCTGGGAGAGAAATTATACTGTAAGGTAAGAGTATATAAGGAAACACACATAGATATACTCTCACAAGTCACAATGAGTGCAATTTCACTACACACCTACTGCTCAGTAGTCTCTTAGAATTTCAGATAAAATGAATAAAAATGTAGAATTGCAGTGATTCTTTCAAATAGTGATTAATTAATAAACATTTCCTGAAGTACGATTCTAAATTTCATCTTTCATGAACCTATATTTTTAGCTTACTTTGGTATTCCAGATATCCCTTTACACCCCTCTTGAATGTCATCCAAAACTCTTTGATTTTGTTTTGCAGCAGACAATTTAAGACATTCAATTGTATTTGTTCTACTTCTGCTTCTTTCTTGTTCTACTTCAAGGTAGAATTCAGGCTTTCGAATTGCCTGCTGCATGGATGTTAGCCTGGCAGAAAACATAAACAATCTTAAATGCAAAGCTTCTGTTTTGTTTATAAAAGCCTCCGCTGTTTAGAGGAGATAGACTCCCAGAGTTGATGAGGAATGGGTGGGATGGGGTTGGGGTGGGAGAGTGAGGATTTGCAAGGAAGGAAGTGCTGAGTCAGAAAGGAAAGAGGAGAAAGAACCATTTGTGGATATGAACTCTACAGAGTGGCAGCACAAGGGAGAATGAGAAATTCTCAAAAGTACCGGTTCTGTTTTTCCAGACTCACCAAAATCTCTGTGCCCTAAGGGTGAACCATGGACTGAGATATAAGATGCAAAGAGACCAAAATAAGCATATTCAGAGTTGTGCAAAAATTGAAGGCTCTCGGAAGGACTTTGCTAAAGACTATAATGTTGTTTCATCTTTATCTTTGCCTCATCAGAGCCTTATCCATGAGTGTGTCTGTATGTGTGCATGTGTGTGCACATGAACGCACAGGAGGGGTTGGGTATTGGAGGATGCGATCAAGCATGAGTGAGAATTCCAATGGGATGGGCCTTAGTTGAACTAAGTTGATTTAAGGAAATAAAGACGTAATATTTCTTCCACTTAGTATGGACTAAATTCACCTCAACCACAGATGACCATTACAAGTTATACATAAAGAACCAAACCTTTTGGCTTGAATATATATGGAAACTACTGGTTTTCCAGGAAGATACATACATCATGCTTATTATGTTTATCTCCCACAAGGTTACTTCATGTCAAACTGAACATAATACATCTGTTTCCCACCCTGACAAATGAGATCATTTTATTTTTTTGACATCTTCACCCCTTAGAGAGGTGCAGTGAATCTTACTCTTTGCCAAAACTCAGAATGCACTGATCTACTCTACAAGTGTTTACAAACAGTGTTTATATACACTGCATCCACTATACATCAAGCACTGACCTAGGTTTTGAAATATGAAGATAAATGGCATACCTTCTAGCTTTGAAGGCACTCAGTGGCCCTGTGCTGACAATCTGCTTCACTCCCAGATTTCTTCCCTGATGAGGGAACTCTTGTATTTAACAGAACCAACCAACAGTGTCCCACATTTAAATGGTTAACCAAGGGAGTGTTCATCAGTACCACTCCTCTTGAAGATAAATTTGCACATGGAGCAGAAAATTCTCCTCATTTCCTATCATGACTTCAGAATTCATGTAGCAGGCATGATGAATATGAGCATATGCTAGAAATAGGACCTTATTTCATAAAAATGTTAGCAATCTATATTTTGATATGGGCTTGCAGATCTCCATATAATATGATTTCAAAGAAATATACATTATATGGACCTGTCACCTCTAAATATTTACTACACTGGTCAATATCTTTATTAAATATCCCTTCATCTTTTTAGTTGGGGTTATTGCCATCTGCAAATAACCTTTGCTTTTTTTCAGTCATTCATCAATCTGCATGATACAACAGAAGTGCCAGGAACTGGGTTAGGTGGCAGGGGTTCAGGATGAAAGCCACTCTCTAAAATTAATCCTTTTGTTAAATGTGATCTTCTTCTTGATTATATCAGAATTTTCTCAGTGAAAAATAATTTAGTTATGATTCAGCAATGTATAATGTGGGGTAAAGTTTAGAGATATTTTATAATTGGTACCCTAAACTGGTCTTTTGCTCTGAAGACTTTAAAAAATTTTTACTCTATAGCATTTATTTTCTCTGTTTCAGGGTGTCTGGAGCAGAAGGAACAACTCAGAGATTAAACATGTGTTATTCTAAAAGCAATCATCTGCAAAATTTAGATTCTCTTTCCATTGACTGCCTTGAAAAATGAAAAATCAGTCACACAATTGGTATTTCAGTCTTTAGAATATCAAACAGCTTATTTGACTGACTTTGACTAAATTGGCCATTTAAGTCACTGTTGAATGACGTGCCCCTTAGACAGTCAGCCTGGGAAATTATTTCCATAGCATTTGAGACTTATAGCTTTTTTCACTCCAATTTTCAGCACAGCTTCAAGACCATGCACTTAGCAACCAGAAACCTTCTAGGGCACAGACTTTCCCTACAAAGAGCGATCACCTTCTTTGTCCATCAACACCTCGGCAGAATGGTACTTGAGTTGCTTACTGTAATAGAACTAGTCTTATAAGTCACTTTCACTCCTTTAATCTGTAGGTTTTCTCATTTCAGTCCCAATCAAAGGTCAGCAATGTTTTGCTTCCATTCTTTAGCATTTTCATACACCTACAGTCACTGTTCAAAGGTAACTTGGAAATTGTTCACAGGAAGAAATTTGTAATGTGGTGCATGATACTATAGTTCTGTGCCTTACACAGTTACCATGGTTCACAGAGCATCAGTCTGAGTGGGTGATCAATGACTGGCTGCAGAATAATAAATGAAGGAAAGATTGCATGATGACAACACCCCAAATCAATGAGCAATAATGAGAATAGGAGTTGACTAAGTTGTCAGATACTATAAGAATTACTTAAATATTTTTTAGCATATTACATTTTTTTCCAAGTGAGAAATATTTTCACTTTCAATGTTAGCTTGTTGGTGCAGTCCCTCAAGTCTTGGGGTTCCAAGCAGGCTGCATAAGGGTAAAGAGTGGATCTGGAGGATCCCCCCAAAATACCCTGATGCCTTTTCTATTAGCTGAGGTGGCTCACTGTTGTCTACAAAGTATTGGCATGTTTCTTTAGATCTATATCTGTGCAGAATAATGAGCAACAGAGAAAACATAAATTTCATTGATGAAAGTCCAACAACAACAAAAAAAGGTATTGCAACAGAAAAAAAAATGGAATTACAGTCTACTTTAGATTCCTAATGGTACAATTTGTAAAAAAGAAAATCAAAGTTAAACATTATTAATGCCCCTCCAATTTGTTTGATAAAAGGTCTAAAAATTGTCCATATAATTTTTCTGCCATTTATATTTAGAAAGACAAAAGTCTGCAATTCTGACCCCCCCTAAAACAATGCACCATGTTCTGTAACAGTGGAGACTGACACAGGAATTTTTTTAAGGCAGTGCTTTTAGGAGAAGTCTTCAAGGACATGAGAAAAGCAGGCTGGTGCAGAGGAAAAAGATAAACAAGGGCGTGGTTGTCTAGCTCAACCTGTCTAGCACAAAGGGGAGCTCTGCAGCATCAATGGTACCACAGATTGTTCTAAAGGATAGAATCAGTCCTTAGGCTCAGGCTATTCTGGTGGTGGTGGGAAGATGCCTTGCCTGTATCTCCAGGTAAGGGGGCTTTTCTTGGCTGACAGCAATTTTCCAGAGGAGAGTGCATCTGTGAGCCACCAAAGCCCAACACCAGCAGTTGGTGATGGGTGCATTGGCCCAGTAAAGGAGACCAGGATGGGGTACAACATCTGCTAGTTACCTTTAAGCTTGTATCTTTGTAAGCAGAATCCTTTCCAGCCATGAATATTACCAAATTCTAACTCTAGAAGTTAAAAAGTCTTATCACATTGCACACACAGTAAATCATCTCATCTTTTCAAAGTTTCCCATCAGAAGCCCTCTACCTAGCCATCCTCTCCTCCACCCACCCCACCCCACTTTCATGGCTTCTGTGACTTCCTTTTTTTTTTTTCTCACACATCCAGGAGTTGTTCTGAGACCCATTCCTATCTGGCTTTACTGGATGCTAAGATGTTAGCTAAGATGGTAACTGATAAGATTAATCAGGAATGAAATCAAAGGTGTTTATGGCATATATGCAAACCAAACAAGAGTGGCCATTCAGAACACACCATGGATGGAGTGTCCTTACCTGGCCAGGTGTTAATCTTTAGTTGTTCAGTCATTAAGGGGTATGGGTACTGGAGGCCAAGGCAGCAGAGGTGGAGTGGTAGAGCACTGGATTGGGGAATACTCAGGGCCTAAGCTGAATTTCAACCTTATGGAAAGTATTTCATTATGGCTATACCACTTCATACTGACTAAATATCAGCCTGAGAGAGTTGTTCTTGTTATTATTTGTTCTCACTGTTGTTATTGTGTTGCTTTAAGTAAAACCTTAATTAAATGTGACGTTGAACCTTATGGCAGTTCTGCAAATCACAAACGAAGTTAGATATTAAGGCCAGTCTCCTATACAATTATAATTATAACTTAACCCATAAAACATTTTGCATCTAGGATAAAACAAAAAGCTAAATAGCAACACAGAAACCTACTTACTGCTGTAGGTCATTATTTATTGTACATTTTGATAGCAAGGTGGATAAGAACTTTCTAATCACAAGCTATAACCCTGAAGAAAATGAATAGACAGTAGCTATCTTAGCTTATATGTAAGTAGTCAATGATTTTTCTATTCATAACTTTTAAACTGTGGCACTTTAATGCATAGTACTGATAATTAATTTTTTTCTAGTATTGTTTGTACCAAATCTCCTAAAATTCATCCCAGTTGAGAACAGAGTCTAGACAGTTATTATGATACAATCAAAAGGAAAGCTGGCAAATAAGAAAAAGGAGAGTGAATAGAAGTGCTGATTACAATAATTGTACAGTATTTTCCAAATTTCATCTCTTAGACCACTCAAATCACATTAAAATATTGTAGTAGTGTAAGTCAGATTTATTTTGTACGTCAAAGGAGGAAAGAGTAAGGAATTGCATTAATTCTTCCATAGAAAGATTTTAGCAATCTAATTTAATAAATACGGAAGTCCATTCAAGTGGTTTTCTTATCAGAGAGGAAAGAAAACACTCCATTTCCCTGAAGCCAGACATTTTATGTCACTGTTGAAGAAAGGCAAGTCAACCATTGCTGAATAAATGGTTTTATCAAATCTATATCTGATGTAAGTCAACTTTTTTATGGAACTAAAAATGTGAAATGCTCATAATCCAGTCCCTGAACACAATCTTCCCTTTATGTTTACAGAATACCTCCTATTTCAGTTTTAGAACCATCTGCTATTGTCTTTTGCCAGAGTATGTGGATAGATAATTTCTCAGGGTGCAGTTAAATGAACATGAAGAAACTAGTTTGTGCTATAAAGAAATCTGAAATAGCTAAAGTATAAATGACAACATCTGTGCAAGGTATGGAGAAAGGGAGGGGTTAGAAGCATGCAAATCAGTTACACACTGTTCAACACAGAAGTCCAAGTTCCAAGCAAATAAACCAAATGGGATGATGATTCACATGACACAACTTATCCCTGTCCAAGGGGTAAAAAAAGACAAACAATTGGTCAGGTACATTCATATGGCATGGAAAAGCAAAAACAGCTCCATCAATTCTGTAAAAACAAAAAACAAAACCAACCCAGCATGAATTAAAGACTAGTTAAAATTTTCCAGTCTTAGATTTGAATGACCAATTTGATTAACACAGAATTTCATTAAGTCCAAAGTAGCATGATGGAGACTGTGTTTTATTCACAGTAATGGTGATTTTTGTTCTTTTTCAGCCTCTGCATCACATCCCCCTCTTATGATGCATTGGCAGGTAATTATAATAACCCTCGTCCAAGAGGTGGGCTCCAGTCCTTCACACAGGAAAGTCACAAGTTTGGAGAGGTGCGAAGAGATTTAATTTTGCTAAAAGCCAGTAGCTGAGGTTGTGTTCTCACATTCTACACAAAAGATGCCTCCTGAACAATGAATGAAACTTTTACATCCTTTTCAATTGGGCTCTAAAATATCTGTGGTCATAATTCACTATCTGGTAACTTAATTTTTTTTCCCAGACATACACTTTTAAGTGTTTTTCACCATTTCAGATTAATGTTGAAAAAAATTCTTCTTTAAACCTTTATTTTAGTAGAAAAGCCAGAGTAATGTGCTTTGGGTATAAACATTGCATTTTCAAAGCCATTTGACCTTGAGCACCAGACATTAAGTCCCAAGCTAAGGATTAAGTCAGAGGCAGAAGCCTCCACTCATGTTATTTCTCTATTTCCAACTGTCTCTCCTTCTCATCACACCCACCCACCTTTCTACCTCTTTCAAGGCCCAATTCAATGCCCATTTCTCCCTTCAAGCCTTCTGCAGTCACTCTAGTGTTTATCAGCCACGCTGAACTACTCATGATTTGAGCCTGTTCACCTCCTATAGGGCTAGGCTGCATCAGCATCACTCGGAGGGCTTGTTAAACACAGATGGCTGGGCCCTCCCTCAGAGTTTCTGATTCTGTAGGTGTAAGAAGGGGCCTGAGAATTTGCATTTCTAATGAGTTCCTAGGTGAGATAGATGCTGCTAGTCTAGAGACCACACTTCACGAATCTCTGCTGTAAGAAATGTCCTTCATCCTTCTCTGCCTGCCACATTCTAACTCATCCTTCAAGACTCCTCCTCCATAAATGCATCCCCCTGCCAGAATTAGGCTTCTGAGCCTATACTCTCATTCTTAGTATTAGTCTACTGCGGCTGCCATGGCTAAATACCACACTGGGTGTCTTAAAACAATAAAAATTCATTTTTTTTCACTATTTTGGAGGCTCAAAGTCCAAGATCAGACAGAACAGGCCTGAAGAGGATTTTTCAGAGCCCGTTGGGGTTCTTGGCGTTCATTTAGTTGCGGAATACCTTTCCTTGCCCTCTTCTTTTAAAGTGAATAGTTTATTAGCTTTTTAAATATTTATGTGATCTCAATCATTCTTAATAAAAATGAATGGGGCAGGTGTGCATCATTATAGCTCTCCTGTATTCTCCTAATGTTGTTGGAAATCTCTGAACTTCTGATTTTCACTCAAGTTCAAGCCTGGTAATAAAGACCCTAGGTGGTCATTGGTTTACTCTTCAAATTTTCCTTTCTTTCCTGGAACTAAAGGCACAGGCCTTCTTCTATTAGTGTAATGTTCGCTGTGATGTCCACACTGGTAAGCCAGGGGTGCCATTTGCTCCTGTGAGTATCCTGTCACTTAGAAAAATTTCAGGGCACTCTTTGGCTCCAAGCTTCCCTCTGGAGTTTCCTCAGCTAGACTAATTTGATATATTGCCTCAACAAATCCCATCAGCCCTGCCCGATTTGGAACCGAGGGTTAAGATAGTTTATAGGGGCAATAACAACAGAAATGTCCTCTCCGAGACAGGCAAGTAATTTCCTCTCTGCTCCAGTCCAATACTATTTCCCTTAATCTTTTTAATGTCTGAGAAGCTGCTGCTTCCTCTGCCCTTAAAGCTGTTTTCTCCCCTGGAGGTTAATATACTACAGAGAGAGCAGGCCCATCATTCCTACTCTTATGGGCTGGCCCCCTATTTTCTTTAGTTTCATTTGGTGTTTATAGTAAAATGACTTAGTGTTGAAATACATGATTCATAGTCACTGGGTGAGGGTTAAGCTAGGGCCCCAGGTTGTTTCATAGAAGAAACCTTTAAGAAAAAACCCAGCTGTCTGTCTGAGCCTTCTTGGGTCTCTTGCCCAGGGCATGGCTGCTGATGACTCAGGAGACTGATCACCCAACTTGTGTCCTTGATGGGTTCCTAGACTCTAGTCTCTGCCGATATCTCAACTTTACTCTTAATTCCTCTGTATTCCCTCAAGATTCATCTCTCGTCTTTCTTCCTACATTGAGTTTCCAGTCTCGCCACCCTTCCTCAACCTCCTTGGAAAAGACCCCTGCTGAGTTTGTGGACCTTGCTGTAGTCAGCAGACATCTTCCATTTGAGTACTGCATTGTCTCAAGGAAAGAGGTGTTACAGTGTCTTCCTCCACCTTTACTGACTTCGGTGAAATCTATTTCATTTCACTATTTAATCAATGCCTCTGTTATCATTTTTAAACAAACCTTCTTTTGTATTTAAAACAGTTTCTGAATTTAACAGGGCAAGCTCACAGTTTTTGCTGTGCCTGTCCATCCAGCTCCCCTTGCATTTTCTCATCTATCTTCTTGTGTAAAGATCAGTTGTGCTCTGCTGACAACACTTTGCATGGAAGAGGACCAGGACACCCTTAATGGCATACCCTCTGCCGGCAGTGACTTCTTTCAAAATTCTACTATTTTTTTTCCAGAGTAATTTTTGGTAAATGAATAACAAATAGGATTTTGGGGTAACTTTATGGTAAACATCTACGTGGTACATAGAAAACTAGATCATAAAAGTTTAACTATGGAACATTATTTTTACTATTTAATTTTTCTCTCCCCTTCGAATATTTACTACATTATTTAGTTTTATTCACAAAGAGGATATGTACTGTTGAGATTCTTGAATTAGTTATTTGTCTCTTTTACTGATCTTTATATTAGCTATCAATGTCTGGATTCAGATGCTGTCAGGAATTCATGCAAATTATTGCAAATGCCTGGAAGGTATATTTCAGAAGCTGAGACTGGGAATGGAACACCTCCATCTCCTTCCAGCTGTGTCATTCAATTAGTGTGGCCGTGGGCCTGTCTCTTTGGCTATCTGGGTTGTAGTTTATTTATGAACAAAATGAGCATTTTGGTTCAAGCGATCCCTGAATTCCTTTTCAGATAAGGCATTCTCTGTGTTGGTGATGATGGTCAACATTTTGAAGTTTTGTGTTTTACATTTCAAATCACATTTGAATACACCATTCTGAAAAGTATTATAGCTCCTTTTGTTTAGAAGTATTTTTTCCACACTCTGATTGGAAAATTGCTTGAGGGAGGATCTCTCAAATGAGACTCAGATGGGAAAGAAAAGGCAACAGGGAGAACTGAACTTCAAGTAGCTGAAAACAGCCAATTCTCTTGAATGCCGAAAAAAGAAAAATTATAAAACAAAGATATAAACTTAGTTTTTGGTAGGTTTCCTGGCTCCAAAAGTGGGGTGAGTGTGAGTAAGAATTCTACTATTGATCCTTTTCACTGCAATGAACTCATTGCTAAGGGTTTCTTCACCTCAGATGATAACCTTGTCACCTTGACCTTGAATCCTCTCCATAATCCTTCCTTAATAATATGTTTGGTAGACCATTTTACATACTAATATGTATATTTATTAGAGAAATATCCCATTCACACACACACACACACACACACACACACATATATATATACTCTCTATAAATATATATGCTTTAGATATCTTTCTGTTTTGTTAGCTAAATTACCATAAGTACAACATCCTGTTATTTATTTTAGCTGAAAATAGAAATCTGTCCATGGAATAAAAAGTTGGCTTTGAAGACATTTACTTTCTGTGTCACATTTTTCTTCTACACAGGCTTCTAATGTGAATACAGGCAGATCTTTTCTTTCTGAATTTTTGAAAATGAAGGACATTTTTTCCTTTCTGAGTAACCTCTTCAAACTTTATAATCCAGATAAGAATACCCATCTGATATATTGAGCAATAAATGATTTCCTTAATAGGCATGTCCATGAACCAGTCTCTTTCTTTTTCAGACATTTTTTAATCTCTCTGAACGTGTTTTTTTCAACAGCTGTGTACAGCTTTCAAGCCTTTTTATATCTGATTTCCTTTGGTCTGTTGTACTTTTTGTTCCTTCCACTTAATTCCTAGCTCTCTGTCCTCTGTCCCCAATATTATTTCCAACATCTTGGTCTTCAGTTCAAGTATTGATGTTTTCTTGCCTCTTTGATCTCTTTTCAGTCATTAAATCATAAATTTAACATTGATAAATATGATTTTTTAAATTAACGTCACTTTCACCTAATGACAGAGCAAAGGTATATACAATAACATTTTGGATATGTATATACATTTTTGGAGAGCTATTTCTTCTTTGGGTCCTGGAAGAATAAGCTTTTCTACAGTGCTAAAAGACTGACTAAATGAGAATATTTTTAAGACACCTAGGTTAGGGTTAGACTTTAGAAAGTCCTTTGTAAAACTGCTTCCCTTTTACTCTCATTGTGGAATTTAATGAATGACAGGGAAGATAGCTTGCTCAAGAGGGCTCAGTTTTCCAAATCCTTCACATCATACTGTTAGTGCCTATTCTGCCTGTGCACAAGGCCAGCCATGGTGGGGTTGGATTATTTTGGCAACCTTGTGGCTGCATGTGATAGCAACTGAATTCAAGCTATGCTAGGCTAAAAGGGGCATGGGACGGTATTCTTTTGCAATCTGAGGTTTAGGATTCAGGAATGCCTGGAATTAGGTTTAGCAAGCCTCTCAGGACTCTCTCGCTTTGTTATTTATGCACATCTATTTTTTTTTTCTTTTCCCACAGACACACTTCTCATTTTCCCATGGCGTGAAATAAGGATTTATGTTTCCACAAATCAAACCTTTCAGGAGAGACTGACTCTCTCATTTCCAAGTCCAAATTCCCACGCTGTAAATCAGTGTTTACGCTTCTTGCCTGACATTTTCACTCCCAGACCTATTCAGAAGGTTGATGTCTTAGGGGAGACGTTGTTAACCAGATTTAGAACAAAGTCTCACCTGTCCTTCGTGACCTGTTGCCATAACATGCAATTTTGGCAAGGAGCTTCAGCAGTAAACATTCCACGGAGATGGCAAAACTGTTCCAAAAAAACTGGTTTATACCTTCTGCTCTATTGTAAAGCCTCCAACATCACTTCCTTATTTCTCAATCTCAACTTTGCTTTTATTCCACTGAGAAAGAATAGCAATCAAGGAGAAGTGAACATGTTCCAATACTTTTCTTTGTCTTAACCTCCAATATCTATGGTGATCTGTCCTCCCTCATCCTATCTAAAGCCAGTTCCTCTACATCATCAGTTCCCACTTTCTCTTTACTACTGCAGGAATTCTCTCCCCTTGAAGCATCAACTTCCCCTCTCTCTGAATCATTTTCATCAGCGTACAAACGAACCATAAAATCTTCCTTTAAAAAATTCCTTCCTTGACCCACATGTTCTTCCAGATACCACTCTGTCTTTCTGCTCCTCCTGGAAGAAACTTTTAGAAGATTTATCTGTTTCCAGTTACTCATCTTTCATTCTTCTTGAACATACTTCTATAATGCTTTTCTCCCACATTACTTCTCAAAAAATGGCTCTTATAATGGTCACCAATGACTTAAAGTTGTCAAATTCAGAAGTAAATCTCAGTTCTCCATTTTACTTTAACCATCAGCAGCATTTGTCTTAGTTAAAAAAAAATCATGTAGAGAGGGAATATATTTTGTTAATTAAAATGTAAGAACTCAACATATAGTCTACATAAAACACTACTAAAATTCAGGAAATGCTTTTCGGTCAAAATACAGTCGATATATATTTGAGATGCATTCTGGATCTTCTGATATATGAACTGAGAGTTGTCTTTCCACAGATTTTACAATTGAGGCTAAATATTTAATAAAACTGGAAGTATAATAAGCCAATGTCTCTTCAGAAAGAATTTAACTTCTCTCTGCTATCTCTGAATATTTGTTTATTCCTACTGCATAAACCATTACTCATGATCTGTAATTCCTGCTGTCCTATGGAAGAATCATGCTCTTAAAATATTGGCGGTCCTTAATCCTAATCCACAAAGACTAAAGAAATTTTTTTACCTCTAATACAGGAGATGATGTCCGGAACAGCTACTTTATGATGTTATGTTACTACTACGGTTCCATAACACTGAGAGATGTATGGTATGACTTAAATTCACACCAGACATTTTCTAGTGATTACATTTTCTGGTGATTACTATGTAAATGTTTCCTGTTATTTTTGTTTCCGGGCATCTCAAACATGCCACATCCAAAATTAAGAATTTTATCTGTCCATCTATCTCTCACCTTCAAACAACCACAGAGTACATGAATAATTAAATACTTTCCCAGTTAGTTCTCTTTTCCTCTCAAACTCTAATATTTTCTCTATATTCTTTACCTTCAGATCATGATCTTGCCTTTTATTTCACTAAAAACAAAACAAAACAAAACAAAACTACTCCTCTTGCTGACTTTTCCAACTTAAGTAGAGATAAATTCTTTTCTCCCAAATACATAGACCAAAATCCTTGGTGTCAGGATTGACCCACCTGTTTTTTTTTTTTTTTTAATAACCCATACCCAATTTGTCAGCAGATCCAGTTGGCCCTACAGAATTTAATAATTTGTAACACCATTACCATGCTACACCAAGAAGTGTCCATTTCCCTTTGATTTGACAACCTCAAGTGGATAATTGATCTTCTAGTGTCCACCTTGGCTTCTCTTCATTCTTTCATCCTTAGATAAGCTCAGGTGTTTATTGTCTCATTTGCTTACTAAGTGTCATCCCTATGAAAGCAGGATTTTTTTCTGTTTTTGTTTACTGTTACTGTTCCAGCACCTAATACAGTGCCTGGAACACAGTAAGCACTCAAAACAATATCAGTTGAAAGAACTCACTAATCTGTGAGTCACTGTCAAACCAGGACCTCAGATTATCAACTTTTGTATTTCTTATGCTTAATACACTGTCAGGCAAAAAGTAGGTACTCAAAATATATTTATTCAATGATTCCTTAAGTAAGTGGGGAGTAACACAAGTAAAACACAGATTCCTCTTTCTAGCTTCTTTCACAGGTTGTTCTCACTGTAAAGGCACTGTAAAAAGTCAAAGACATAAGTCTCTCCAGTATTAATAAGGGATCATTTGTTAAGATAAAGATCTGCAGATCACAGTAGATAAAAATGAGCTGGAGGCAGAGAATTGATTGAATAGGGAGCACAGAAGCAGAGCTACCCAGGAGATTGCAGGGAGATAAAGGCACAGACTGTCTACATGGGAGATTATAACAGCTCTTGCTGTAGGAAAATGGGGAGAGCTCTCAGAAGCTGAAGAAAATATACCCTGGGACCTTAGCATAGTAACAAATAACTTTATTTTTCCTTCTTTCATCCATTTCCTTTTTATCTTCTTGTTTGCTCCATCCTTTCTTTCATTCCTTCACCTTCTGGATTGAGCACTTACTATGTGCCAGACATATGAAGAGGTGAAGACACAGATAAGATTCCAATTGATTAAAAAATTTTTATATTTATTGTACTGGATGTGGGGGGACATAGGGAGACAATCAAGCTAAGAAGCATAAATAGAATGAGAAGATAAAATCTCTGATGTTGCTACACGAAGCTGTAAGGACAGCTGAGGAGTTATTCCCATACACGTGGAGGAGCATTCAAAGGAGTCTGTGGGGAAACAAGGTCATTTCTCAGGAGATTTTGAGATTTAATTCAAGTTTTAAAAAAATCAATAGGAATCTTCTAGCTGATAAAAAGAAAAAAGGCATTCTAGATAGAAGTGACAGCAATGTGGATAAAATAGGATATGTTTTGGAAACTTCAGTGTCCCACGTGTCTAGGGAAGAGAGGGCATGCTAGAGAGATTAAGATGAAGCTAAGGTAGACAGAAGCCAGAAAATGAAGTTCATAAAAACTAGAATGAGGTGTCTATGCTTATTCTACATGCTCTGGAAAGTAATTTTAGAATTATAATCAGAAAAGTAAAATAATGGATCATATTTTTATTGTAGGAATATAGCATTAATAAAGGAAGGGTTCATTTAATTACTGAGAATGTTTTATGTGCCAAGAAATGCTTACGAGTGTGACAGCTTAGGAGCTTAAGAACATAGTATCCCACTTAATTCTAACAAACCTCTGAAAAAAGTATTATTTAGGATTATTCTAGAGTTTAGGAAACAGAAGTTTAGAGAATCTTCCCATAGGAATATAACGAGAATGTGATCAAAATTCTCAGGCCTCTAACTCAGAATCTTTAAATTCTTAATTACCATTTTAGTAGTTGTGACTAGGAGAGAGGGTGCAGAGGGAGGGTGGCACAGTAGGGAGATCAGTTAGTACGAAGTAAACCTGGGCTGGAATGTGGAATGGTAAGTGTACGAACTAAAACAATGGCAGTGGAGATTGAGGGAAAAGATGGTTTTGACACAAATGAAGGAGATCAAATTTATAGGCTGGTGATCAACTGGATACTGAAGAGTAAGTAATAGGAGAGTGTTCAGAATGTCTTTCAGATTTTTGGTCATGGTAATTGGGTGAAAGGTAGAGCCCTTTACAGAAATATAAGAAGATTAGGTTTGAAAGAGTTCAGATGTGTTGAGTTGGAGAGGCCTGTAGGACACGAGCAGTTGGATATACAGAATTTAAACCCATTAGAAGGCTATGAACTAGGACAGCCATCAGCAAGTAAACATGGACAAACTGGCCAAGGAATGGTTGGTAGACTAATTAGAATGGAGGGCTTAGGATAGAGCCATGGGAACTAAATATATATTTAGTATACTATACCGAGAATGAAACTTGCAAAAGGAGTCTGAAAAGGAATATAAGGAGAAGTAGAAATAAAGCTACAAGAGAGAGTTATCCTAGATGCTAAGGAGAAGGGATTCCAGATAGAGGAGATGGTAAATATCACCACAATGCACAATAACACAAGGACAAGTAAGTTAAGAACAGAAATAAGTCCATTTTATTTGATGATCTTAGGCTCATTGTTCAATTTATCAAAATAAATCTCTTTGGTGTTAAGGAAGCTGGACCTATCTAGAAGATGGAAGAGTACAGATGCAAAGTGAGGAATTGGAGCAGCCAAGCTGTAGGCTAAGGGAGCTGTGAGGTGGTGGCAGGTGGGGTCATGGGAAGGATTTTTGGGAGGGGCTGTGGAAGTGATTTAAAAAGTGATGGACTCCAAGGAAATGTTGGAAAGATTATTTTTTATTAACGATTATTTTGACAGACCTCAGAAGTAGAGGTTTGACTAGTTTTGAATGTGCTTGTGAGGTAAGAGAGGAGAGATGCTATTTATATCTTTTTAGCTTTATTCAGGCTTGCAACCTGCACAAATACTGTTACCTTTTTAAGTATGAAATAGTTTTTTTCTTCTTTTCCTCCCTCGTTACCTCTTTTTCTTTGTATTTCCTGAAGCATGGGAGCTTGGAGAATAGAAGCTCAGTTTTAATTCATTGCCAGTAAATTTTTTTCTTCAATAAGTTAGTATTAACAGTCCTCACCACAGTGCCACCAAGGGAAAATTTGAACTGGGTTAGGATGCCTGTTTGATATAGTGCTGTGACCAGAGTTATCAGTAATGTCAAACTGATTTTCTGTTTTCATCAGTCTTGATCCTTAGAAGTTTGGATCCTCAATTTCAGTTTTAGTTCCTTTGACTGAAAGATTAAACAATGTAATATTTCAGGTGTTTCAATATAAGAATCTCTCTTAACTTGGCATTTATAATTATATAGAGGGAACGTGGTGAACATTATCTTCATCTTTATGTTCACAGGTCAAGACTTTAAATAAGATGGAATTCATTGATTTCAGAAGCATTCAATTCCAGTGCGGGGAAGGTGGGGGTAGAATGGATAGGAAGCTTCCTTAGATAAAGTTGTTTACCCCAGAGATGAGCATGCTGGAGGATGTAGAATTTGGTACATAGGCTATAATTTTCCCCAAGGATAAATGCAGCAATCTGCACTCTCTTCATATCTGAGTGCTAGTGACTTCACTCTTAGGCAATGTCAAATGGCCTGACATTTGCTCGTTCTGCCAGCCTTACCTAGAATCTGTGGTTGTTCCAGTAAAGAGGACTTAAGCCAGCTGGGCACCATTGAATGTCTAATGACCCAACAAAATCCACAACACTAGCTGCTGAGAACACTCAATGGTAGTTTAAAAACCGCTAATGACTGGGCTGACATCTGCAGTTCAATCAGTGAGTAGTGTTTGGGAAACTTAGCTCAACCTGACAGAAAAGTATGACTAGCTGTGGTAAGTTAAGTTGTTATATGTGAGAATTGAGGTTTGCCTGCCCTCCTGTTTTTCCAATTGCACAATTGCACCAGGCTCATGATTTTGACATCAAAGGCAAGGGAAGTAAAAGCAAAAATAAATGAATGGGGCTATATCAAATTAAAAAGTTTCTATACAACAAAAGAAACTATCAAGGCAAAGAGACAACCATTCAAATGGGAAGATATATTTGCAAACAACACCTTCAATAAGGGCCTAATATCCGAAAAACACAAATAACTCATATAACTCAATAACAACAACAACAACAAAACAAACAATCCAATTAAAAAAATGAGCAAAGGACCTAAACAGACACTTCTCCCAAGATGACATGCAAATGACCAACAAACTTATGGCTCAACTTCACTGGCTGTTAGGGAAATGCAAATCAAAAACATGATGAGATACAATCTCACACCTGTTAGAATGGCTATTATCAATAGGACAAATAGTAGCAAGTGTTGGGGAGGATGTGGAGAAAAAGGAACCCTCATACACTGCTGGTGGGGCTGCAAATTGGTACATGTATTATAGTATGGAGGTACCTCAAAAAACTAAGATTTTATTTTCCACATCATCAGCAATCCGTCTACTGGCTCTTTACCCCCAAAAAACTTAAAAACTTTATTCAACATATACATATACACACTGATGTTCATAGCAATATTATTCACAGCGGGCGGGACATGGAAACAACTGAAGTGTTTTTTGATAGATAATTGGATAAAGAAGATTTGGTACATATGTACAATGGGATATTACTCAGCTATAAGAAGAGGTGAAATATTACCATTTGCGACAACATGGATAGATCTTAAGATAATCACTGTAAGTGAAATAAGCTCAACAGAAAAAGTTGAAAACCACATGATATCACTTATATGTGGGATATAAATATAAAGGAACAAATAAACAGAAACTCATGGACATGGACAATGGATTAGTGGTGACCAGAGGCCAGAGGGAAAGAGGGGAGCAGGGGGTAGATGGGGTAAAAGAAAAGGGGTCAAAAATGTGGTGAGAGAAAGAAATCTAACTGTGGGCAGTGAACACACACACACACATTCTCTCTCTCTCTCTCTATATATATATAAATAGAATGTGTGTGTGTGTGTGTGTGTGTGTGTGTGTGTGTGTGTGTGTGTAATCTTACTGATGAAACTTATTGGATTTTGTTAATCAATGCCCCCCAAATCAATAATTAAAAGAGAATATAAACTAAAATTTGTATTATGCCTTCTTTTTATAAATTAATTTTCCACATGTTACTCATTTGAAGCTCATAACAACTTTGAGCAGAAAGCAATTACTATTGCTAATTTAGAAAAGGGGAAACAAGGATCAAAATATGTAAGTTATAACTGAAGTCACAGAGCCAGTAAGAAGTCAAGGGGGAATTGGTTTCCTGTCTTCTAGGGCTTAGTTCTGCATATAGTTACTCCTACCCTGGTGTCAAGAATCTTTTAGTGTTTTAGCAGCTAGTGAAGTCAGTAGATTCCTGGGGTTAAGAGTTCCAGGGTAAAGAGAGCTTGGACATTGATAGCGTATGTACGTCTTAGCATTGGTCAGCCTTGAGGTCAAATGCAATAATAGTAGCACTAAATTGCTTTGCCATCCAGGCCATCTTGTGTCTCAAGGAATAAAAACCCCATCAGCTACAACTAGACGTGGATTAAGTGTGTTCGTTGGCCCTATGGAGCATCATATGAAGGGCCTAGCACATTCTATTTTTATGTAAGGCATGGAAGACTAAATATTTATTTTTATATAAAAGTACATAAAGGAAGAATGAAAATTAGAATAATTGAAACAATAATAAAAAATTAACAATAAAGCTTTTTCTGTATTTAAGCATAGAATATTTTGTAGGTTAATCTTCTAAAGGAAACAGGCTTTTAAAAAATGAAGTAATCTTTTAATAAATGATCATTAATAATGCATCAGTTAAATAAATTATTACACATCTATACAATGAAACACTACAAAATTTTTAAACTTGATGGTTCTGAAAATATTCAATGGAACAGAAACATATAATATATTGTCATTTTAAAAAAGCAGCATCTACAGCAGTGTGTGTGTGTGTGTGTGTGTGTGTGTGTGTGTGTGTGTGTGTGTGAGTGATGTAGGGAGAGAACAGAGGAAGTGATAGGTACAGGGCTGGGAAGATAGATATAAAATCTTGGCAGTTGCTACCTCTGGTTCGGGTATGTGCTGATTATGTAGGAAGCAGACATTATGACAGAATTAGGAATGCAAAAGGATTACTGGAGATTTAACAAAAGGTATTGGAAGAACTGGATATCCACATATAAAAGAATGAAGTTGGGTCTTTACCTTATACCATATATGAAAATTAGCTCGAAATAGATTAAAGAACTAAATGTAATATTTTAAACACTATAAAACTCATAGAAGAAAAAGGAAAATTCTTAATTATGTTGGATTTAACAATGATTTTTTGGTGGAATATGACATCAAATGTACGGACAACAAAAGTAAAATTAGGTAAATTTGCCTATATCAAAATAAAAAATTTTCATGAATCAAAGGACATAATCAACAGGGCAAAAAGGGAATCTGTGAAATGTGAGAAAATATTTGCAAACCACATATTTGATAAAAAGTTAATATCTAGACTATGTAAAGAACTCCTTCAACTCAACACAACAAGCCCCACCAAATAATTCAATTAAAAAGGGACAAAAATATGAACAGACATTTCTCCAAAGAAGATATACAGAAGTTCAAAAAGCATATGAAAATATGCTCAACGTTATTAATTATCAGGGAAATGCATATTAAAAACCACAATGAGACACCATCTCACACCCATTAGGGTGGCTGCTATCAAAAAAGCAGAAAATAACAAATGTCGATGAGGATGGAGAAAATGAAACTCTTGCGTACTCTTGGTGGAAATGCAAAGTGTATATATGGAAAAGAGTATGATGGTTCCTCAAAACATTAAAAATAGAATTACCATATGATATAGCAATTCTACTTCTGGGTATATAGCCAGAAGAATCGAAAGCAGAGTCTTAAAGAGATATTTGCATTCTTATGTTCATAGCAGCACTATTCACAATAGCCAAAAGGTGCAAGCAACTGAGGTGTTCATGAACAGATGAATGGATGGACAAAATGTGGTGTGTGTGTGTGTGTGTGTGTGTGTGTGTACACAATAAAATATTATTTAGCCTTAAAAAGAAAATAAATTCTGACACATGCTACAACATGGACGAATCTTAAGAATATTATACGAAGTGAAATGAGCTAGTCACAAAAAGACAAATACTATATTCCAGTTACATGAAGTATCTAGAGTAGAACAGAAACAGAAGGTAGTGTGGTGGTTGCCAGGAACTGGGTGAGGAGTGAATAAATGAAGCATTGTTTAATGGGTACAGAGTCTCAGTTTTGCAAGATGAAAAAGTTCTGGAGATTGGTTGCTTAACAATATGAATATATACTTAATACTACTGAACGATATACTTGACAATGGTTACTATGGTCAATTGTATGTTATGCATATTCTACCACGGTTGAAGAAAAAATGATTGTTGGAGCATAATACCTTGAAAGAAAAGAGAAAGAAGGAGGATTAGACAGGAAAACCATCAGGCTGTGATGCAGCCCTGACGATCTCTACCAGGCCAGTAGGCGCTTAGGAGCAGAGGATGCCTGTTAGAAGGGACCGCATTGGGTAGAAATGGGTAGGCCTTTGCATCACTTCCTTGACTTCGGTTGCCATGACTTTGGCTACCATGGCCTATCTCAATCATTGTTCAGGGCATGGCCCAAGATGAAAGCCAAGGCAGATGCTAAAGGACTTAACAATTGGAGACTGTCAGACAGGCACATTTCTCATAGCTGGGTGGTGATTTCTTCTTTGAATGGGAATGAGTGACACCTCTTCATGTCTGTCACATGGGAGTAGGGATGAGTTTTATATTCTTTTAGTTTGCATTAGTTTGTACTCTATAGTTCTAACAATGAATAAAAAAGTGACTTTTTAATCAAAAAGGAAATAAAAGTTATTGTTATATGGCAATCAGTAATCTTAACTGTTGAGCATTTAATTACTTATTAAATATTTGCTTTGCCATATCTGTTGACATTTGTCAATTCTGTATTAGTATATGAGATGTACATCTAGTTTAGATATTGCCTTCTTTAGTTTTATCCTGTATCTCTACCAGAGTGTAAAGGCATTAAAATAGAACATTGCAAAGATATTAACCACCATACACAAACCTTGGAAAGCATCCTTTTATTTGTTGAAAAATGAAGTTCTCAAAGCAGGCTTAAGGCAGTGGTGGTGACTTCCAAAGAAAGTGATGGTAGAAGCAGGAAGACAGACATTGTCATTCCATATGTGGGTAAAAAAGTGTCAGATCCTCACATGAAAGAGTGCTTCTAAGAATAAGATGCAAGTGAAATCATCAGAATGATGACTCTTTTAACTTTTAACTTTTAATTATTTATGGGTTATGTACCTGCATCCTTGGTAGGCTGGTGTCAAGAGGGCTTAATTCACAAAAGAATAAAAGTTTTCTAATTTCAATGAGGGGAAGATGAACTCAGGGAGCAAGATAATTACAGAGAGAATTACAGACCCAAAGGCTGAGAGAAATGAAGGGCTGTTGGTTTTTCTACATCTGTTAAGAATAACTGCATTGAGGTATTGGGAATTCATCCATGCAAAATTACTTGAGTAAAAAATTACTTTTTCCTGCAAACTCACAAAATAGAGGATCAATAAACTGCCAGGAGACAGAAAACACTGAGTAATCACATGTATCAAACTGAAGCTATTCCTGCATCACATTTCTGGGACCCAGCTTTATATCTAATTAGGCAACTGCAATGATTTATAGACTTTAACATTTACTCTAAAAGTGGAATTTGAAGGACAAATTTGTCTTTCTAAACTTGACCTGTTCAAATAGGAATCAGCAGTGGTGAGATTCAATAAAATCTCTAGTTAACAATTCGCTTGGGTTTGGGTAAGCCTAAACAGATCACAGAGTAATTTACTAAAACTTGGTAAAGTTTTTAAGTTCTTTTAACCTTGTGGGGCTTTGGGAAGTTTTATGTTTGTTCTATTTTTGTTTTGTTTTGTATACATTCAAAAAACATTTCTTGCAGGTAATTACTGTTCTAAGTGTTCATGATATTGCAGTGAATAAAACCAAATAAAAAGTCTCGTCTTCAGAGAGTATGGCTTCTAGTGGAGAGTCAGGGAGGAAAACAATAAATAAAACAAAAAAGTGAATAAGTTGGTACATTAAAGAATGGTAAGTTCCATGGAAAAGAACAAAGTAAGAAGGATATGTAGAAAAAAGAGTGTGAGAAGAAGTGCAAGTTTAAATTGGTAGAATGGGAAGGCCTTCTTGAGAAGGTAACATTTGAGCCAAGACTTGAAAGAGGCTTGGGAGTGAGTAAGATGCATATCTTAAAAAGAGTGCTATGGGTAGAGGGAACAGCAAGTGCAAAAACCCTGTATTAGTCAGAGCAGAAGACCGATGACACAGTCAACTTAGGTATTTTGAGTTGATAAAAATGATCAATTACAAAGATGTGGGCAGAATGTAGGGAAATGACAAGACACAATATAGTATGTGGGAGCTAGAGACAGTGGGGCACTATAATCATCAATAAGATTGAGTGGGTGACTGGTAGGTAGTTATTGGAACATGCGGTAAAAGACAACTGTGTTAGAGTCTGCTTGCCTGGAACTGTGACCTTGGGCTGAGTGATGCAGCACTGTACTGACTCCACAGGAAGGAAGTAGCAGAAAAGAGAAAAAAGGAAAGACTCTGACCTCACTTTTGTTTCTTTTTCTTTGCTTTTGATGGTTACCTGTTGGCCAGATCCACCTGGAAAAAGAGAGCCAGAGAGAACACTGCATCTGTCAGAGAGTCCATCCTTCCAAGTTGCAGAGCAGGGTTCAGAAGGGTGGAGAGTGGGTCTGGAGGGGCATACTGAAGGCACGTGGTGTGAACTGTGAGGCATGATCATGGCTGATGTGAAGAAGAAATAGCAAAGTTGTTACTGCGGTAACAGAAGAGCGATTGAGTAGGAAAAGAGGTCAGAGTAACTGTAGATTAGAATTTGATGGGCATTGTCAGGGACTGCAAAGACCTTAGCTCTTACTGTGAGTGGAACAGGGAACTTTTGGAGAGTTCTACGTGAAAAGGCAACGTGAACTGACATATCTTGAAAGTATCTCTCTAGCTGCTGAGTTAAAAATAGGCTGTGGTGAGATAAGGGTGGAATTGTGACACTACTGAGAATAAAGTTGCATGATTCAGGCAAGAGAGAAGGTGGTTTGGACAGGTGGGCACAGTGGAGGTGGCAAAAGATGGGTTCTTGAATAAAGTTTAAAAGCAGAGCCGACAGGATTTGGTGACAGGCTGAGTGGTGGGGTAGTGTGGGAGGGAAAGAGAGCAGTCCAGGAATCAGGGATGATTACAAGTTAGAAGGCTGGAATTACCATTGATTGACTTGGGAAGACTGTGAAAAGAGCATGTTTTTTTGAGAAAAGCTCAGCGATCCGTTTTGGACATGTCAGGTTGGAAGTGTCTTTTAGATATGGTGAGTAGGCAGTTGGCTTTATGAGTCATGAGTTTAGGAGAAAGATCTTACCAGGAGATAACATTTTGTATATGTTAGTGTTAGATGCTATTTAAAATCATTAAATGAGATAAGATCAGTGAGGGGATGAGTATGGAGACAAAAGAAAGGGGGTGCAAAGACTCTGACCTGAAGCACCCAAGACTATGTGGAAACCAACAAAGGAGTTAGAGGAGCTGTCAGCGCAGCAGGGAGAAAAAACATTAAGAAGAAGAGAGGGTGGTTTCCTGAAAACAAAGTGAAGAACGTGTTTGCAGAAAGAGGAAGTGATTAACAGTGTCAATGGCTGCTAAGAGACCAAGTGCAGTGAAGATGGAAACTTAACCATTAGATGTAGTGGCATGCTGGGGATACATCCAGATTTCATAAGGTAGTGGGGGATGCAGCTAATGCGAGTGGGTTTAATGAGAATGAGATGGAAAGATATGCATTGGAAATAATTAATATAGATTTCTCTTACGAGTATTTTCCTTTAGAGGTGAGTAGGAAAATAGGACAGTAACTGGAGAGAACAGAAACTAAGAGAAAATTTTTAAACAAGAGCTAGCACAGCGTGTTTTCAAAAAATAGCAATACTCTCATAGAGAAGAAAAACTGAAGATGCAAGAGAGAGAGAAGAGAAAGGGATTGCTGGAGCAATGTTTTTGAGATGGCAAGGGGAGATGGAAGCTGCTAATCAACTTGAGAGATTGTCCTTAGATATGAGTAAGGAAAGTTCATTCATAGCTATGATTCTCAAACTTGCACATTAGAATCACCTGGCGTCCACTTCTCCTTCCTAAACATTAAAACATAGTGTCTGGGAGACAATCAGCATAATTTTAAAAATGTTTTTGAAAACAGAAATGGTTATCAAGCTTTAGCATGTATCAAAATCACTTGGTGGACTTGGCAAAAAGCAGATTGGGGGGTGCCACCCCCAGAATGTCTGATTAATAGGTCTGAGTTGATCTGAGAGTTTGCATTTCTAATATCCCAGGTGATACTGATGCTGCTAAGCTGGGGACAACTTTTTAAAGATAGCTCAAATATAGTAATAGGAACAAAGTATATAGTATTTGGGGGCCAATGCTGGCAATTGGGTCAATGTCATGGTGGCCAGAACTTAAAGCAGTTATCTTCTGATTATTTAATTATTCTCAGTAAAGTAGAAAGCAAAGTCATAATTTGGGAGTGTGAAAGGGTAAGGTGTTGAAGATTCAAGGAGAGAGGAGGAGGTATTTTACAATCATTTATTAACCAGGACTATGAATGGTCTAAGGAAATGTACCACAATTTGAGGACAGTGATAGGGCCTACAAGAAGTTAGAAGTTATAAATTTAAAATGAGAACAAGTAACATGTTTGTCTATTTTACTCTATCCACAGTTAGTTGCAGAGAGGGAATTGTAGAGATAATGGAGAGATGGATTTGACTAGGGTTCAAGTTTTTCTAAAAGAATGTTATGAGGTAAGAGAGGAACAGGGGATTGAGAGTATTCACAAGGGCTGATTTATAATGATTGAAATGGAATTTAAGTTTGAGTAAGGAGGGAAAGAAAGACACTAGGACAATGAGTGGAAAGTTGGCAGGATTAAAAAGATAGAGATTTTATTGGAACAGATAGTTTTACATTAGAGAATAGAATTGTTGAAATTGAAATTAAATAAGGGTCGCATTTATTTATTATGACAAATCTTGGGTTATGACTATGGGAGTTTGTGGTTAAGGAATTGTTGAGATCAAGATTATAGAGAAGAGGAGTTTAATGGTCTGAGAGTCCAGAGTGTTGGAAAAGTCATTCGTATGCATATTTACATCACTAGGATTACAGATTGAAGAAGTTTTGGAAAGAGAGTAGCAGTAAGCTGGATGCCAAGGTTTTTGAGAAACAAGAGGGATTCAAAGCTGGGATTTTGGGAAAGATACAATGCTGTAAAAGTGGCAATAAAAAGCTAGGGAGATACTTTCTGAGCTCCCCACTCAAGGTAGGGCTTGTAGGAGGAAATAACCATCTCTTGAGAGGAACTCAGGGGCAGCATGCCCTCAGGGAGATCCAGGTATGCATTAGACTAAAAACAATAAAGCCTGAAGGAGGAGCACGAGGTAGATGGATGAGTGCTGAGAATGTCTGATCTGAGTTCCAAAGGACACAGTGGAAGAGTTTCAGAGGTGGGAGAGATATCAGGGATTGGGACAGCTCAGGAATGTGGACAGATACAGGGATTAGAGACGATGAAGAGTCAGTCAGTCAGAGTTCCTTGGGATGATGCATATAATTGGTGGAAAGGACCATAATTTAATGAATTCTGGTGGTCTCAAAGCAGAGTGGTGTTGAGTCTCTCAGTGAATGTTGAGAAGTAGTGAGGTGTGGGGCCCTGGGACACCCTTTCATGGCTTCCAAGTGATGCGTGGAGGCCCGGGAGGGGTGGTCTTACTCTGAGGACATGAGGCTCTCTCCTGTCTCCTGAAGATGGAGTCTTGAGTGGAGAAAGGATGTTTAACCCAAAGTGCACAGCCAAAAGTATTTTAATTACAGTAAATGATATCGTAAATGTTTCCAGCTCAGAGGAAAGGAACTCAGACAATTGCACTGAGGACTAATGCAATATTTTTGGAGAGGATTCACTTCTTATTTCTGGCACATATAACCTAAACAATGAAATAAAAATGTAGGAGAATTCCCACTGTCTATTGATCTCTTAGTTGGTTAATTGGGTTTCATTTATCTAGCTTTTACAATTTTTTAAAGATGTGCCTTATCTAAGTTGCCTAGGTATTTGGTTTGCTTCGTACCACACTGTGTGAACAAGGCTGTTAAGATTTCTTGGCAGGACCCTGATCTTTAGGCAATCTCAGATATTTTGTTTTAGTGTTCCTTTAAAACCTAATTTATCTGCATTTGGTGGGGTTAAATTCAATCCAACCTGCATTTATTGTTTATGTTGTGCATAATAATTGATTATGTCCTTGTGAGATGCTTGGTAGCTTAAATGAAACGAAATGCTGCTTTGCTTTTCTCAGCATTTTTTCCTGCTGAACAATTCCAGATAGTATCAAAAGTACATCCTGTGCTTAAATTTGTTTTATTATGGCTATTACTAAAATTAAAATTTGTAATTCAAGAAGAGGTCTGTACACTTGAAACACCCCCACCTGTGAACATTATGAGGCAGATGCTATCCTGGTTTATAGTCATGGAAAAGCTTCTACCTTATAGTCAATTTAAAGTCTAGTTTACCCGAGGGAAACATAGAGACCTTTCAGATACACTAATCAGATTATGTCCTTTCTTATCTCAGAATACTCCAAAAAACTTTGCATCACAGTGACTATAAAATCTAAAGATGCCCTACATTTCCATCACTCTCCCCATTTGCCAAGCACCCCAGCCACTCAGTGGTCTCCTGCTGTTCCTTAAACATGAGACATGTTTCTGCCTAGATCCTTTGCCCTTGCTGGTCCTTTGCCTACAGTGCTTTACCCTTAAATCTACACAGGCTTCCTTTTTATTTTATTCAGATCTCTGTGCAAATATCCTCTACTCAGAGAGAACTTCCTGGACCATCTTATTTGGATAGTAGGGCCCACTTCCTAAGACTTGCTACTTTCTACTACATTTTATCATTCTTTGAACTCTACTGCCTTACATTATATTATATATTTGTTTATTTTTGTTTTCTGCAATAAAATGCTTCCTAGGTCAGACACTTTATTTCTCTGCTGTGTGTGGGGGCACTTAGAACACTTAGAACCTAGGAAAAATTCAATTACTCCTGGTGAGTTGAGTCAAAGTCGCATCTTCCTCCAGAGAAAATTTTAATAAGAGTAAACATTTGACAGATGGCCTGGAGTTGCTATAAACATTTAAGTGGCACTGGATCTTGACATTATATATTGATTTTAAGTTCTCTAATACACTATGCCCATTATAGCCATGTCATTCTTCAACCTGTCCCCATGCATGCAGTTGTGGACTTTTCATTTGGGATGTTCTTTTTTCCACTATCTACAGAGCCTTACATGGATTTCTACTAAGATTTCATCTACAAAGCATTCCTTAACAATTCTAAATGACAGTCACCATTCACTTGGTGTACTGCACCAAGTATTATGAAGAACATATGATGGATATATTGTAAATATTTGTTCAAAGAATAAAGAGAAAATAACAACCACATCAGTATATTAGAATTTAGATTTGGTAATGTTTTTCTCTCCAACTCTAAGTTCTGTGAGGGTAATGGGAATTTCCAGAGCAGAGGGATCTGATGAATGACAGGCTAATCTTCAGGACTTAAACCATATGATCATTCTATAATGATTTTTTAAGGAGCTTTTATTAAAAAACAATCACAGCCTGGTGATAATTTATAAATCGTCTACTCTGATGGAAGAGAAGACTGCACGGTGAAAATGCTAAGACATAGTCTACTGGATGTGTGATCTGGGGTCTGGCTCTGGAGAATTGACGTCAATCTATAAGCAAGAGGGAACCATTAGAGGCCTTTAAACAGAAAAGCCTGATGAGAGTTGGAGACTGGAGTGGCAGAATGAAGGGCTGCAAAGAAAAACCAGTGAAAATAGAATTGTAAGAGTTACAACTGCAAGGATTTGGAAAAAGGAAATAGAAATAAAAGAGGGAGGGGCCAGAATGGATTATATATATACACACACATATATATATATGTATATATATATATATATATGTATATACATATGTGTGTGTGTGTGTGTATATATATATATACATATATATATACACACACACACACAAGATAAATTTAGTGTCCTGTTTCATATAAAGGACGAAGGAGAGAGGAAATGAGAGAATATCCTACTTTGTGCTGCTAAAACAAAACACCACAGATTGGGTGACTTCTAAACCAGAGATATTTATTCCTCACAGTTCTGGATGCAGAAATGTCAAAGGTCAAGGTTCTGGCAGATTCAATGCCTGCCGTGTGCCTGATTACTGGTTCATAGATCACACCTTTTTTGCTGTGTCCTCACGTGAAGAAGGGCAAGGGATCTCTCTCTGACCTCTTATGTAAAAGCACTAATCCCATTCATAAGAGCTCCCCGTCATAACCTAATCACTTCCCAAAGGCTCTGTCTCCAAATACTATCACATTAGGGACTAGAATGGAACATATAAATTTTTTTTGGGGGGGGGGAGTGGAGCGGGACATGAATATTTATAGCACAGGTCAACATAGAATTTTAAATTAAAATTTTGCTAGTATTCCCAACTCTTTAATTTCTTTCTATTTCACTTTCCCCCATTCCTTTTCCTTTTCTTAGAGAACAAGGAAAGCCATAAGGCCAGAAAAGTGGCTTCAGTATATGTCTTCATTAGATGGAGACTTTGACAAATAATAGACGTTTTTGCTGTAAAATAGAGACATTTAAAATCAAAGTCTATTTTAATAACATTTCTATGTATAATCGAATGGCTTTAAATTCCATACACAAGGACAAGAAGATTGACTTGGCTGAAAATCAGGAAACTGACACCATTTTGTAGAGAAAACAAGTAAAATGAACGTCATAGGAAGGATAGGAAAGAAAACAGAAAAAAAGCAGTTGGTGATGTCACTGTGCAAAATTGAGCTGATGCTAATCATCTGTTAATGATTAGTATGCAGACATTATCCAACAATCGCTTTTAATAAATAGCGTTTCTGATGAGCCTGCTGTTCCAAATTCCTTTTGGCTTCTCTGTACTTTATCATATTTTACTAGGATTGAAAGCTGTTCAATCTGGAAGTAGCATATTCACTGTATGTTTATGTATAGAAATAAAAAAAGAAAGGAAGAAATGAAATGAAATAGAAATAAAAATGTCTCATATTATCCTTATATAGTCATAATTGTAGTGTACATTAGTAGCACCTTATATTCTTCATGTTTCACTTTCTTACGTTTATGAAAAGAATGGGAAAGCAACCTCATCACCTTCATTTTACAGATAAAGGCGTTGAGTCCCTGAACATTTAGGAAGGGTCTAAGATTTTATAATTTATAAGTAGAATATCCTTGACTTTTGGTTTCTTAACTCTTTATTCAGGGTTTCTTATTCTTGTTTCTTTTTATTTTTCTTTCTTTCTTTCTTTCTTTCTTTCTTTCTTTCTTTCTTTCTTTCTTTCTTTCTTTCTTTCTTTCTTTTTTTCTTTTTCTTTTTCTTTTTTTTTTTTTAGGGAGTGGGAGGATATGTATGGCAGAAATCTTTAGGGGATCAATAGAGAAAGCCACTGTTCTTTTCTAAGCTGATTGCCTCTCCTGTATTCCATCTTGCACACTTGAAATTCAATGGCAGTGGTGAGAGCTATCATGCAAACTGAATTTGATCAAATTTCATTAAATTCTAGACTTCGTGTGAATTTTCAGTAGGTACAGATCACTGTGACCACCTCTTTTCTCTGTTGTTCCTGACTGTTCAAGTCTTGGACACATATTAGTTTACTACTAAAGTGTCTAGTTGGTCACTGGAATGATTTCACACACCTGATTCTCCTGGCACTTGAAAAGTGATGATGACAGTAAAGACATATTGGAACAAGAATTTAACAATGTGTGCCCTTTGTCAAGAGTTTTGTAATGAAAAAGCAGACCCACTAATTCTGCATCTCTGTGATCTCCCACCTACTGAATTAGTTAGTCATCACTATGACACCTCTTTGGGTCCCAGTTTGGCTTTGTCTTGTGCAGACAGAACTCAGCTATGCCTTGACTCAGCTGGCTCCCTTTTTCTCTCCATTCTGCCCTGCTGCCCTTTTCCAGAGTTGCTGCCAATGCTGCCTCTTCAGCAGTTTCTAGCTCCAGCAGCTTTTGGCTTCCTGCCTAGTGACCACTCATGTCCCTGTTTCTGTCTTCTGTTCTATCCCAGATTTTCCAATCCATATAACATTCCCAATCTAGCAGTCAGCAAGCACAGGTCTTTTTTTTCTACTTAAGATTTGGTCCTTTGTTGAGGCACTTGAGTGCTATCCTTTAACATTGCTCTTGGGGAGAAGGCCAGTGAACAACATTTACTTTGGTGCTTTTTCCCTTCTCCCCACATCTGACTGTTCCTTTGGTGAGGCCTATATCTTAGCTTTGAGTGAGACTGTTACTATACTAAAGGTTGCAGCATGGCTACCATCTTAACCTTTTGGGCATGGGTGATCTTAGCTTCTCATAGAGTTTGTGCTTATAATTCCTGGGTCTTGCCACTAAGGATTAAAGAGCTCCACCAAGAAGCATAAATTATATTCAAAAAGTATTTCTATTTGGATTATTGATACACAACTGACAGCAGATCTGATTCCTACCCAGTGTCCTCTGCAGGCATCGTTTGAAGGTAAAGATCCTGATACCTCATCTAGAATACTTTTTCCATGTTAAAATAATATCTATATTATTCACTAAAATATTGCATGAAATGGTGGTTCGACATCAAGTACTTGGAGAGACTCAGATGGATTAACAATCTCATTCTCATACTGAGTTAATTAGTCCTTCCTGCAGCCACGCTCCGACAATGTTGGGGCGTAGCTGGTACCAGTGTGGGCTTTAGCTTTAGCACCACCTGTTTTACAACAGCTTTAGCAGTCTATTAAAGCTGACAGAGTCAAATATAAGAAATGCCATATTTAGGATGACAGGGCCACATCCCAGTGTGGGTGAACTTTGCCATAATTGGGACTGGAGCACTGTACCTCATACTGAAACCTCCAAAAGTGCAAGCTAGTGGGAGAATGGGGAAGCCAGGATTGAGGGGAACCAGGGATGGTTACAAAGGTGGTTGTTGGCCCAAATTATGGTGTTCACAGGGCTATGAACCACTCAGCTTGACCTGGGCTAGCTAAGATGCTTTTTCAGGAGTGGATGGCGGATTAGGAATAGTGAGAGCAGAGCCCAGTGTGGGATTTGTCACATACAAGTAAAAGGAGTAGGAGAAGCGAGGCTCACTATCAGGCAGGCAGGGGAATTGCTTCAAAGGGGTACAAATAGTGGGAATAGCACTTGCATGAGAATGGGGGAAGGGTGTGACAAGTTGTCAAGGCCATAGATAAGAAATCAGAAGGTTAGAGTAGGATTTCAGAATCACTATAGGAATAAATTCTTAGTGGGCAAACAGCTGGCCAAGGATCTCCTCAGGCCCATGAGATGGCAGCTGAGAAATAGGACCAAGGCAATTCTAGATTATAGTTTCTCATATAAGGTCTTTCTTGGTTGAGACTGAATCAGCAACTGGGTGGAACCGAATCTTCTGACTGAAGGAACTAATTCCTGTAGGAGAAGGGAACTGTGGAAGCTGTGGAAGGGAGTGACAGGTATAGGGTTGTGTGAGATTAGGGGACTAGTCTTCCTGGTTTGCTCAGGACTGGGGGATTCCTAAGACACGGGCCTCTGAATTGTATAAACATGAGACTGTCCTGTTTTAATTGCTGGTCCCCCTATGAGGAAATGTATTTGATAGACTTCATCAGATGCCTTCTCAAGTGTTGCTCAGGGTTAAATAAGAAAATAAAAATCTCTTTATGTTTATACAAAATGTGAAATGTGAAATCGGTAGTAATTTTGTTAGACACTAGTATTAACTTACTTTTTACTGAGATACTTCATCACAAAATCTTAGAATTTCAAAACTGAAAGGAAAATTAGATGTTATTTAATCTCTCATTGTCTGAATAATAAAATCGAGAGCCCTGTGGAGATTAGATAAATCACTCAAGTTTGAATAGCTGCTTAAGGGCATACATTTTTTGAGTATAAATTCTTCGTTTGGCCTCACCAATTTTTGTCTGTGTCACCTAAAAGTTTTTTTCTCCTCTTGGCAAGAGCCTGTAAGAGAATAGATCTTACAAGACCATTATAAGAAAAAAAAAACAAAAACAAAAACTTTTTTTTATTTTTTTACTTTGTATTTATGTGAAATGATGGATGTTAACTAAACTTATTGTGGTGATCATTTCACAACTTATGAAAGTCGAGTTATAACTGTATACCTTAAACTGACACAGTAATGTATGTCAATCATATCTCAATATAATTGAAAAACAAAGAGCCTTTACCACAAATAAGGTAGTTGTTCTTTTTTCAGTTAGATTCAGTCAGAAGGTTACAGTAGAATCTACTATAGAACCCTAAGGACATCAGGCTGTAATATTTCCATGACAATTATTACTCTTAATAGCACGACTATCATTATCACTATTACTTTAATGTGAGAGGAATATAAGACAATGCTTATTTCAACCCCAGTATCTTAGGTGGGTTGTAATGAAGAACACTGTGAATTCAAGGAGTCTGACAGTAGTAATTCTTGGCCGCTAGATATCTTTTTGTGGTTAATACTGTAAATCTCTGAGATGGATACTCAGCTCTGGGGTCGATTTACTCTTTCCTACATGTTGTCATTTTGGTTACTGTCTGGGCTATAAGTCATTTTCAAGTCTATAGTAGAAAAAGAAATGAAGCACTGCACAGCGACCGAAGTTTTAACCCCGTAAAAGGTTACAAGGGAATTCCATACCTGCAGAGTGAGTGAAAATGACAAACAGCTCTTAAACTTCAAAGTCTCAAGGAACAGATCGATTTCCACTGGAGGGTCAGCCTGTCATTTTTCACCCCATACATTGTCAGGTCCATCAGGTTTAACATGCCCAGAGTTGCTCTGGGGGAGATTGTCTGCTACCCACAATCTCAAATAGAAGAAAGTTTTGAACAAGTCCATGGGTAAGATGTTCTCATACTTTTAAAATACTTCGAATGGGTTCTGGAGGAAAAACGGAGCAGATTCTTTACTCCTTAACATTTTAAGGCTAATCTTGAACAAGCTCCTTGGTATTTCAACCGGCCATTTTCAAGTTTGGATTGAGAATAAACGTGATCTGGGCTAAAATTTGAAGATATAAATTCATATTTTGGCTCTTGAATGTATGAAATTACCGAATGTTAGCTTATATAATTAAATATCATCACCAGTGATTTTGCTTTGTTAATATGACATCACAAATTCAACTTGGTTGAACTTGCTGATTTATTTGGTCAAACAGTGTCCTGACTATTTTGGAATTGAGTTGACGCTATTTTTGTAAGAAAAACCTCTCATTGCTCCTAGGGAAACTATGGAATTTTGAATGGTAAAGGAAGAAAGTACTGTTGTGAACTAGCCTGTCTAGGCCTGAAAATGTATCCCCTCCCAATAAAAGCATCTAGTCACAGAAAGGGAAATTGATGTTTTAAAATGGAATGCTTCGTCCCCAGAATTCCAGGGAATGTTTTTTTTTAAACCACCCCAGAAGTATTGCAAATCTCCAGGTAGTTCTAAAATGTCCCTTGATGACCAGTAGATAATCTCTCATGAGAGTTTTTTCTTTTTAATTTGGTTAATGCCACCTCTATAATGCTCTTACATAAACACCAAGTTCAGTGTTATATAAGTAGCAATAACCAAGAGTTTCAGGCTTCAGTGAATGTAAGGCCTATTAAATACAAACTAAGTGAAGTTCATTGCTTTTGCTACTTAATAAGAGTTTGGCTTAAAATAGTCACTTTTTTTTCTACTATAAAAGACCTTGCATGTACTTGTTGAAAACAATTAAAAATTAGCTTCATGAGAAAATCAAATTTAGATGGTTAATAAACTCATGTTGGGAACTGGGAGATTGCTTTCTTAGAGAGAGTAAGAGTTTTTCTCTGTAATATATTGTTTTTAATAAAGAATCAGTTCCTATATTAAGCATTCCAATATTCATTACAAAGGAAAATATAATAAAACATATCTTGTCAGATTAAGAAGCTCCTGAATCAACTTTCAGAAGACAAAGTGAAGCTACTGAATAAACAGATTATATTATATAGAGAAATGCCAGCAGGCAATTTTAATTATGCTTTCATCCAGCATATGAAAATATTTCCCATGAATTATTCTGGGCAAACATTTGAGACAGCAACCAACAACATAATTTTTAGGGTGGTCGCATTATACGGTGGTTCTTTTGCTTTGCTGCTGTACTTAAGAATGCCTAGTTTTATAATATTCCTTGATTCAACTTACATTTGATTTTGTACTTTTTTTTTCCATAATAGATTTCTGTCTAATCAGTAAAACCTACAAAAAGGAAGGAGAACATATCTCATGGTTTGGCCATATGTAAATAAGCAACATTTTGGTTTTTTTTGGTGGATACAAGGGAGGTTGAAAACCTTTACATATTTTCTTGTACTGTTACACTGTGTGAGAGGCAAGTCAAATTCATCTAGACTCAGTTTCCCTGTGTATACAAATGGAAAAATTATAGCTAATGCTACTTTTAGAACGATGCAAAAAAAAAAGAAAGAAAATTGCCTGAAGTGATATAAAATATTATAACCATGATTTATGCACAAAAAGATTTCCAAAAGTTTTATTTTAAATCTAGATTATATAAATAGAAAATTCAATTCATTGGGTTAACTGGTTATTTGAAATATAATTGATTAATCTTTCTGTAAAACAGATTTTCATATCTCATGCTTCCTTAAAGCATAGCAGAGACCATCAATCAAGAAAGCCACTGTGCTTATAATAAACTTAATGAGGGTGTACAGAGTTTCTGTATTTTGTGATATAAAAATTTGTTTTGTACTCAAAGTTGGATATGACACTGGAAGCACTTGGGCCATTTTGAGAAGTCTACCAAAATCAAGGAATTCTTCCTCTGAAATGATCTTACAAAATTTGTCTGGATTCACTTAAATGTGCTTCTAGAACAATGCTTCTGCATAAAATATCACAGAAAAGTAAAATACCTTTGTCAGCTAGTTAGTAGCCTGATGTATGATACATGCCTTTTCATTATTTTTGATATAAAATCAATTCGAGGTCACCAAAAATAGCTTCTAACCAACAGTTTCATTCTAACACTTCCAACATGTACTGTCTAAAATGTGACCAAGATAATATGATGATTGCTGTCTGAACTACTAATGCTATTTCCTCTATAAAAGACATCTTTTATGGGCAAATAATCTGTGACAAGCTTGACGTTTTTAGGTAATTTCTCAAAGTGACAGCCTTGCCATTTCTAATTTATTATCCCCCCCAATCTATGTGATTGTAATCAGCCTGAATATTTGTCTTCTCACACCAAATAAGATTCTCTAACATTAATGAAAGATAATTTTATTTATTTCAGTTTTATTTTTTAAAATTTATTTATTTACATTAGTTTCAAGTATATAGTACATTGGTTAGACATCTATGCAGTTCATTAAGCGATCCCCCTAATTGCTCCTTTTCTCCTCTGGTTTTCCACCTAGCCATTACATTAATGCTGACTGTATTCCCTAAGCTGTGCTCCCTATCCTGGTGACCATCTATCAACTACTAATTTGTACTTCTTTAACCCTTCACCCCATTCTCCCATCACCCCCAAATCCCCTCCTCTCTGTACATCATCAAATTGTTCACTATATTGTGAGTCTGTTTTTGATTAGTTTGTTCTTTTTGTTCCTTAGATTCCTCATATAAATGAAATCATATGGTATTTATCTTACTCTGTCTGACTAATTTCACTCAGCATAATGACCTCTAGGTTCATCCATGTCATTGCAAATGGTAGAATTTCATTTTTTTTAATGGTTGAGTCTTGTATATATGAAGCATAATTTCTTTATCCAATCATCTGTTGGTTGCTTCCATATCTTGTTTGCTTCCATATCTTGGCTATTATAAATTGTGGTGCCATGAATATTGGAGTGTGTAGATCTTTATGTAAAGATCTATTTTATTTATTTTTAAATAGACGATATAGTCACACTGTTCAAAATTTAAGAGGCATAAAAGAATATTCACTAAAAGTCCTCTCTTCACTCATGTCTTTCAGTCACCCAGTTTCATTTCCTAGAAAGAGCACTACCACTAATTGTGTGAGTGTCCTTTCAGAGAAAGTCTATGCTGTATGTACAAAATAGGCATCTACAGATATTGAAGTAGTATATGCTGGGGACTCGCCACCAGGCTATGTGGAACATGCCTCAGAGGTGCCTGAGTCCCATGTGCGTTAACTCTCTCGTATGACCAGCTCATGCATGCATCAGAGTGGCTGAGTGGTTTCTGCAGGTGCTCTAGGCAGTGGCAGCAGAGAAGCTCCAGGACAAAAGGTGGTAAGGTGCAGGGTACACTGAGTAGAGGTGCCATGAAGCTATATACTTGTGCTGAGGTAGTTTCTGAGTGGCTGCTTGCTGTAAAAACGTTGAGCCAGGAGGACATGATAAATGGCACGAGAGATGTCCAATGCAGAAACCATTTGGGGATGAGTATACATAGAGGTAAGAGAGGGGCAGGAAATTCTAGCATAGACTCAGATTGCAATCCATTCCTATAATTCTAGAAAGAGACTCATCTTGAGAATTTTCACTCTGCAGATTGGCCTTTCCTACTAGGCTTTCCTAGTAGGCACTTAAAAAAAATTATTTATATATATATATATATATATATATATATATATATATATATATATATATAAATTTACCATTTTAACCATTTTTTAAGTGTACAGTTCAGTGGCAATAAGTGTATTCATGTTGTGCAAACTAGTAGGCTTTTGTAGAAGACGTGCAGTAGAAGCTTTCAAATTTTTGCTTATGTGGAAAGTTGCTATTTTATGCCTTATATATATATTTTTACTTAGACGGTAAAGTGTGTGACTTTGAAGTCTTCCTGTGAATTTGTCTTCTGCAGATCCATGCCATAAAAAAATCACTAAAAGCTAGTGTTATGTCAGGAGTACTAGAACTCCAGATACAGCTGAAAAATTCCAGGAGCAAAAATAATTTAAAATGGCCGTTGTTTTACTCATAGTTTGGAGAAGTGCCACTTTTTAAAGTATCTAGACATTCGTCATTGTTACTTTTGATAAGCCTGGGCAACACCAAATTGTGCAAAGACCTTTCTCCTAAGCAATAAGAGTGATTGGTTGTTCCGTGACAACAATTGGCCTTGGATAAACTCTTTATGAAATAATACACCAACTTTAGATTATGTTGATAATAATTGGTAGAGATATGATGTATCTAAACATTCCTTGGGAATATACATAGTTTCTAATTATTGGCTATTTCTAAAGGCATTATTAGAATGCTAAGTTCCAGGAATGTGAAGCATTTTCCTCTCAAGAAACATTAGCCTTCCTCTTTCTAGGATGAGTGAAGAATCTCTCTGATGGTGCCACACTGCATGTTTTGTAAACTCGTATATCAGCAACATCAAGTTTGTGGTTCTTTATTGACATGTGTGCACAAGCACACACACAAACCCACACTCACACATACCAGTCAAGGATCTTGCAGGAAGTATTTGTCAAATGTCTCTTCTAATTATCAATAAGTCAAATCACAGTCACCTTCCATTTTGCTCACACAATAATTTATAAGAATTGGGATAAATGCTGTAGATTCCTTTCTTTGTTTAGGCTGCTATTACTGAATACCATAGACTTGGGTGGCTTATAAACAATGCAAGTTTATTTTGTACAGTCCTGGAGAATGGAAGTCCAAGAATGAGGTACCAGCAGATTCAGTGTCTGATGAGAGCGTCTTTCCTGGTTCATAGGCAGCTGTCTTTTCGCTGTGTCCTCATATGGTGTAAAGGGCATGAGAGCTCTCTGGGGTCTCTTCTGTAAGGGCACTGACATTATTTATAAAGCCTCCACATTCATGGCCCAGTTACCTCCCAAAGGTGCCACCTTCTAATACCACCATATTGGGAATTAGGTTTCAACATATGAATTTTTGGGGTGGGGAAGGTCGTCGCATTTTGTCTATAGCAGTTTGTAAAGCATCTTGTCTTGGAAATTGTACACGTGACAAAATTTTATTCATTTCACAGGCTCATGTCGAAAGTCTAATCTTACACGCTCTTTGGGGAAATAACTTGATACCGTGTTTTCTGAACGTACAGGCTGTCATAAAGAATCTGTGCTTGGCATTTTGAGACTTTGCGAATGGAACATAAGTATAATTGTTCGGTGCATTTTGGCATGTCTGAACTAATCTGAGGATGTTACTTTGAGGTTTTATCAAAGAGCAAGAGAAATATGCTTCACATAATGAAGAGCCTGTATATTAGCAGCTTCCAAGTTATTTCTCTGTTGTGTCCTGTTGAATTAGAGTCTTTATTTTGGCCACTGAAATATCAATTAATTCAGTCAAAGAACATTACTAGAAGACTTTATTATAACGTTTATATGTCATGCTTAAGGCAATATTTCTCAGCGTTGGCATTATTGACATTTTGGGCCAGATAATCCTTTATTGTGAGGACTATAGGATGCTTGGTGGCATTCCTGGCCTCATTCTGCTGGATGTAGATAGCTCCCTACTCCAGTAGTGGCACTCAAAGGTGCATCTGGACGTTGGCAAACATCCTCTAGTGGGGCCAAAATGCCCATGTTTTAGAACCAACGGTTTAAGGGGTATACACAGGGAAATCCTGATTTAGGGCTTGGCTTCTAGTGCTAGTCACAATGCTCGATGAGTGAATCAAAGATGCATAGGACTGTAGCATTATTAAAATATAAGAATGATTTTATATCGGTTGCTAAATAGATGCTGTTTGGAGTTCTCCAAATTTTTTTCTCACTCTGCCCTGTCTTCTTCATATGACCCATTTCCCACCTCCTTACTCCTATGCAGGTTCTGGCATATAAAGGGGACTCCAGCACCAGCCTTATCTATTGATAAGTTTTATGATCTACCTATTATTTTATTATTTACATTTATTTTGTTGCTACCCCTTTATATAACTTAGAAGCAACTAGGCTCATTATATCCCTCAATTCACAGTTGAGTCCTCGAACAGAATGTCAGAATATTCCCTTTCATCTGTTGACTTGATAGAAAAAAGAAAAAAACCTATATGTTTCTGTTCTACATACACATCATCTCTCTACAAAAACGACTGTGCTTTCCTTACCACTGATCTCATGTTAAACCATATGCTGTCTGAAGTGTAGTTCTAAGATGAGCTCGTTTTAAGAGTCAGTGGGAAAATACCCAGAGAGAAATTGCTACACAAACTTACAATGTAAACATAGCTCCAAGTGTGATGATGACAAAAGCTTTGTCAACTTGTACGTAGTAAGAGTTAATGATAGACGATGCTTGGGATCCATCCTCATGATACTTAACGTCATTCGATGACAAACTGCTCATGCTCTCCACAGCTTCACAGACACTGACAACTGTATTTATTCAGTAGTTATCATGGATCTCAGTTTACATTCTTATTTGCAGGATTATTAAGAATTTAAATAATTACTTGTGCATTCTTTGAATTTCAAGAAATTCTGTTTTGTTTAAATCTGAAAAAAATCTACTTCTGTTTATGCCTTACTTTAAGAATTATTAACCTATTAAAGCTCTTAAATATTAAAAAGAACTTCCTTAAAATATGTGTACACAAATATTTTACGTTAATTTATCTATAGTTAGAATTTTAAATAACTATTGTTTCCTGGTTATAAAAATCAATGAACTATTTATCCTGGAAGAAATAAAATAAAGAAAGGAAATAATACTAGCCTTTCACCTAACAATCTAGAGATAAAAGATTTTAATCTTTTTGTTTGTATTCTTCTGGATTTTTTATACAAATTATTAAAGCAAAAACAAGACACACTCTAAATCCTCCTTTTTCTGCTTAATATAATGTGGGCATAAAACAGTTTTGCATGGTTCAGTCATGGTAGCTGTAGAGTATTTTGTTGTATGGGCGATCATCATGCATTTAGCCTTATTAATGCATAATTATATTAATTTTATTTTATATTCAACATTGAAATTATTATTCTTATATATAATTCTTAGTATACTTGTCCTATTATTTCTGTTAGATCATTTATTCAGAGTGAAATCATGGAGTTAAAAGATATGCTCATCTTTGCATTTTGGTGTATGTTGCCAAATTATTCTCCAGGAAAGTCTGACCAATTTACACTGTAACAAGGCAAGAGTGTATCTGTACCCCAGATACTTGGAAATAGGTTTTAAATTCATTAAGCCAATCAAATTTTAGAATCTTGAATTGGTTTAATTTTCTCAAGCAATGATCATAAAATTCAACATCTTCCCAAGTGAAATCAGTTCAACTCATAAGAGAAGATTGTTGGAGTCCAGAGATTGAGGAGAGAGTGAATTACATGTCTGGTTATTGAAAAACAAGACGATATCAATTTATCTTATGAGAATATTGTCAATGCTATAGCCAAATTGACTGGTTTAAGTTTCTCAGAAATTCTGATAAAGAGTGGTGATGGTATTTAAGGTATTGCATTATTTTTATCATATTCAGGACAAAGAACAACCTTAGCCTCCCTTTATAGTGCTTCTTCTGATAGAGTTAATTTTTAATCCTTTTTCTCCATTTGCTTTTTAGAGACCAGAGCCTAAGTGAAACATTTTGGTTTTGGGTTTGATGTGAGATGGTTTCAGAAATTGGGGCAATAATGCTCATTTCAAAGATAATGACTCCAGTTGGGCATGGAGCCCTCTCCTCTGGTGGAGTGAGACCCAACCTAGCTAGGGCTGGATCTAGGTAGATGACAGCTAACGACACACAACTTTATTTATTTTTATCCCTGACAGCTCCCATGGGAGATTTCATCCACTGTGACCTCCTCTCCTACTCCCTTCCCTAATCTAATTCTCCTTCAAAGCCCAAAGGACACAGCCAATTTACTTTCAGAATTAGACTTATCAGTGGAGTCTCTGTAACTTGGATTTGCGGGGGGGGGGGGGGGGATAAAGGGGTTAGGAACCAAAAATTTTTTTGAACATTTATGATATTCTTGTACCATATGGAACTTCTCCTTTTATTTTTATAACAACAAAATGAAATAATATATTAGTCAGGGTTCTCTAGAAAACAGAATCATAGGAAATGAGTATGTATGTATGTATATGTATCTATATATCTATATAGATATATCCGTATATCTGTATATCTGCCTGCCTGTCTGCCTGCCTGCCTGCCTGCCTGCCTGCCTGTCTGCCTGCCTGCCTGCCTGTCTGTCTGTCTGTCTGTCTGTCTATCTATCTAGCTAGCTAGCTAGCTAGCTAGCTAGCTAGCTAGCTATCTATCTATCTATCTATCTATCTATCTATCTATCTATCTATCTATCTATCTATCTGCCTGAAGAGAGAGAGAGAGAGAGAGAGAGAGAGAGAGAGAGAGAGAGAAAGAGAAAGAGAGAGAGAGAATATGATTTATTTTATTTTAAGGCATTGGTTCATGCAGTTGTGGAGTGGCAAGTCCAAAATCCGTAATGCAGACCAAGAAGCTGAAACAGGCAGGGTTTCTATGTTGCAGTCTTGAAGCAGAATTGTTTCATCCTTGGGAAGCCTCAATCTTTGTGCTTAAGACCCATATTGTGGAGGGTAATCAACTTGTCAACTAATTGCAAATGTTAATCTTACCCACAGATACCTTCACAGCAACATAGACTAACATTTGACCAAACAACTAAGCACCATAGCCTAGCCAAGCTGACACACAGAATTAACCATCACGAATGGTTCTTGGAAGCTTAGACAAAGCAATAGCCCATGCTAAATGGGTTAAATTTTCAGATGAGGAAACCAAGGCTCAGAGAAATTATGAAACTTTAACAAGTTTCTGCAGTTTGTAAGCTAGTGGTACCAGGATTTAAATCCTGCTCTGACTGACTCCAAAGTTTATAATGTGTTCACTGCACGCACGCATGCACACACACACGCACACACACACATGTACATACATACATCTATACATATATACATATATATACACACACTAACCTCTCTTACCTTTTTAGCCTGATCCCTGGAAAATCTATGTCATCAAAGAGGAAAAGTAATCCAGATCATCTTTAATAATCATTGACATGTAAAGGGGAAGGAAGTACCATAGGATGAAGATAAATTGAGTCAGAAAGAAAGGCAATTGTCACAGTAACAAACCAAAATCTCATGATTTTGTTCAGGTCAGTTATGAAAATATTCCACCATTTTTAGACAAATAAAAATTGTTGGATTTGTAGTTGAAGCTGAGTCCTCTGTGCACAGAGCTTATAAAGAGAATTATTAACCACGTCAAATATTCCAAAACATATATTTGGGAGCAGTGATTTACATCCACCTGGAGCATTTTCCAGATTTCAGACTCCTTTCCTACCCTTTTCCCTCTTTTCAGGGAAATTAAAATATTTTATTTTCATCAGCTATACCTTTCAAAATTGAGTAGTTTGGTAATTTCAGTAGTGGGTTCATTTAGTTTTCATTTTGCATATATCAAAGAGCTGGTGTTTCTTCATGCCACCCTGAAATATAAAATGGGATATTTAAAAAGTTAGAAATCAAAAGGCATTACTTCATTAGAATACAATCATTCAACCCCTAAGTCATCATGTTTTGGCTCTGAGTTAGGAGGCAGCATTGTTATTTCAGAAAAAAGAAGTTTGAGCACAGAGGTAGTTTTCTTGAAAATGTCCACATTTATCTTTTTTTTTCTTTTTCTCTTTGATTCATAAAAATAGCTTTGAGAGAAAGCTGGAAAATGCCATGAACTATTGACTCAAGAAAACTGCTAATCTAATACTGAAAGATCTGTAGGTATTTTCAAATTTGACGTCCTCTACTGAATGTTTTATACTGATAGGGAATTAAAATCTGATAATTGACACAGAACATTAGATTGGTTTGTAAATTTTATGTAGTAATTAACTTATTTGTAGATGAATAGTAATTTCTATTTATAACATATGATGGATTATCTAGATTTCAACATCACCTCCACATCCTTCTGCTATTATGAATGCTTAAATTGGACACACACAACAAATTACTCATCACAGAAAATCTAGAGTTTATTAACAATTAATAGCAATAAACACAATTTCTACTTTTGGAAGTGTACACATTTCCTCAAATTAATTTCAAAGGGGAAGGGTCATAAAACAGTATTTCCCATTTTTACTTTATATCTTCCAAAAGGCATGTACCAAGAATATTATATACTAGACATTGAAATATCTTTTGGAAGTGAAAGGCCCCATGTTACATGTCAGTTCTGGCAGAAAATTGGCAAAACATTCCACAAGAACATTTATAAGAACCAAGAACCAGTTCTTTTAGTTATCTGGCACAAACCGGTCCCTGTTCACTGGCCATAAAATGAAGAAAATTGGCTGTATTATTTTTGTGAGGTATCACAGAGACCATAAACATCCAGATGCCTAGACAGAACCACACATAGAACCTAATTCTCCAGCCTGGGAAATAATAAACTGGGTGGCAGAACATTTCAGAGAGAAGACCTAAAGGTTTTAAAAGTGACAATGAATTTTTGAGGCCAAATCGTGTGCTGGGAAGTTTTATTTCTGGGTGTGCTAGCTAAGAACAGCTGAGTAGAGCTGCACCAGTATTCTCCAGGCATTAGGGGACATTTTGAAGTAAAAAAAAAAAAATCTTCAAGGAGCAATAATTCTCTCCTTTGAAGTATTCCTGGTTTTATTTCAGTACTATCTCTCTGAAAGCCACTCCCAGCTGCTACCCAGGAACCCTGCTATGACCCCAGCCCCCTCAAAATCTATGGCAGTGACCCAGTTTCCAAAATTTTCTTTTTCTTCTATAGCCCACGCATTTCCATTAGGGATGTGCTACATGAAGCACTGTGCTGATAAGTTAATGTATGCTGTGGTGGAGCAGATAACCATGCCTAATTTGAAATGGTCTCAGGCTACAGATCTGCACATTTGCCTCAACCTACATATCTGTTTCAAAACTCTCACTCACACTCCATCATTCAGCATCCCCCTAAAGATAAAAATGCAGTTATACAGAAGAAAGCACTTTGAATCTGAAGAGTAATATACAAACAATATTATAGCAAAAGGATATATATTACACAATTTCGCCATTTGAATTAAACACATTATTATACATACATACATACATACATACATACGCACGCCTCAGAGTCTTCCAGTGACTTTCCATTTCGCTCAGAATAAAATCCAGGATTCTTACCAATGCTTCCATGGCGTGACCCAAACTCTTCTGATAACTCATGTGACATAATCTCCCTTTTACTCACTCTGTTCCAACCATGGTGGCCTCTCTGGCTCTTTCTCAAGTAGGTTTGGTGTTTGCCCATCTCAGGCTCTTAGCTTTTGCTGTTCCCTCCTCCTGGTACACTCTAGATACTTACAAGCCTCACTCCCTCACCTCTTAAATGACGCAGAATCAAGAGTCTGCCGATCTTCCTATCAAAAACACAGCACCCTCCCCACCTCCAACTCTGTCATTCTCTCCCCTTTTACATTTGCTTATTTTCTTCAGGGTTTTTCCACAATTGACACACTATTCATTTATTTTTATTTGAAGCTCCAGGGAATTTTTGTTCCCTGGTAAATCCCCAGCACCTAGAACCATGACTGACACATAGTGGGTATGCAGTCAATGTCTTTTGAATAAATGAAGGAATATTAGTAAAGTTAAGGCTAGGTAGCATTGCTCACTTCCTTTTTGTTTACTGAACAGAAGATTTATGTCTTTATAAAGAACTTGTAAAAAGTAAACTTTATTTTTTAGGGCAAGTTTATGTTCATAGCAAAATCAAATCAAGAGGAAGGCACAGAGATTTCCCATACACCCTTTGTCCCCACAAATGCACAATCTCTCCCGCTATCAACACCACACACCAGAGTGGGACATTAGTTGCAAATGATAAATTTACACTGACACATCATCACCCAGAGTCCCTAGTTTTCATTAGGGTTCACACTTGGTGTTGTATGTTCTATGAATTTGGACAAATGTATGATGACATGCATCCACCATTAAAATATCATACAGAGTAGTTTCACTGCCCTACAGATTCTCTGTGTTACACCTATTCATTCCTCCTTTCCCACTAACCCATGACAACCACCGATCCTTTTATTATACCCATAGTTTTGCCTTTCTAGAATGTCACATAGTTGGAATCATATAGTAGGACTGGCTTCTATAAAGGAATTCTGCAACTATAAAGTAGTTGAGCTTTGCTAAAACCAACCAACCAACCTAAAAGTAAACAAACTGTAGATTTATAACCAATGGTTTTAAGAAACAAAACTGAATAAAAACAGTCAATGTTGGTCACATTAAAACAATAAAGAAGAAAATCTCACAGGTTTAGAAGATAATTGTTCTTAAGTAAGAATCTCTGATGACATGAGCCATGAGTCTGACTTTAGCAAAAGCACATACACAGCTGTGTGTGTGTGTGTGTATACACACATATATATATGTGTTTGTGTATATATATATATATACACATATATGTGTGTGTGCATGTATATATATATATGTGTGTGTATATATATATATATATATATATATATATATATATATATATATATATACAGCTTTATGTATATAAAGATTACAATTACATCTCCTATATCTGTGTTAACTGGTCTGAGCCCCAAGCCCCTGCTGCATCCTCTGACTACACTCAGCTGAGTCACTTCATCTACAATTTCAGCATTCTCACATCTGAGATAACAGGTCAAGCTCAATGACCTTTATTGTTGTTTCTTGGACTGATGTGTCTTCACAACACTTCTTACAAATGAATTGATAAATTAATTTTGTAGTGAGTGCTTTTTTTAAAATTATGTACAATACACAGATACTATTATAATCTCTTTGAGTCAAGGGACCATGCCTATTTTCTTTATTGCTGTCAAACTAGTATTTAATGTCTGACACAAAATAGGTTCTTAATAAAAATCTGTTGATTGAATAAATGCCCTAATGCATGAATGAATAAATGAATGGAAGTGATTCTAAAGAGGATGTCAGCAATTTCTTACTTACTTTTTGGTAACTTGTTGGAAAGAGGGCATCATCTTTCTTTGAAATTTACAGACCTTATTTTATTTTTAAACTTAGGCTTTGAGATATCATTATATCTATCAGTGGACCCATCTGAGTAACTTTCTTTTTTGTCTTCCTTAATATAAGTAGAAATGCTGCCTCTACTATTTTAGTTTTAATGCCATCTCGCAGTTATAGGGCCTGGATTACTTAAATTCATGCTTAAGATATGAAAAAAACAACAACAACAGTGTTTTTATTTCCAAAGACATACTTCACACCTGATGACATGAAAACAATGCTGCCTGATCGGATTTTCTCCTAACAAATGGAAGGACTTATGCCCAATATAATTTCTTCATACTCCAACAACTTGTGCATCCGTGAGTTACCACTTGCCTCTTCACCAATAATAAAATGCAGCTTTGCTCTAGACAGAATTCAGGTTTCTTTCGGCTAAAAATATATGACTCGAACAATGGATATTTGCATCCATCCCTGGGAGGCAAGCATGTGTGGCCATGAACTGGGTAATACATAGCTGTCAAGGCAAAACTGCAGCAAGAGGGGCCAAAGCCCTCCTTGAGATATTCTTGCTATTTAACCACTGGCGTCTGAAGTTCAAAGAGAAGAATGGAGGTAGGACATTTATTATTACTCCCTTGTCCCTCAGACCAGTGCACTCAGCTGAGCAATTCACTGCTAATGGCATGTCTCAGGGTCATTAACTATCTGAAACATTTCAAAATTATAATACTTCATGTAATTACAAATCTTTTTATTTTGGGGGGGTTAATATCTGAGGAAGGAAAATTCTAGAAAAATGTTGGCTCCTATGGCATTTTGAGGCAGAATGATTCTTTGTTTTATGTGATTGTTTTTTATGATGCACAAATGTCGGTAGCATCACCACCTGGCATTTGTCAACCAGAACGTTACTAAACTGTTCCAAAAATCCCCAGGCCTGGGTAGTGGTGTACATACCTTGCTTGTTAAGGAAGACTGTAAAGAAACAGAGAAGAAGGGACAGAAGATAGTTTTTTGACATAATCACTTCAAATTTAAGAACTTTGGGCCTAAATCTAATGACACTGGAGCCAACAGTTTTAACAATAGTTAGAGGCAAATACAACATCCCAGTTATTCTCCATGATGGCTCTGCCACTGTGGCAGTGACATTATGACAATAAAGCTTCTGCAGTAATAGTACTACTGGTGGTTGGGTACAGCAAACCAATTCATATATCTTATTGGTGGTTCTCGGCAGCATGGCAGTGCCAAGTGATCTTCATGCAATCTAGTGGTTGGAAGATGTCTAGCCAATAACATCAGTAAAAGGGCGCTAGAGAGGAAAAAACTGGAAGATGCAACCTAGTAACTGAGAGGCCGTAAGAAATACCCTCTGGGGACCTCCAAATATAAATTGTAGTTTACTGGAGTCTAGAAGTCCTACAATAACAAATATGCCCCAAGATGGGGAGATGTCATCATTTATTTGACTGCTGTGGCTGGGAGAAATACAGACTTCACAAATATTTTAACTTGACTTTCATGCATATATAGCTTTGTGCTGGGCAAAAACTTTATTCCTTTATTACTGTAGAACTCTGCTGTTTATGCAGAATTATCTGAAACACTATTATTACATTTTTCTCACTTAGAAATCCTTTCCTACCTCTTCTAATATATTATTACTGACTGGTGGACCCTTCTGTATGTCCTTAGTTATAGGACTTCTATTCAGCTAGCCTTTAGGTGATTCTCAATGACAGTTTTCTGTAGTTTAGTTGTAATTTTGTTGTGGTCTCGAGAGGAAGCAAACACAGCATCTACCTAGTCTGCCCTCTTGACTGGAAGCTGTCTAATTTAATATTTTGTTGCTTATATTTAAAAAAAAAAACCTCTGTAGAGATCTAAGTTTCTAAAAAAATGTGTAACCCAAAACCAACAACCAATTCTATGGGAATACTGAGATATTTACAAAGTAGACACCAGTTTCTGCAGTTTTCATTCATGCTTACCAACATTTATGACTATTCCTTTGAAATTAGTTAAAAGTCCACATCATTTTACAGATAGCCCTTTCTTTTATACCTTTTCCATAAATATTGTCTCATTCTTTTGTTCCAGCTGAGAGGAAATACAGAGCATCCACAGAAAATTAATTGTGGTTTCTATACAGGTAAAACTCATGACCTGGGAGATAATTGGGTGAAGTTTTCTGCTGGGACCAGGTGCTGTGACAAAGATAAAAGGGTCCTTTTACTCTCTGTCTCATCCATGCTGTACATAACAACTGGAACTGATGGAGACTAGATGATGAATTGCAACAGAAGTACAAAGTGAAGCATCTGAGTCATTAATATTGTTCAAACCTGTATAATCATCCACTTGGAACTTAAGCCATGGAAAAGTAGTTTTATTATCAGCCCCAAGATTACTCTTCCAAAGAGTAAATATGTATATATTTCTTGGCAGCATTAAAAGGTTATTCTCACTGAAAGCTATTTTTTGGGGATTATGAAGTGATACATTTACAGTTAGTAAACCTGCAAATGAGGACAATAATAATACCTATATCATGGGATTGGAAGATTAAATATAAAGGGCTTAGAACAACAGTTCCCAGCACCCCTCTTAACTCCCTTCAAAAAACAACTGTTATTACTATTAAGATTTAGGGTAATATATGTATAGGGATGATCCCATCGAGAATTAATTTTTTCAATGGTATTACTGCTTTTCAGAACTTGAATAAATGCACTATTATTGTTCTCTATACACATTAAATAATAATAGCACAAAAGTTGGTAGCCATTTTATGATCCTTTTCTAGTAGTTTTAGTCCTTTTTTTTTTTTTTTGGTTTCATTTTAGAATATTCTGTGTTTTTTCAATATACCCTGAAGAATCTGTAATATGAAAACTATGGCATCTCATTTCAGTAAAAATGCCTTTAGTGAATCTTTTAGACACTGCTTTTGAAGTCTAAATTATATTAGAATCCATTCTATGGACTTATGATTTATGAAATAATTTTCTCATATTCAGTTGGCATTCTTTTTCAGTAAAAAATGAGCTCAATTTCAATCTGAGGAATTATAAAAGTGCCTCTCCCAAGCTGGCATGTTGTCTTGTTCCCACTGAGTCATCAGTATGAGTGTATTCATTTACTTGAGTAGACGTGTGTTAATAATGTGCTTAATGACACAATCTAACTGTATTTGGATTGAAGTACATCATCAATAAAGAGCTATGAAAATGTTAGCCTTTTGTTCAGCTCTCTAACCCTTATCTTGAAGTAGGGACCCTACTTATAATATACTACTCAGTATAATCTCTCTTCCTTAAAGGTATCTTAACATTCTTTAATGTCAAATATTATTTGCTGACTTAATATATTCAATCATTTATTTCATCTTCCAAATATCAGATAGATACCTCCTGGGGACTATAAATGTTCAAAAGATAGATTTTGTTCTCAAAGAACTTATGGTCTCATTGGAGAGACAGACATTTAGCAAATCTGTGACTAGGGGTATAAGAGGGATACAAAATAGGTACAAAAAGGGACAGAGGTAGGAATCAATTAATTCCTACTGGAGAAATGATCAGACTTTGCTTCAGCGTATAAGCCCTTCAGTCACATCTGGAAAGATAAGCAGGGGTTCCACAGAAGTGAGAGTCCTATCCCCAGGTGAGGAGGTGAGGGAGTTTGCCTTGTGTGTTTTGGAGTTGGTGAGAGACCCAGGTGTGGGTCTCCAAATGCATTTTCACCACCACAAAGTAAAGCAGAAGGGATCGAACTTCGATGACTTAATTGCTTCAATGTTCTTCTCAGAGAAAGAAGATAATACACAAGATGTGTGATAATGAAGACACTAACTTACAATAAGGTACAAAAATAGGAAAATCAGGTCACTTGATTCTCTTTAGATTTTAGCCAGAAAAAAATTAAATTATCCATCTTAGTTCTCTTATTCACTTATCACTCATGACCAGATGCAATTCAGAAAATGATCCCTGCCTTCCCTTCATGCTAAGACATGGCAGGGGACACAAACATGGTTCGTGACTGGGTTAGAAGAGGGGAAGCAGAGCGGAAATGGGAATCAGAGCCTAACTGTGAATAATTTTTTAAAAGCCAGTTATTTCTTAATGTATCCAGAGAAGGCAAACATTCTCAGCACGTTACTGCAGTTCCAAGCATGTCCGTGGGTTTGTTTTCCATCATGAGTGAAGGTATTCAGGATTAGGTGAGGTAGCAACTTGATCCACTGAACACTCATCTGGAAACTTGCTTTGGAATTCTTTTCTTGATGAAGATTAAATATGTTGGAACGAACAGGGATCACGTTAAGACTTGACCATGAGGTATGTGGTATGTGGCGTACTTTGCTCCCTGCCAAAACAAGATGTACTTTAGCGCAGCTTGTAAATAGAGTTGATGAGAAGCACAAACGTTGACCGTCACTTTCAGTATTCCTTCGGAAAGTCTCACTCACCTGGTTGGCCTGGCCCTATGAATGCGGCTGGCTCCATTCCACCCCCGTCAGTAAAAACAATTTGAACACAGCCCAGCATGGCCCTCTGATTCCCTCTGCTGCTGAGTTGGTACATTCCTGTTAGAGGGGAGTCCATCTGACTCCAAATCATGGACTTCAGAAGAATAAGACGAAATGTCCCTGCAAAGGTCACCAGCTGCTAAGATGGCTCCTGAGGCTCTCATCTGCCTCTGGGTTTGTGCCCTCATGGAATCCCCTTCTCTTTTATGCAACCCGGGCTTAGTGACCCGATTCTGAGGAAGAGAACATGGCAAAAGTGGCGGGATGTCACGGCTAGGTTAGGTTTTAAAAGTCTGTGACTCCCCCTTGCTGGCCTGTTTTCTTACTCTGAGGCTGTGCTTGCTTGCTTGCTCATTCTAGGGAAGCAAGATGATGTATTTTGAGTTGCCCTACAGGGAGGCCCATATGATAAGAAACTGAGGGTGGTCTCTGGTCTAAAAGCCTGCAAGGAACAGAATCCTAGCAATGGCAATTTATGCGTGAGTCAGAAGATAGATTTTTCCCCAGTTATGTATTAAGAAGACCTCAGTCAGTGAGAATGCCTGAGCCAGAAGACAGAGCTAAGCCATGCCCAGATTCCAGGACTATGGAAACTGAGATAATCAATGTTGTCTCAAGCCACTAAGTTTTCAGGTAATTGATAATTATCACACCTGCTTATGGAAGTGGTAAGGCTTGGGAATGGGGATAAAAAGTTTGGAAAGAGAATAGATATGTCTGTCTGTCTATCTATCTATATCTATCTATCTATCTATCTATCTATCTATCTATCTATCTATCTATCTATCTATATTTGTGTCTGAATCACCAACCCAGATTGAATCTTTATGACAGACGTTCTAGGTATAAGGTTTATGATCCTTGCAACAACCTGGCAAGTGTAGTGTTGTTCGCATATTTTGGATAATATGAGATTATGGAAACCCAGTTACTTGGCTCAGAACATATAGCTAGAAGATGGCAGTGATGAGAGAGAAATCCAGGTCTTTCTTACTCTGAAGCTTTAGTTCTGTCCTCTGTATTAACGAGTCATAAGAAGCAAGGGCAGTGTCGGGACTAGGGTGACAATCAGAATCACCTGTAAAATAGTTTTAAAGCTAGTTATGTCACTTTTCCTTTCTGAAAGTCCTGACACAGTTTGAACTGAACCATCCCACACAGTGGGCTTATACCAGAAGAACATTGAGCTCACACACTTCAGTGATATCCCTTGCATTTTGGGCCTATAATTAGAAAGCTTAAATTTCATATTTCAACCAGGTTCTGATTGGGAATCTGGCAATCCTTAGCAGCCTCCCTGGTGGTTAGTAAGATGATCATGTAACTCTGACATTCTGGTATTAGGTTGTTCTAATTAAGTTAAAAATAAACCAATAGCCCCTAGAACTCCATTATTTAATGGGATCATATGTGTGATGTGTGCCTAATCCTACCTCAGCTACAGCCCCAAATGGACAAAATGGGTTTGGCTAAACAAGGACAAGTTAGGAATAGAGTGGATGAGTGCTGGGTGCTGCTTTCATTTGGTGGCGAGAACAAGATTATGAATTAATAGAAGTGTACACCTCATTGCTACACCTCAGGAAGATGTGGATAGCCCTGGGTGCTCCTGAGATGGAGCTGAGCAGGGCAGCTGGAGAACTGATTAGTCTGACAACAGGCTGTGCTCCTCCTGTCTTACCAGCTCCTGGACCAGGTCCAAGGTCTCTCATCTAGATTCGGCCCTTCAGGTCTTGTAATATCTTCCCTACCCCTGGCCCTGAGGACAGAGGGCCTGAGTGGGCTTCTCATTGCTCATGGCTGTCTTGCAGGTTGTAGCCTTACATCCACAGCAGTGGCCTCTTCACACATAATTCTGGTGGACATCACCTTTAAGTGACAAAGTCCACAGTTTCTCCTGCACAAGATGACTGTAGTGGCTTCTTCTTCAACTCCGTCCTGCTACTTCATTGCATTTTGCATAGAGGATTGTTCTACAGCAGCACAGCCCAATAAAGTAGCCACTAGTCATATGAGGCTATGTAGCATTTGCTATGTGGCTAGTGAGACTGAGAAACGGATTTTTTCATTTAGTTTAATTTTTATTTATTTAAATTTAAGTAACCATATGAACCTGGTGGCTAATGTGTCAGCACAGTCTCAGAGACTATCATCTCTATTCTTTTCTTAATTTTTTTTGGTTAATATTTATGGAATGTTTTCTAATTGCTATGCACTATACTTAGAATTTTGCATGTATTTACCCATTTTTCACAAAACTTGATGAAGCCCATTATATGATTTACATTTTCCAGAGCAGAAAGTTGAATTTTTGGAGAGATAGAATACAGAATACAGATAGAATACAGGATTAAAAAGCAAACAAATAAATAACAACAACAATAAAAACAACAGAACAAGTCTCTCTGGCACTAGTCCTTTGTTTTCTCTACAAAAAAATGAGGCTAAATCAGCAGGAATGGTGTGTGAAGCAAAATAAACACAAGACAATTAAAATATAACCTTTGTTATAATAGGTTGTTTCATTTTATTGTTTACTGCAAACATTTTGGCTCCAGCAAATACATTTGTTTTTAAATAGCCATAATTCAAAGCTTTCACATCACATACTATTTTCTCCCAAGATGTATCATCTATGAAAATGATCAGTGAGTTCCAAAAGGCTATATTGATGATGTACATTTATGTTATTGTGACTCTAAATATAGATAATAAAAATACTCATCTATTGTAGATCTATGGGTTTGTGATATACCTTATGGGAGACCATAAAACAACTCAGAATAGAGAGATGGTGTAGATCGAAATGGCTCCTTTGTGAGTAATGTTTGTAGAACATAGGAGGTACACAATAAATGTTTATTGACAGTGAAGATGATGAGAATTCAATTTCCACTGGTCTTTCCTCTCCATTTTTCTTAAGAAATATGTGCTGCATCTGCTACCAACATTCTGAAAGTCACAGAGACCCTGGCACTTTGAGTTTCATGGCTGCAGTGTAATTGGGTCGGATCACACTTGCAAAGGAGAGAGAAATTAAAGTGTATGTTAAAATTGTGCTAAAATATCAGTCATTAGAATAGGCTAGAACTCTTGAATGCATTGCATCTTCATAAATAAGAAAATCGTCAGTGCCTAAAAATCAAGCAAGTCATTCAGAACAAACCTAGCTTTTAGATCTCACTGGCAGGTAAACCATATTTCAGTCAGATTAATGTATTTGATCTGATTTGAAAGTAAAATATGCTACTTATATTAGCTACTAATAATTTTCTAACAAGTATGGGAACAATAATTTATACCTTAAGATATTACTTTTGATTGTTCTATTCAGCAAAATTCTTAGCTTTGTTTTGGGATTTCACTGAATTATGATAATTATGTTAGATTAAACATTTTAGATTTAATTGCAAAGTAATACAAAAATTTAATCATTTATCCTCCAAATTTTCTCATTTTTAAATATATTAAAGGACCAACATAAAAATAGAAATGTTAATGTCACTTGTAGCAAATTATGGTACATTCGAATTTTTTATTAACAACTTGGTCAGCTAAAGGTAGGCACTTCATAACATTTGAATTTTGGCAAAAGTCAACAATTAGATGTCAATATCTTAACATTTCTATTAACTATGTAACTTTTTAAAGGGAACAGATTATCCAAATTTCACAAAAGAGAAACAAAATTTGTCTAAGCTACCTATGAATGGAATTCCACAGAACAGAATCCAAATGTCATTTTTCCTCTTTTGTAAACTTGTGTTTATTCACAGTCAAGTGCTGAGTTTTACTCCCTGATATAAAATCCCGTGGGAATATTTGGCTTCTAATCTTTTAATCAGAAGTAAAGAATTTATTGCTTGTGGAATGATAGTTTTTTTTTTTTCCACAGCTGGAATCTTTGTCATAATACTCTAATTAAAGTCGGGTGATTTTTAGGTGACAGATGCTAGCATTGAAGAGTTCTTGGCTTCAAGCAGCTATTGAATCCCTTTGATCCTGTTTTAACTCTCAAATTAAATAGATAAGATTCAACTGTTCTAGTTGTATTCATTCTTGGGGGCATAGAAATTTGCCTTGCACCTACCTAAAATACGAGCAGAACTTTTGAGCGCCCAATAGAACTTCTGCTATTTGCTTTAAGCATATCTCTACCAGATAGTCAACCAGGTTCTGTTTGAAGTCTTGGTAACAGGGCTCTTCACAAAAGCTCCAATTGCTCTTTTTTATATGGAAATCAAAGATACTTGATCTTATTCTGAAACCAAAGGTCCTGTAGCTTCCATCCAGTGCTTCAAACAGTATAAGGCACAGAGTAGATTCTCATGCACTTGATCTGCATTTATTGATGAACGAAGGAATGAACAATTCTGGCTGTGACTTTTTTAAGTGGCACAGAATATAGAGTTCAGTGGTTTCTTTGTGTAGTCCAGGCTATTTTCCTGGCTTACATAAATTGTCTCTTTTTCAGGATCAGTCTTGCAATTTCCTTAAGCAACATGATTTTCGGATATTTTGTCTGTCTCATTACTCTTCTCTGAATGTGCTTATGTTGATTAGTAGAGCTTTTCAAATGTGATCCCATCAAACCAAACATAATACACCAGATGGGGTCAGCTCTGAGAAGGCTAAAAACCCTGTCTCTCTCAGCCTGGACATTCCACTTCATATGTTGTTTGACTCCAAAGGAATATTTCTTAGAGCAATCCTTTTCTGTCTGTTTCTGAGCAGGCATTTTACTCCGGGCAAGATCTTAGATTGGCACATAGTCTGTGCTGGGAGAAGGACTGTTTCCTTGAATTTCCAGGATAAGGAGGAGGTGGAGAACGCTGTGCTGAAGCCTGTGGAGTTGGAGAGTAGGGAGGAGGCAGTTCTGCACAGTGTTGCATCTCGTGGTCGTAGCCGTAAGGGGGCGGTGCCACTAAAAAAGAAAATGAAAAGGCTATCAGGCAGTTGGCAAATATTTGAGTGTCTCCCCTGTTTAAGCCACTGAGTACTTTGAGAGGAGACATAATTTTGCCTGCAAAAATCTTAGTTTTGTCAAGCTGAAGGCATACATGTATAAAATAGCAGGGGCTGTAAAAAGTGGTTCCATTGACCAAAGTACTTATCATTGGTGTCTTAAGGTAATTTTCTTGGACATATGTTGAAGATGCAAAGAGAAAAGAGGCTAGGAAAACACTCCAGTTTGAGCAAAAGCATAAAAGCAGGAGAACATTTTTGTTCCAAGCAAAAAATACATGGAGGAGAGAAATGGGAAAGACTTTGAGGAATCTGATTGTATCACCACCATGGTGAGCTTTGACTGTCACATAAGGAGTGTGTGATGTGCAATTATCAGAGACGTTTTGAATATACTAGTGAATATGCTTTGGGAAGATGGCTCTTTGTGGTATTGGATTGAGGACAAGTGAAGAAAAGGCAATACGATATAAAAGCGTATGTGAAGGATTATAAGGAACTCATGCAATGCGGGGTGGGAATCATAAGAGCCTTTACACAGCTGAGTGCTTAGGTGATGACTGGGTAGGTGGAGAAAGGGATGGAGAGTGAAATAAGGTGCGAGGGTATTGGGTACCCAGTACTGGGCTCCTGTAGCTTAGAAGGGCATGAAGCTATTACAGAAACAAAGGGGAGGGAAGAGGAGGACAAATAGGTTGGTGAATGTGGATGAGGAATTTTGTTTTCAAAATTCTATTTGAAAATCTTTCTTAATATTTTTTACTGTAATATATGTTGGTGTGTTCTTAAATCACGTTTAATAGACTTTATTATGACTATGTATGGATATCTATTTTGTAGTGATCTCAAGTCCATCTCTAGGATTGGGAGAGAGGTAACCCTTGAATACTCCATGTTTTTAAACACCAAACCATTCTGCAGCATCTTAGCAAACCCTCCACAAGCTCTCTGATGACTTGCCAGTAGTTGAATCATCATCAAGATTATGATTCCAGCTGAAATTGACATGCCTTAATTACTTACTAAATCACAGGCTACTGAATGTCTAAATGTAGCCTAAATCACAAGACTAGTGTCATAATGAAAAAAAAAAAAAGCCAGGCTTTTAATATTAGAATGATAGGAAAGAATAAGCAATATTTCAACAAACATTTCTAAGATGTCTTCCAAATCGTGTTTTTACAAATAACATAGTGATAGTGTTCTGATCGATATGCATGTACAAACACTGGGCCTAACCCTACATGCAAACAAACTGTGTTTCTTCTAGAACGCTTTACTTGGCTATCTTTACCAGAAGCTTTGAACCATTTACTGACCTGCCTATACTCAGGGATTTGAGAAAGCAGAATAGAGTCAACTGAGAGAAGAGGAAGATGGAGACACAGAACTGGGTAGGATGTCCTCCAAGGACTTCTCTGTTGAGCAAAGGCTTTGCAAGTCTCTAGTGGGTGGAGGTATTGGGTACCCAGCAAGGCTGAGGGCTCATGACAGAGGAAACAGCTCTGTAGAGAAAGCAGCAATGACGGGAACAGCTTCTCCATGGCTAATTTAGACCTTTGGAGGCAGGGCTATTCCAAGCTTTGTTTTGTGCAACAAAATGGAGTAACTCCTGTGGAGTCTAAACACATATTCCCTTTGTATTATGCCCACTCCTTTGCTTCATCGTATCTAGGAGCTCTGAGACAAACAGATTTAAAATAAACTTTGTCCAAGCCAAGAAATGCAGCCTCCATGCAAAATGAGAAGTTACAGCTGGTACCCATTGAACTGTTTCTTATGAGCATGTGGTTCTAAGTTGTTTTTAAACTGAAGCTTTTCCCCGCTTCTTGCGTGAGGAGCACACACCGAATGATTCTACAGCTTGACACTGCATCGTTCTCTATCATGAAGCCGCAATGCGTGTTTATGCATCCATAATGAAGACTTTATGTTTTGCCATCTGCATAAAAACTGCTGGAGGACATTTCAGTGAGATTCCCCATGGTTTATACAGCTGCATGGTGAACATGAAAACTGAAGATACAGTGTTCTTTCATTCATATAGACTTTGAATTTTGATAAGGTGGATAATATAAGGCTGAAGAGCAATATTTTGAGGACTATCCATCATGAAATAAACATGGCACATCTTTATAGTGCAAGCTACTGGGAGACATTTTGAAATAATACTTGTGGACCGTGCCGTCTTTCTTTGTGGCAGATAATAAGATTTTACTAGGAAATAAACTTTTCAAGGTATGAAGTTTTAGAATTCTAGATAAACTCTAAGGTAGTTTTGTTCTTCAAGGCTAAATCATCTTTAAATGTATGGATGCAGTTGGAGATATGGTGTCTCTGAAATTCTTTTGTAGCCTATATTCTAATTTTCTGATTTAAGTAGAGCAAACATGCCATTTATCTTTAATGTCATTAGTTGTCTACAATATTACAAAATTTAAGGATTCTATGGAATTCATAGAAGACTTTTAATGTTTTTCACTCAGGCCAACATTTCTAAAGCAAATGTAAAGGGAAGATACAAAGTGTTATCAAAACTATACACATTATTTTAGAAAATTTGGAAGCACAAAATCATCTTCCATAATTTTGCCTTCACAATTTAACAAATATTTTTATATATTTTCCCCATTATTTGTTTTTTATATCCTTGTAGTTATGTAAAATAGTATAGTTTTTTTTTACTTTTTATTAAAACATAATTTTTTTCATTCTGCTATATGTTCTTCATAATCTTTATTGTTAATAGCTGCATATTATTCACTTGGCCATTCACTTGTTTTGAGAGTAAAAGTTTTTTTTTACTATTATAAATAATGAAGCGGTGAATATCCTTCTACACATAGACTTTTCATTATTTTGAATTGGTTCTTTAGAATCTAATTCTAGAACTCAACTAACTGCCTATTACTAAATATTTTGGTTATTTAATAGTGAAAAATAGCTCTTTTTTTTTTTTACATTTCTTCGATATAGCTAGGTTTGATATTGTTCTATATCTTGTTTACTATTTGTAATTCATATTGGGTGATTTTTTTTGTTTTTGATTGATAATTTAAAAACTGAGATTTTAATTAGCATTAAGGTATATTTAAGATAACAAGATATAAAAACATTACAATATTATATAATGTGTATGTATCTCTTTCTAAAAATAATTCTTTGTCAAAATGGTTAATTATTTTTACCTTATTGACATATTGAAGTTTAAAACTTGTATCTAACAAAAATATGGTTCTTTATCTTTTTGATATTTTCTGGCTTGTTTTCAAGCTTAAAAATGTATCTTCTCTTTCAGATATCTGATATATAACCAATCTATTTCTCAGTTTTTCCATTTAAATCTGTATATTTAATGTTTTCTTATTTCTGCTATTTTACTTGGTATATTCTTGCAGAAAAATTTATTTTTTCTAAGTTCTAACTTTTGGTTGAGTCACATTATTGAAATATGGATTCTTAATCCTTACTTTTTACAGTTTTGCTATCTCTCTTTTAAAGCTTATAAAATTTTAATCTACTTGCTCTCTTTCAATAAATAAGGGCATATATTTTTGTACCACAAACATCTCATTTTAATTATTATTGATTTTTAAATGGTCTAATATTTGGTGGGACACAAATCTTATGACATTTTTAACATGTTTTTAAAAATTTATTTTTATTGACATACATTGTATAAATTTAAGGTATACGATGTGTTAATTTGACAAATTTATACATTGCACTATGATTACCACTTGTTAATTAAGCAAGGAGACCACTAGACTGAGGTAACTCAACCAAAATCTAAGTTTGTAAATGCCTCAGAGTTACAAATCAAAATGCTAAGGAGAATCAATCACAAGTAGCCAACTAAGCAATAAGCTTTAGCCAATCAAGTAAATTTCCTTTCTTTGCTTGCATGCTTTCTCTATGTAAGGCTGGGTGCCCCTAACCAATTCCTGTTTGGTGCTGTCTGATTCTAATCAATTTTTGCTCAAACTATTAAAAATTTCAATATGCCTTAGTTTATCTTTTAATACACTTTAACATTGGCTAATACCTCTATCACTCATGACTTATTAGTAATAACAACATTAATATTATTGCTGGGAGAAAATCTTCTCCTCCACCCTCCCCCAAACCCCACGACTCACCATGCACTAGAACCACACTCAGAACCCACAGAGCTCCTAACAAGAGCTCCGCTGCCTCCTCCCCACCATACAAACATAGCCCTGCCCGTGCTCCTCTGCAATGGCCTGAGCTACAATTCCAGAAAGGATGATATCATTAGAACCTTTTATTTCTCTTCCCCTTAGAAAACTTCAAGACAGGTCTAGTCATGTTTTATATCCCTCTGTCCCCATGAGAAGAACAAGCTCCTGGAACAGCCTACATGGTAGAGTTTTAACTATGGAAGCCTTTACATATCTAATCTTATTAATTATTCAAATTTTCCCAGCTCATTTCTCTGTGCTCAGAACAAAAAGTATGTCATCAGAAAAGTCTTTTGTATCCTCACCCTCGTTTCATCCCTTTACATGTTACTCTAGCTCAGAATATGAGGACGTTTTCTTCTGATTGTATCTGTTTTCTCAGTGAAGTGAGATCTGCTGAGAAATCATCAGCTGAGAGTGAAAGGGCTGAGTGGTATTTTGAATTTTGAGAAGAGAGAAGAATTTGTGAAATAGTTATCTCTGGGAGTTCATTCATTTCACCTTTCTATTTTATATTAAATCTGATTTTCAAACCACTGTCTATTCTCCCTCTTAAAAAACCTGAGCTCTTCCATAGCACATGCCAGGAGATCATACTACCTTTTACTGTTTCTTGTTATCAATATTTGTGGTCCTTTCTGCCCCAAATTCTCATGCACTGAAGATTTAGCATCAGGCACATGATCTTTCTTTACATCATGAATTCTATTATTTTTCTTGGTGATGTTGGTGGTATTGAAATAAATTTCTAGCTCTAAGATGGAGCTGCTCTAAGATGTGCCACATCGAGCAAAGTGGAACTTAGATAACATTCATGTCCCTGTAATACTCTACTTGACCAGAAACTCAGTATACATCTCCAGTCAGCTAATCCCCAAGCGCCAAGCCAATTCTGGGTTCCATACTTACTTACTAGTTCCTTCTCACCCCAACAAGGTTGACTGTGTGGCCCCAGCCAATCATATATTTTCTATTTTTCACTTGTTCTTCATTCTTTATCCTATGAAAGTTTCCTGTCTTCTGCCCATTTTACAGTTCTCTGCATGAAGACTGTTTACTGCATGGAGTGTTAAAGGTTTCTATCGCCTAAATTGCCTTTGACTATTTTTAAAACACATGTAACCCTGCTTTTCAGTCTCTTGTCTTCACAAATCTTTTTCTCACCTTGTTGTAACCAATCATAGTACCATTTTAAAAAAACCTGACCACCATTCTTTATCTTTCTAGAATACACATTCTAAAACATCTTGGACCTCACCTGGATTTCCATTTTACTGATGGCTTTACAAAAAAAAAAAAAAAAATCTAAACTGGTGTCACCTCTTTTCTGTCTTCATATTCTTATTTATTCAGCTTAGATTTATATTGCATTACTAAAATTATTTATGTTCATCTATTATCAACTTTCTTATGTCTTTCTTTCCCTATTGCCTGATGATACTCTAATCCCGATGAAATCTAACATTTTGGCCACCCCGGATCTGTATCTAAGAGCTTAATGTCACCAGGTAAAAATGCACAATCATACTGACTTATCTCACTTTACATGACCATAGTCTTAAGTGTGGAAGCCCTCCACAATGCTTGGAGATTATGCATTTCTTTCGGTATTTCACCATTGCTCTGTTCCCTGAGATTACTGTTTCATCTTTTTCTTTCCCCTTAACTGCAAACACTTCCTCAGCTCTCTTTCAACACAAGACTTGCTTTTATTTCAATAAGAAAATAGGCACAATCAGAAGAGTCCATCCTCACATTACTCCTCTGGTTAGTACATGGAAATTTTCTCATATTCAGTACATATACTAAAAAGACTGCCCTCAATTCAGTGATGCAAATGGAGTGTTCATTTCTTAATGAAATATTTCCAAGATATTTTAAAAAGTACAAGGCAGGTATTGTAGAATATTCATCAACTTGGGTTTCACAGATATTTTTCACACTAAGATTCAGGCCGTGAACTTCCAGCTGAAATACCACTCAGACAAAGCTGTATTGTCCTCAGAGGAACAACCAAAGAGGCAAGATGGCCATTTGTCTCTCTTTGGTGATATTAACTTTACTTCCTGGTGGAGATGAAATCTGGTTTTTCCACTTTTACAATTAATAAGAAATCTGGGAGTAGACACTTTAAGAGCATGCAAATATCCTGCTCCTCAGCCATCTTTGCCCCTAGAGTTAGTGTCGATTGATGATTCTTGTCTTAAACATTTCTTATGATGGTTTTAAAATGATGAATTTTCTAACTTCATAGCTCCTTTCTATGTGTATCCTTTGACATTGTTCTGTTAGCAAGAGCCTCCCTGCTAACAGAAATGTATGTATTTATGTATGTATGCATCTATCTATCTATCTATCTATCTATCTATCTATCTATCTATCTATCTATCATCTATCTATCATCAGTAAATTGCCAGAAGACAGAATAATGAACTGCAACTCTCAATTTTTTTGATAACATTGAAATTCCTTGTTTTCTTTTTGGTGGCATTTGATTTTTATATCTTGGTAAAGCCTTTCATTATTGTCTTTCTGTATTATATTCTTTTAGGTGTGTATCATCCAAACTTGTTTTTTTAAAAGAGGTTGACATGATCAATTTTCTTTGTCTACATTAAAGTTCTAGAAAGTAGTAGAATTGTAAGACTTAGCAAATAATTCGTATGTTCATACTGGTCACATTGATGGTTTCAAAAATAATTGTAATTAAACAGAACTTCATTCATTCTACCCAACATGGCAGGAATGAAAAATTATTTTGGAAAGCCACTGTCCAGCAAAGGATCAGGAGTGACAGACTACCTTTTCTTGGTTACCTCTTCAGTGCAGGGTTACTATATTCACTATAGCATTCCCCACTGAGTGCTTTCACCAAGGGATAAAATAACCTTGGCTAAATTATTTTCTACTCACTTATGTAGCCTCTAGTCTGTAGGACTGTACAATAACTTGGGTTGTTATCTCAATTATCACAGGGTTAATTAATTAATGTGGGTAAACATTTTATAATTCCACACATGAAAGATTTTGAAAAGCATTTGATACTTCTCTATGTTGTTTCCCTATCCTTTAAGTAAAAGCTTAATTAGTGTCTTTGAGAAGAAAATGAGAAGTAATCAAGCACTTTATGTTTTGAAGACCTACTCTTTTTGCAGTAAAAATGCTTCTACTTTAAGGTTTATTATGTTTCTTGCATCATTTGGTTCTCAGAACAATGCATTTACAAAAAATGCAACATTCATCTGTGATCTGCCAATATAAATGGTGCTACCATAAAGTTTTAAAAACATGTTTCCATGCATAAAATAGAAACCTCAAACCCAAGAAAATGCAAGACTTCGCATTAAAATATTTTTTACCTTCTATTTTAATTTTATTAAAAATTTTTAAATGTTTTAAAAATTAATTTTAACTAAACTATTCTTGGTCAGTCAAAAAGTGTATCTGGAATGCTATCTGCAGAGCACTTTTCCTTGCCTTCTCTCCAAGTAACGTCTGTGTCCAACTCTCCTTTGTTTTTCTCTTGGGTTATCGACTGAGCAGGTAAAAATGGGGAGATGTGAAGAATAAAAAGTAATTCCCCTTATGTTTTTTAAATTTATATCCCACACTCACTCCAACAATAGTCTCTATAAGTTGGGAAGATCAAAATTGTGAGTTGCTTTTGAGGTGAGTAAAAGCTACATACTCAGGGGTGAAAATTAAGGTAAATTCTCTATGTATTAATATATAACTAAATCAGATCTTGTGACAGGTTGTGTTCTACATTTCTTCTGCCATGTCTGCTGTGTGCCTATTATGCCCCAGTCCTAGTCTTACATACTTGGGATTGAGTGGTGAACAACTTAGACAAATGGAACTGGAATTCCAGAAAAAGCGGATGAACTAAACAATTAATGTAGTGATTAGGTGAATTATGTGGTATGTCAGAAGATTAAAAACACTCTGGAAAAAAGAAGTAGAGTAGGGAGGATTAGGGTACTGTGGAAAGGGACATATTACAATCTTAAATAGGGTAATCAGGGCAGGCCTCATTCAGGAAGTGACTTTTGATTAAACACTTGGATTAAGTGATGGAGTTAGTGTTCTGGGCAAGCCTTAAGAGGGTGTGTGCCCTGTGCGTTCATGGAACAGCAAAGAAAAAAGTGTGGCTGGAGCCAGAGTGGCAAGAAGAGTAGTAGAGGAAATGAATTCAGAAAAATAAAAAGAGGGGTCAAATCATGCATCACCTTGCAGACCCTGGTAGAATTTGCCTTTTACTTTGGGTAAGATGATGGCCTACTGGCTTTGACTCTTCCTCTGGGGGAAATGGAAAGATTTTTGAGCAAATGAATGATATGATTTGACTACTGTTTTTTTAAAAAGTTCACTCTAGCTACTATGTTGAGAATCGACCTTGGGATTTGGGGGAGCAGTTAGGATATTATTATACAAATGGAGGTGACAGCTGATGAGGCTTATACCAGGAAAGAAACAGTAGGTACTGTGAGAAGTAGTCAGACACTCTATATATTTTGAAGCTGGAGCTGAAGGAAAGAAAAGAGTTAAGAATGGCTCCAAGATTTTCAGCCTTGAACAACTAGAAGGCTATAGATACCATCAACTGAAATGGCAAATGCTACGAGTAAAAGAGAATTTGGGGGAATGGTCAGAAGTACTGCTTTAGACATGTGAAATTTAAGGCATCTATTAGGCATTTAAGTGGATATGTATAATAGGCAGAGGAATCAGATAAATCTGTAATTCAGGAAAGGTTTATAATGGAGATATATAACTTTGTGGGTGCATTAGCATATAAATAGTACTTAGTACCATGAGACTAAATGATATAACCAATAAAATAGTGTAGATACAGGATAGAAGAAAAGACTGAGCTTTGAGATACTCCAACATGAAGATAGTGGAGAAGAGGAAGAGCAGCAGACAAAAGAGAAACAGGATGATGGTTATTCTCATTTATCTGAAATTTGCTCCCTCAAGTTAAAGATGATAGTGAAAATGTTAATAGAGGAAGGATTAGGGAATTGATACAGGCAGATGGTATATAGAAGATACCCTCTTCCTTTTCTATAGGGATTGAGAGAGGTCATGAGTGTGAATAGGAAATTATCTTTCTACGGTTGGATTAAATTTAGAGCTTGACTCTTTTTTTATATGTCAGACTGTATATATACAGATAGACTTAGAGAGCACTATTGAAATCATCTTATGCAAAACACAGTATTTTGTTTATGGAGTCATACATGTCCAAGATATTTACATAGGAAACTTCTAGCAGATTCTCAACAAATACTTGTCAAATTATTAATATATTACCTTTACTCTTTGTTGAGAATTTTAATTTGTTAAAACTGATTCTTTGCATAAAGAAGACACATAAAAACTTTCTTCACTACTTTTTCTCATAATATACATACCTATTGAATCAGAAGCCAGTTTATTCAGACATGTACCTTATACTTTATAATTATTTATCAGACTTCACTGGCAGATAGACACAGTGGGTATGAATTGTCTGTTTCTCTTGATTCTGGCTGATGGGCAATTGTAGTCAATGATATATCCATTGAAAATATGAATATCTTCAAGTATGAGGTAGAGTTTATTATTTGGAGCTAAGTAATCTCTATTGACAGCTAGAGTTTCAGTCAACATAGACTCAGGAATACATCACATACTTGAAGATTATTCCAGTGAGAGTGTTAATGTTTCCTCTATTCAAGGAATTGAGCATGACTAACAAATCTGATTTTCCCTTGAGAAGGAGTGAGCGATTCAGTTTACCAGGATAGGAGGAAATGGCATTGATGCGGGCGGTCCTGATGACTCCCACCCGGGTCCCGCGGTTGTTTTTCATGCACATGCAGACGCATATGGCGATTCCAGCGATGACCCCCATGATAAATACAATTCCAAACACGATGCCAGCAATTGCTGTGCCCCTAAAAAGGGAAAACAAAAGTCTCATAAAGATTTTTTAGCCTTTCAAATACAGCTCAATGACTACATGACAAGCACTTCTTTACAAATATTCTTAAGGATAATGTTAAAATAAAGAAGAGAGATAAGTCTCTGAATTGGTTAAGTAAAGAGTATTCTGTATTTCAATGGATAAGAAAAAGTTATAAACCTTTAGGGAATCCTCCTCCAGAAAAGTAAACCCATCATTCAGAGTCTGGTTTTAAAAATTCATGTATTTATACAAAACACAATTCTCCAGATATGCTCTCTAAAATTTTAATTAAAAAACTATTCTACAGTGTACTTAAACAGCAAATAATTTACCTGTTTTCTGTGGAGTATGTGTTTAATGAATACAATTTGATAAATGCCAAAATATTAAATAAAATTTAACATGTATCCTGATTAAAACGCTTCATTAGATGGAGCTAGAATTTTTTTTTTAACAAAACAAAGAAAACCAAACCTTTTTTAAATTATACAGAGAACAGTTATGACAAACAGTATTCCCATTAAATTCAGGAACAATATAAATAAAACCTTTATTTTATCAAAATGTCAATGTTTTTCTCCAGAACAGTTTTTCTCATGCAACAAAATCATAGAAAGAAAAAAAAAAAACTTACTGCCTGAAAGAGTCAAACTGTCATTATGTGTAGATAATATAATTTGTAGGAGACTACATTTGTCCACCATTTTGAAAAGTTATAGGGAAATGTTCATCAAAATGTAAATTTTCAACAGGCAGTATCATTTTTAGTCATTCTTTCTAAAGAAAAACAGCACATGTGGGCATAAATAATGACCAAGGATGTTCATCAAAGTATTGCTGCTAAGTAAAAAATATAAGAAACACTCTAATTCCATAAAAAGGGGATTAACAAATAGAAGAAAATATGATGTATCAGAGAATGAATCCTATACAATGATTGAAAAGAGTGAAGAGGTCCCTATGGATTGAAATGTTCATGATACATGGTTAACTTAATAATACTACAAATGAAAAGGCATGCATTAACACAATAGTACCAGTATTAACAGATAATTGCAGTGAGGTAAATTGTATCTTTATATACCAAATTTTAGAATGTATAGATAGCGATTATCTTGTAGAATAGGAAAATAAAATTTTAACTTGTGTACTCCCCAGAAGCAACCATTTTCAACTCTTTCAGACATTTTAGTACCATTCTTCCTATTTCTCAATAATATTATTATATTTCTTTACTTAAAAATTTTTAATTTTTACATATTATTATTGGCTCATCTTATAGTTTTGGGGAATGTAGATACCTCAGACAAATTTTATCCTTCATTAAATCAGTCATCAGTATTTATATTACCATGCCATTACTTACTGCTTAGCAAGTAATATATCATGATCACCTTTTAGTTATTTTTAAAGGCATTTTCATGAGTTCTTATTTTCCCACATACCTATAGCTTCTCATCCCTCCCCTGCAATTCTTAGAAATCTTTCAAAAAATTACCAGTTATTTTTAAACACTCAAACACAGTAACAATCACTTTATCAGTTCTGTTTTGTCCCCATGGTGATTTCCCTTACAGCCTGCCAACTCCAGTGGTTCCTTTTAAATCTGGAACTGTTTCTAGACCTGCTTCGTGGTCTGTGGATGTCTACTTTCTGGAACCTATTCTTTCTCTTTCTTGGTGAACTGCCCTGTTTGTTGAAACACATTCACAAATGAATTTTTAAAGAAAGATTCAAGGCAAGTAAATGTTTCAGAGTCCTTGCATTCCTGAAAATGACTTCATGCTATCCACATTTGGCTGGGTATGGATTCTAAGATGTTATTTCTCAGAAACATGAAGGCATTGTTAATTGTCTTCTAGAATTTGGTATTGCTGTAGAGGAATTGCATATCGCTCTAATTACTTTCCTTTGTGTGATACTGTTTTCTTTTTTTTTCTTTCTGAAGTTCTTAGTATTTTCTTTTTACTCTTAGTCTTCTGAAATTCTGTAATGTACACAAATTAAAAAAAAATTATTTTGCCGGGTCCTTGGGATATTTCATGTGTGAGACTCATGTTCTTCTGTTCTTGAAACCATTCCATAAGCTGATAATTTTCTTTCCACCATTCTCTCTGTTTCTCTTTCTAAAAATTTGTTCTGAAATAAGCCTTTGAACTTTCTGGATAAATTCTTTAACTTTTCTCATCTCTGTTTACTTGAACTGCTTTCTGGGGAATTTCACTGACTTCATCTTCCAAAGTTTTATTGAACTTTTAAATTTCAGCTATTATATTTTTAATTTCCAGAAGCTTTATCTTATACTCGATTGCAACACTCCTTTTTAAAGTGTCCTGTTTTGCTTTCATGGATGTAATTTTCTTCCTTAATCTCTGAAGGTACCAATGATATATTATTTGAGACTTTCTCTACTCTTTGTATTTCCTTTGTCTTGTCTAGGTTCCTTTCTATTTAATTTTTTTATCTGTTTTATTTTTGATATATATATTTAAATATTTAGTGATCCCTAAATCTCCTCCTATTTAAAAAAAGACAACACTAAATATCTGCTTGGTAGTTCAGTGTACAAGGCCAGCATTGGACAGGTGAATTCACTTGAGGTCAGTTCCCATACATTTTTTCTTTGGGGCTGTTCATTTTTCTTTTTAAAAGAATCCTCCGATTTCATACTTGCGAGTATGAGCTGGACTGCGATTTCCAGAGCCTGGGGTTTTTACCCATAAGGGTATGAACTTTCACAAAATTCTCATGCTTTCAGCTCAGAGACTCAGTCTCACTCTACTGTGATTGTGGAGGCTTTCAGGATAAGCCTTTAAAAAAAATCTTTGTGGTTTAAAAGCATGGCTTCTAAAGCTGGACTGCCTGGGTTCCAACTGTAGTTGCTAACCCCCACCCCGCCACTCAGTTTTCTTAAAGAAACAAAGGTCAGTTTGGTACTTAACTGACTCTCCTTCCAAATTTCATGGCATAAAATATCTGTGCTCCTGGCTCACTTGCAAGTTATTATTCTTAGTGTGATATGAACATCCATTCTACACTTTTCTAGGACAGGTCCATAATCTCTCATTCCAAACCCTTGTGGCCAGACACGTCTCATAAATCAGGAATTTTTAGGTTTTGGAAAGAGAAAACAGTACATACACTGTATATTATATGATATGCCCAGGGCAGCATCCTGAACATAACACATTTACATTTCTGCAGTAAAGGTGGGAATATTAACATTTGTGAATTACATAGAGATTAAATAAAGCCCCAGGTTTATTCGGGTCCAGTCTTGTTGCGAATCAAGTTATATAAAACCTTTCACTTTCCTAAACTTTTTGAGGATTTCAGAATTTTAGCCAATGGATTGTGAACCTGTATTTGTACTTTTCAGAAGAGATTTTTCTCTCTATGACCTTTTCCACCCCCTTAAAAAACAGAGTAACATTAAGAATTCCAAAAGATGCCTTTAAAATATTCCTACATGCATTTTAACTTTGTTAGTAAATTGTAAAAGCAGAACGTGAGACATAAGAAGGGCAGAGTCTAGCAGTTTAATAAATAAGGTTTTTTCCCAAGAAAAAAGATTTATCAAGAAAGATAATTTGAAATAAGAAAACTAAAAATGATCCAGAAACTTTTCATTGTAATTTTTAGGTCTAAATAAGATTAAATTGAAGGGCTTAATTTATGATCCAGAAATAATCAACAGCTCAATTATTCAGGCATAGAATTTCCAAAATATGTGTTCTAGAAACTGTTAATATCAAATTGGGATATATTATATTCATTAATCCTTTTTTTAAATAGAGGAAAAGAGAAAATTAGTCACATTTTGTTTTCTTATTGGCAGCTCTAACAAAAGTGCTTGCTCTTGAGGTCAGCAATGAGGTTGCAACTAATATGTTAAATTAGGTTTTTCAACTAAATCATGATTTTTCTGTCCTTGATCCTTTGATAGCCATTAACAATTGTAAATTAGTTATTTAATACATGGTAAATTTAAAAAAGTTACAGTCTTATTACTCTTATTAATTCAAAGAAGCAGTAAACAAGCTAATCTTTTACATATAAATAATTTGGGTTAGTCAACTATTGAAAAGAGACGAGCTATTAAATTGAGAAATCTGGCATCATAAAAACCTTTAAAAAATTTAGAAAATTTATTTTGGAATGTATGTCAAGGTGTGCATATTTTTTGGTCATCAGAAAGACCAAAGCATGATTAGAGGGTTGAGTCTTTCAGTCTCACTTCTGACCTCTGGGGAAGGGGGCAGGGATCAGAGATTGCTGATCACTGATGGTTGATGATTTAATCAATCATGCCTACCCAAGGAAAGCTCCATAAAAACCTTTATATGACGAGATTCAGAGAGTTTCTGGGTTGGTGAATACACTGTGATGCTGGGAGGATGGAGTTACTGGAGAGGCTAATTATAGAAGCTCTGGAAGCTCCAGTTCCCTATGTCTTGCTCTACGCATCTCTTCCATTTGACTGTTTCTGAGCTGTATCCTTTATAATAGACAGTGTATTCCTGAGTCCTGAGAGCTGTTCTAGAAATTATATCTGAAGGAAGGGGTTGTGGGCATCCCTGACTTCATAGCCAAGTTGGATGGAAGAAGTGTAGCTAATCCGAGGACATGATAACTGTGACCTGTATCTGGAGTGCGGGAAATCTTATGGCACTGATTCCTTAAACCTGTGGAGTCTGACACTAACTTCGGGCAGTTAGTGTCAGAATTGAATTGGATTGTAGGATACCTCATTGATATGAGAATTGGTTGGTATCAGAAGGTAAAACACTTCACAGACTTCCTTCTCTGTTCTCCAAAAATCTCTGTAGATGAATATAAGTATCAGTGTGTATTGATTAGCTCCATGGGTGGTATTGATCACTTGGTGATAATGAAAAGAATTTGAACAAAATTATGTATTGAAAATTTGTAACAAAAGGAGACTTTTTATTAAAAATATTAAATGTATTCATAGTGGCTCTAATGATACTAAGAAACTGATTTATAACACTTAGAATATATTTCATTTCATAAATAGCTTTTGATAAATAAAAAAAGATTCCGATAATGTTGCAATTGTTACAATAATATTTACAACACAGTTTTAAGCTCGGCACTGCTATATAATAACTTAATATAAATATATTGGCATGGTTTTACTATTAAATAATGTTTAAGGTAAATAGTAGATATGAAAAGAGTACTTCTTTTCTGACATGACCAATTTACAAATGCACTTTATAAAACAGTATAATACAAAGGACTTATAAATATCCTATGCTATAATTTAATAACTTTAGTCTCAAGAAAATAAGAAAATAAAAAAGGGTATAGAGATATTTAATGCTCATATAAAATGTAAACAAAATAATAGAATATTTCCATTAGGAGAAATTGTTTATGTGGACTGAGTTTTTAAGAAGTTCACAAATGAGAGGTAAAATCTGTAGATATTTTCAAGAAAAAATGACCACAATTTCAAAAAAATAAACTTAAAATAAGTTTATTTTCTATTACACTGAAAAATAAAAATGAAGGAAAAGCATTCTAATATTTTTATTAGAAAGAGAATATTACATAATCTCATTTATTTTTAATAATTTATGTGCAATAAATGAAAGCAATGGAAAAAATATCATTCTAAACTATAGGGATGAAAGTAAAATGCACACATGAGAAAAATAAAAGTTGGAAAATTTTTTCTTTAGATTATTAAATTTTCTCAATAATTTGTTCTTTTGGCTATTGCATCAAAATACTGTAAAGTAATATTTTTCTATTCTTAAGTTTTTAGAACCAATATTTTACTCTAAACTTATTGGCAATTTTAAGGTATACAATTTAGTAATTTAACTTGCTTACTTAAAAAATGATGGGTTTATATCCAATAAGACAATTATAATTTAAAGTAGTGAAATTATTACTAAGTATTATTACAATTCCATGTGTAAAGTGTTAATGGAGAGTATAAACACCAATCTGTATGATTTTCCCAGTGAGTCTATATTACTTGCAAAAATATCCTGTAAATTTCAAATATATCTTTTTTTTTTCCATGCTAGTCCTTGTCTCTAATAACACTTCTTAACAAATCCTTTTTCTTGGGGCTTTATAGGTAACTTCTCTGTTGTCCTCAGAATAATAAAATTAGAAACTAATGTTTTTATAAATGAATAAATTTACCGTATTTACTGACTCTTGCCCTGTGGTAGAGACAAGTGTCTACCTCAATATCTGTCCTCTACATTTTCCTTCATAAAAAAACTCTTGATGGTTAATTGGGTACATGGCTACCTGAAATAAATATTGTATCTTCTAGATATTCCTAAATCATCCATCCATCTATCTATCTATCTATCTATCTATCTATCTATCAATGATAAAGCTCTAGAAAATAGTTTTAAGTAAAATATATTTTGTGAAATCACTCAAAAAAACTTTAAAGGTGGCTGAAATGAGTTTTCCTCCCCTTCTTCCTCATCTTCTCTCCATCCCACTTTCTGAAATATAAGTATAATGGCTGAGTATCTAGCCTCACATTGGAGTGTGAGGCCAGTCTGCCTAGGGATCTGATAGGTGTGAGTTTGATGAAGTGTATGTCCCTGATAGCTATATGGAGATGTTATATCAGCCCCGAGTTGTCCAACTCTGGATTTCATGAGAGAGAAATAAACTATTAAATTTTTTTTCATTAGAACCTCTGTTATTTTAGTTATGTGTGTGTGTATTTGTGTGAGATATGCCACGTAACCTTGCCTAACACAACCGCTTTGCCAAGATTAGCACACAGTGTAAACAAAAAGAAATATTTAAGGTGGAAACAGCAGTTTTAAGGAGCGTATAGATATTCTGAAAAAAGCATGAGACTCCATGTACCCAATTAGCCATCAAGTGTTCTTTTATGAAGGCAAACGTAGAGGACAGATATTGAGGTGGACAACTGTCTCCACCACAGCGGAAGAGTCGGTAAGTCAACTTCTATTAAGTTGGGATCATTCATCTTCCATCTTAAGTCATTAAATTTTTATGATTCAGTGAGAGAATTCAAGGAAACTCTATATTGCCTAGATATCTCAGAGGTATATGAAGTGAAAATAAAAAATGGTCTTGAATGTGTCGTGAACAGCAGGCTGACCTGCACATAACACTTCATCACTGGAGTTCAATAGCAAATGATTTGATTGATTAAGAAAGCAAGAATAATTCAAGGCAAAAGTACCTTTTGAGAATTGGGTGGTTTGCACTTATCTTCGCTGATCAAAGTTTCTGAACAATTGCCTAATTCCTACATTATATTTATAAAGTGAGTTCAATGCAGTTCAAATACACGTAATAAAATAAGAGTAATAATAATAGCAATTAAATGTTGTTTTGCAGTTTACTCCCTCCCTCTTTCTTCTCTCCCTCTCTCTTCCCCTCTCTCTCTATATGTGTGTATGTGTGTATGATATACACATATATATGTATATATGTATATGTGTGTATGTGTACATATATGAATATATTTATATTTTAGTTCAGAAAACAGGAATCTGAGTGAAGATCTCCTGAATTATATTATTTGATATGTTCTGTGTACCATGTGGATTCCAAATGTCACTATCCTGTTAGCTGCCCATATAACCTGACATAACACAATCTAAAATACTGTCAAAGTCTAAATGCAGTCATTCATAGTTACAAAAGTTTCTAAAACCTTTTTGTGCAATATGTGATCAATTTCATTGTTTACTTAACAGCAATATTTGGAAATGTAGTATTGACCCAGACTTAAATCAGCTTACGGGCATGGCCTAGAGGCGTTTGATTTATTTGTCTTTATTATGCCTGTAATTCTAAACGGCTGCCACTAGATAGTAATATTCACAAAATACAGTATATATTGCACATCTATCATGTGCTAAACACTATTCTGGGTGATAAGATACAAAGTTGAGTGATACATAGTACCTTCAAGGATTTCAGAGCCATCTATGGCATAGTAAGAAAAGAGTGATTTCGAATATCAGTCATGCCCAGGCATAGAAGAATAAGACAGGAAAACAAAGAATTGGATCATATTCAACAAAAATTTGATCATATTCTCTTTTTTAAAACAATAATATGGATGTAATGGAGAGTATTAATGATTTCTTAATATTTCTTAGTTGCATATACAATTTTTTGACCCAGAGGATGCTTTTGTTGAATAGAATCAACCCACTTATCTTACAGGCAAGAAAACCAACTCTGTGAGAGGCCAAAATAATGATCCTCCTGGTAAAGAACAGAGCTCAGTGGCCCTAATGTCCACCCCAGAGCTGCTGATACTGCCGTGAACTGCCTTTTTCTCGTTCTCTCATCCTCTTGGCATATGTTTATGGAGTCTCTTCACTCTGCCGGATACTCTATGAAGCATCAGGCATCTGAAAATGAGCAAAGTCTTGTTGGGAAGCAGAGGAGAGAAAGGATTCCTGGAATGTTTGGGAAATTGAAGCTCTGAGACCTGAGGGCTGATTGAACTGGGGACTAAGTGACAGGCAGTAGTATAGAATGTCTTCCATGGAGGTGACAGCCCCTGGCTGCACAGTAGGTAGTTCATAAAAATGAGCTGGGATGAGGACTCGATGAGACATGCAGTCATAAGCTCAATTTAAATAGAAGCAGCCTCTGCACAGAGGTTTCCCTGCCTTCCAAACCTAAAAATTTCCCCATTACTTCTAGATATAATTCTCTCATTTCTAAGGCTTTGGCACAGTTCAGTCTTATGAACTAACCTTTGCTGAAACTTTGCACAGAGTTAATCACCCTGATTTATGAAGATTGCTTTAGACAGGACTTTCTTCTTTTTCTTTCTGTACCTTTTTACCATATGTTGAGGAGAAAAAAAAATCACAAAGCTATTTTTTTTTAGCAGTGACCATAGAATTTCTATTGATAGTCTATTTGTTGAGATTTGAATCCTGAGAGCATATCAGACTTCAGAGATTGAATCTGATTATGAAAATGCAGCGCCCTCGGCATAATCCGCTTTCCTTCCCATTGACTCCAGCGTGGAGAGTTTCAGATACGAATGGAGGCTCACACAGTTGTTGACCTGGCAGAATAGCAGCTCCCCTTCAGGCTTAGACATTTAAAAATTTAATAAAGTTCCTATCGGACCGTGGTAGATGTGGAAGCATGTAGCCTATTCCGATTTAACTGCTGAAGCAGGTAACAGACCACGATGGCATAATGGACCCCTGGCAGTGAGCCCACATGCTGTCTAAGCCAGTGTTTCCTCCTGTGGCTCTTCCAATTGCTAGACTGGACGTGACAAGCTGGCCTGCCCCCACAAAGAACTGCGACCCTCTTCCTGGACCTTGGCAAATCCCCATCCTCTGTTGAGATAAGCCTGTCACTGATCACCATCTGCTGGGGAGGTCTCCTCTTTTAGGCCTGCCAGTGATTTGCTCGATTCTGACATTTATTATCTGCACACAATTCTCACGAGTGTGTGGCTTCCCAGACCCAAATGCTGTAGGTTGATCTCACCCTTTCAAAGGCCTTGCTCACACCCTCACCTGTGCCCGCCTGATGTTATTGATCGGAACTGTCACACTTTGATTTCCTAGTAGGACATGGCCTTATGCTCATTTTAGTGATTTTTTTTCAATTAGTGCTGACATTCAATATTATTTTGTATTAGTTTCAGGTGTACAGCACAGTGGTGAGACATTTAAATAATTTACAAAGTGATTCTCCCCTCACTACAGCCCCTGTTAGTCTAGTACCCACCTGGCACTGTGCATAGTTATTATAATATTAGTGACAGCTTAAAGCCATCTACAAGCAGCACATCCTCATCATAGGACCACTGTCATTCTCTCTCCCTGTAGATGGCTGCCTCTACATAGCTCCAAACAGTTTCTGAGTTTTCTGTTTTATATTTAACCATAAGAAAAAAAAAAAAACAGTTTCAACCATGTCTCATTCCAGAAGGTACAATCCCAGTGAAGGAATGTCATTGGCCCAGTTAGATTGAGGACCCACCTGTAGCTCAATCCACTGAGCCAAGGCCAGGAATATGGCGATTGGCCCAGCTTGGGTCAGTGCTTGTCCCCAGATCTGAATATGTGACCAATGGGGAAAGGCATGAGGGGTATGCAGGTGGGTGACTCAAGAGCAGCAGGCGGTTTGCAAACACAACACAGAAGTTCATAAACACACTACAATTTTGTATAGATGGCATTGTTAGGATTCCAGATCCAAGTCTGAGTTTATAGATGTGAGTTAGGATTATAAAGAATGATAGAGACAAATGACCCCAAATCTCAGATCTGTCTGTTCTTCATCTAAATATATAATTTGTACCACAAAGTCAGGTAACTTCAGGCAAATTTGCAGGTATGGGACTCTGAGGATTTCTAGTGGCTGTCTGCTCTAGCAGATCTTATTTCAAAAAAAAAAATAACTTGATTGCAAGGTTGGAGAGAATCATACATTTTTTGACATCCTCTCTAGGCTAGATATGATGTTATTCAAGGAAGACAGAGACATACGTGCATGTAATTATAACATATGACATTAAATGTAAATGGGGGACCAGGTTTTATGAGAACAGAGGACAGTGCCTGGTCAAAATGTATTAGCATGGGTGCAGGTATGTGTGAGTGTGTGTGTGAGTATAGAGTGGGTGTGTGTGAGTAGAGAGAAGGTATGTGAGAGTGTGTATGAGTAAAAGAGGGTGTGAGAGCATATGTGTATTTGGGGGTGCTTGAAGATGGCTTCCTGAGTCGGTAACCCCTTCTGAACCTTAAAGAAAGATTAAAAATTAATCAAAGGGAATAGAGGGGTTTAGAGCAGAAGCACATTTCAAAAGAACAACATATAAATTCCACAGGAATGGGATATATCATGATGTGTTTAAGGGACCAGGAAATGTTGAGAGTTGCTGGAATAGAAAATAAAGAGGTGAGCTGGAGAAAAAGAAGGGGTTTGGGGTGTTGATCTGTAAAGAAGTTGGCCGTTTTATTAAAGTATATCGAAAACAAGTGACAAACTGTAAGCATGGGTCAGTCTAAGAGTAAGGTGGAGAATGTCCCCAGACAGCCCTATTAAAAAGCCATTGTAATTATTTGGGAAAATGTGGTGAAAGGCAACCTGACCGTGGCAGTGGGGCAGGAAGAAAGCAGGGGAGGAGGGAGTTCAAGAACGTAGAGCATAAAAGGTAAAGTGAGTGGTACCTTAAGGTCATCAAGTTCAAACTTGGATTATTATAACTCTGTGCTATGCCCAGTCACTCAGAGCTTTTGGACATTTCCCAAACTTAAAAGCCATTAAATCTGGAAGCAGCTTATTCCATTATGGGACAATACCCCTTAAATGAATGACACTTCAATATGATTTAGCTCCCTAGATCTCCAGTCTCTCCCAGAAGAGACCTCTGTAGAGAGAAGGTGCTTATCTTTTATAGGAAATAAGAGATGTGTCAGACCCAGCAAATGACATAGAGAGGGCAGAAGATAAACTTCACATCCTGTTGTTGCTCATTGGTCTTATTTCAATTGAGTATTTTCTATTTACAAAACAAATATGTTTATCAAAAGCATTATGTACTCTGTAATATTATATTACATAAACTTTTAGCATGATGAGCATGCATAGATGGGAGGTTTGCTTTATTTGTATAATCAATGAACTCTTAATTGTCCTTCTCTGAAACTAATGTCCCCGAATCTCTGTAAAACATAAATTAAAAATAATAGTCCTTGAGATATTCTTAGATTGCGTCATGCAGTCTGATCTTCTGATCCCGGTCTTTGTGTAGTTGAAATCTAATTGGATCAGAGAATGCCCGAGGTCTCTTCCAGCTCCATAGAACCACAACTAATTAGCAGAAATTCCACTCTAATAATACAGCTGCTGCAGGTCAAGAAAGGAAAGCAAAGCAGAGTTGGAAATCTCAGCCTAATGAAGATACAAAAAAAAGATTAGAGGCGTGTTAAGTTTCGGTGTGATAATTAATTATAGTCCAACAAGAACAAAGTTCTCTGAATATTGGCTAATTGTAATTTAAGCTATATTCATTCACACAAATCTCTCCCCCAACATCACCTCCAATTCTGAGGAGGAAAGAGATATCTTGTTCAATAATTCTTATCTCATTTATTATGAATTTAAGCAACAATGTCAAGTCTGTGGAGATGTAATAATCATCCAGGTGTTTTGAGCTAGGTGATTTTAACTGTAGATACTCATTCGTATCATCTAGCCAGCTCTTAATTAATTACTTGTACTTTGGAAAATATAGATTTGTTTCAAAGATCTTGGCAAATAAGGCTATACTATGAATACTGTGAAACAGTAGTTGGTTTGGAAGATATCTTATATGATTTTTTAAGAGCATAAATGATTTGAAAACCAGATTGATTTTGTGCATTTTTAGAAGCAGCTATTATAATGTGCTCTGAAATTCCAATAGGCCTCTCTTACTGCCATGTAAGTCACAGGGAGGAAATTATGCTGGACTTGAACCATTAGAGTGGTACCACACCAGTTTCGTCTCTTTTGTATGTCTCAGAAGTCAGTCACACTTCATCCTGTTCCATCAAGTAGGACTGGCCAAGAGGAGGAGAACTAGACTGAGAAATGACAAATCTCTTATTGAGAAGAAAAAAATTAGCTAATACAAGCTGTGTGGCCTGGCAGAATAAGGCAAATTGCAGTTATTTAAGTAATTATTGCCAGTGTAGACAGGCAGAATGGCAAATTACAACGTGGGTCATCAGTATAGATTAAAGATGATTCTCATCAAAGTTATGCAGATTGGGCAAAGAGAGGCAGAGTCAACAAGGAGAACACAGCAGCAGGGGATTAGGGGGATAATAATTTTTCATTTCACAGATTCACCTAAGGCAGGTGAGTGCTGGCCTCAGGATTGCGGCAGAGACAGTGAGAGCCGTGTGCTCCTCTTATATCCCAGCTTCCCGTGCATCTTGGAGGGGAGGGGCTGTGTGACTAATTCTCCCTAACAGAATATTAAAAGAAGTGATGCATCACTTCCTATTAAGATCCATTAGGACTCAGTATTTTTTCCTCACCTCCTTTTACTATACTAGCCTATCTGTGGGGCTGAAACCAAAGGATTCTGGGATGGTGAGCTTACGATAAAGAAGGAGACTGAGTCACTGAGTCACAGCTTGAGACAGCCACACAGCTGAGCTGCTTATGTGATTGAGAAATACAATGGTGTTGGGGTAAGCCACTGAGATTTTAGGATTTATCTCTTTCTGCAGAATAGCCTAACTATTCTAGGCCTGGGTATCGTGGTTCAAAGCATGGGAAGTTAGCATGACAAAGTTTAAATCCAGTTTCCACCACTAATGAGCTCTGTGACTTGACTTCCCTGAGCTTCAGTTTTGGGGGCAAGAATCTTGTGTCCAGAATGAGACATCATAAGGGGTTTCGACTCAGGAAACAAAATGGAAGTCCAGTGGTGGTCCCTGGAAATACTACATTCCAAGACAGGTAACTTCCGAGGAATCATGTGTGCCTATCAGGCTCCCAGAACTGAATAGCTGAATGGGGCCCATAGTGCACCTGATTCGGTATATAATATAAGAGCCAATCCCATTTTGCCTCAGAGTGAAGGCTGTAATCTTCAACTTCGATTTCACATTAGATTCAAATTAAATCAATCTCTCTCTCTCTCTCTCTCTCTCTCTCTCTCTCTCTCTCTCTCTCTCTCTCTCGTGTGTGCGCGCGTGCGCGCGCACACACACACACACACACACACACACACACACACACACACACACAGCCTGGCCCCTAACTCAAATCAGTTAAATCAGAATCTCTGGGGATGAGACCCAGATTTGTAAAGTTACTCCAGTGGTGCTGATATAGAGCTGATATAGAGCCAGAGTTGGGAATCAGTGAGTTGTAGTAACAAAGGGGTCTTAAGAGGTTTCTGTTTCAGTTGAAACTGGTTCAGGAAATGAAGGATGGAGCCTAAAGGAAAGAAACACCAGGTGGACTCAGATATGTGGAACCGGAAAGAGAGGAGACTTTAGCAGCAAATTCTCAAAAAAAGGAGACAATAATTTAAGTTAAAACACTTCCATTTATAGAGGTAAAATAAAAAAAAAATATCATTATAAATTTTGCTATTTTATTTTCAGTCCTCATTCTATTTCATATTCTTTGTCTGCTAAATGAAAAATATGGGAAGAAATTACGAGTGTGTAAAATGAATAGTCAACATAGAAAAATATTTCTGATTGGTACTATATAAAACCAGTAAAACATTTTGTATTACAGAAATATAGAAACTGCAAAGTTGATTGCCAGCTTTTCTGTTCATAGGTAGCCATTAGAAAAGATGTTTGACTCCAAGAAAATAGGCAGATCAGTTTTTCCCAAATGGGGAGAAAACTTAGTCCAGCAACCTAGAATTGCCAGATTGGTTTAGACCTGTTATTTGTCTAATATCCTGTTCTATTGCTGACCTAAGCAGCATTCAGCAAGGAAGATCCGTTTCCTAGCAGATGTAAGTGAATCTTAATGGAAAAGTATACCTTAATTTCCTTTAGTCATTTATAATGGTTACTCATATTTCTCCTAACCATTTTTGAACTCCTAATGTCCAGTGGGATGACAAACTTGAAAATATCTGCTGGTAATGAAAGGTATTTATTGGACAGTAACATATTAACTACTTGGTTTTGATGCTATAGAAAGGTTACTAAAGAGTATTTAATTCAGTTACACTAAGGTGCACTAGTGTCAAAGACTTTTTTTTTCTTCCTTACTTGAAATAAAAGTCAACAGTCTTAATAAATTTGACTGGTCCTTAAAATACTCACACATTACCTAAGATTTAATTTGCAAATGAGTCCTTTTCACCAATGTACCCTCATCAGGAAATCCAAATGATAAAAATTCCAGAAAACACCACCAGTAACTAAAACTTATTTTATGTAAACAGTTGAGATTATGCTAATAAATCCACCAGTTTGGGACTTTAATGATTGTTTAATCAATCTTCTATCACTCAAGTCAGAGAACATAAAATAAACCCTTTAACAAGAATTCGAATTTTATTCTATTAAAAAGGTCATTTAAAAAAAGCAAATCAGCTAGAAAGAGTGTCATGAGAAATATGCCTAAAAAGAAAAATGGTCATAGAGCCTCTTGGCTCTGTTCTATAAATCTTGACCTCTTTTTCCCCTTCTGCTACTAGTAGGTAGTTTCCTTCTTATATTAGTCCCTAAGGAAAGTTCTAATGCCACATAGGGCTAAGAAGTATAATTTGGTCTTTTACTATTTTAAGTTCAAGTTATTAAAATGCTGTGGACTCAGTGAAGTGTGGCTCATGTCATATAACCAGCCCTAGAAGGAGTCATATGTAATGCCTCTGACAGCGCTATCATGATAATGTAAAACTAATAATTGCTTTTTAGGGAATAAATCAATTTAAGACCAAGGCGCCTAAATGATATGTTTTAAAATGCTTAAGAAACACATTCTTTTCTACATTGAAAGATAAGAAGATGTCATTAGAATAACAAATAGATTATAAGAGGCAAGAATGGAGAGAGGAACACCAATTAGAAGTTTGCAAGAAGTGAGAAAAGGCATTGTAGTGTGGGTTGAATGATGGTCTTCAAAAAGATATATCCATGTCCTATTTCCCAGAACCTGTGAATGTTTTCTTATTGGCAAAGGGTCCTCATAGATGTAATTAAATTAAGGATCTTGAGATCAAGATATCACCTTGGATTATCTGGATGGATTCTAAATCCAATGACAAGTATCCTTATAAAAGAAAGACACACAGGAAAGATTTGACAGACAGAAAAGAAGAAGGCAATGTGACCCAGAAGCAGAGAGCTGAGCACAAGCCAGAGAATGTCGGCAGCTACGGGAAACTGAATGAGAGGCAAGGAAAGATTCTCCCCTAGAGCCTCCAGGATAAGGATGACCTTGCTGATACCTTGATTTTGGACTTCTGGCCCCCAGAATCACAAGAACAAATTTCTGTTGGTTTCAGATATGGTTTTTGGTGATTTGTATGATATCCACAGGAAATTAATACAGCAAGCTAAGAGAAAGACTGTGGAAGAAGGAGAGCACATTTAGGTTACTGCAGAAGTCCAGAAGAGCAGGATCTAAGGGCAATCATGAGTGAGGCCGGAAATGAGGTAGACAGATAAGCAGAAGGTTATATCAGTGAAAATCTGCTGGGTCTGGATGCATGAAATATCAGTGAGCAGATCAGAATGGCTGAAAGTAAGAGTAATATTCTTAAACAATGGGAAGGGAAATTCAAAAGGGAGGAAATATAAACAGAATGCAGTATTTTCTTGCAGGAGGAAAGGTCTATGACAGGGATGGGTAAAGGGCTGGGTCTTTACATTCCAGTCAAACACAGGGTAGTGCCTTAGTCTGCTGGGGCTGCCATAACAAATGTCACAGGCTTGGTGACTTAACAGACATTTATTTTTCTGAACATTTATATTCTGGAGTCTGGGAAGATCAAGGTGCTGGCAAAATTGGTTCTTGGTGAGAGTCCCTTTTCTGTCTTACAGATGGCCACCTTTTCACTATATCCTCTCATGGTGGAAAGAGAAAGGTCTGGTGTCTCTTCCTCCTCTTGGAAGGGCACTAATCCTTTCATGGGGGCTCTGTCCTCATGACTTCACCTAAACCTAATCACTACTCAAAGGCCTCACCTCCTAACACCCTTACATTGGAGGTTAGGGCTTCCATATATGCATTTTGCAGGGAACACAATCATTCAGTCCATAACACACAAGGGATGTGACTGTCTGTGGACCAGATGTGGGCCATGTAGGATAAAGAGACAGTAGGGGAGCTGTTCTAGGTCCTGACAGGGTTGCAACAGGAAGGACTGCTGAGTCTGTGTATATAGTGGATGATGGAAAGCAGGAGGTGGTACAGGAAAAAAAGATAGTGGCCACATGAATTACATGCCAGTAAGGCCACCAAGCCAGCAGGGAAGAAGCTCTAAGCCCTCAGGGCTGCTGTTAGAGGGCCCAGAGGAGGGCAAGAAGCCAGTTAAGTATCTGGAGCTGAGTGAGAACTTTCCTATGCCTTCCTTTTCTCTCTTCCTGACCACAGCTCTCACTCTGGTGGGGCTGCAGTGGGAGGAGGAGGTCTGCTGAGTGGGAAATGGGTAGAAAAGGACAGCAATCGGACCCACCTCTCCCCTCGAAGGCCCACCTCAGCTAGAAGATGGGGAGAAGCCCAGCTTGAGGTCTAAAATGTTTACTGAAATCTCAGATTAGGCTTTTAAAATCTCCAAATAAGAGTGTTTTGAGACAGAAGACTTATGGACTGAGTGAGCTGAGAAACCACAGATGTGCCAAATTTTCAACCATCGGAGGGAAAAATCTTCCTATAAGAAAGTAGAGAGATACAGTTGTGTTTTGCTTATCTATGAAGCATCATGCTTGTTCGATGTACTGTTTAGACATTCAAAGAAAAGGAAGGTAATTTTCTCTAAGAATTCCAGTAATTGACATATTTCCTCAGAATACAATCAATAAGGTGGCAAAGGACCATTTTGAATAGATGCTTCCTCAATTCCCTAGTTCTAAATATAGAAAAAAAATCATGTAGTGATTATTAAATAATGTTTTTCTCTAATTTTATCATGTCTTATAATTCTTAGAGAAAGTTTTATACTGAACTTTCAAGAGCACCATGTACAGATTCCATTTGCTTTTCCCAGCCAAGAGAGTCTCTAACAAGATAAATACAAAAGACCCAGGTTTGGAATTGAAATTGAAAAAGCATTTTCACTCTGTTCACACAGACTCTCTTTCCCCTTCATTCACCACTTAATCTTTTGGTCTTATTTTCTTCATCTGTCCAGTAGAGATAATGGGTCCCAATTTTATTTGCTATCTTGCAGAAAGATTCTCATAGTTAGACCAAATGAAAATCTGACCAGTAATGCCCACTTATTCACTTCTCTGAAATGTTATAAGAATAAATGTTTTTCTGCAAAATGTACTGTTACTGAAGATGAAGAGTACACCACAATGATGAGAATTATTAAAAGTTTCAACAAATGAGTATATTTTAATGAATGTGGAGAAAACATATGGCAAAAGATCTTGGCTTGCATACCCTTGTACCTCAATGGCTTAGGGTAGAAAGGAATATGTTAAATATTAGAGTAGAAAAATAAAAGCAATAACAAAACCAGACAATCCAAGATCATAAACACATTAACAGTGAAATATTCTTCGCATTCTAAAAAACCCAGCCAAATCTTAAAAATAAACTACTGATTTATGCACTGAGGCTGTAACGAAATCAAATGATATGCCTTGGAAATTTAGGATAGTCTAACAGGAAGGCAAAGATCTAAAGACAAGGTTGTTCAGATGGCAAAGAAATCAAGGATACTTCCTTCCCCAATTCAGAACATAGCATGGACAGAGTTCACTGGCTGTGTATAAATTTGATAACTTTTTTGTCTTTCAAAAAAAGATCAAATGGGGATATGAATGTTGCTTGCTTTGGAGGTAGTCAGGAAGCAGAGTAAAATGCATAGCAAGTTTAACAGGAAGAGTAAGTTACATTTATAGAGCAATAAGAGAAGTTATTTATGAATTTAAACATTGTCAAAGAAAGTTGAAGTCACTGTGTTCTTCCTGTAAAGTAATTATTTCAGACTGCAAACACTCCAGCATATAGAAAATAAATTATTCTGTTCCTTACAATTTATCTTGGTCTTTGCACTTACGAGGATGAGATATTATAGTGTCTGTCTTTTCGTTTAGAGAGACCCAATTCTTGGTATTCCTGAAACAGGTGTCATAAGTCTATTTATATTGAACTCCAAATATATTTTCTTTTTTGTATTGATTGCTTCTGTGCTGTAATACACTAGTGAGCTATAGCTAATGCTAAAGCTAAGATGAGACATTTTATTTAAATTCTCTTATCTTTAATACCATCTGTGAAACAGGTGGTGCTCTGCTTCTGTAGATGCATATTTTTGATGATGAATTTTTTTTGTTCCTTATTCATATGTGCTATATTGTATTTGCCCAAATGTTTATATTCTGCTCTATAGATATGTTCAGAATGTATTTACTCTAGTCAAAAGTGTCTATTTTATACTTGATTCCAGAGGTAGGTGGGACAAAAAAAATAAAAGTGGGTGGAACTCATAATGGGTTTAACATTTTTTTTTCACAAGATTGAATTTTAGAGATGCACTGGATTTTACAAAAAAATCAGTCTCTATAATATTATGTCTAATTGCAGTGGGGCAATTTTATCACCATGAAAAATACTTGTAGTTACTATTATAATGGAGAGAATATATATATATATATATGAACCTCATTTATTTAGGTTACTAGTGAAATAATTTTGAGTCTTTTCTTGAGAGGTGGGACATACTTCCAAATATTTAAGTCCTTCTTTCCTTAATCACTTATTTTATTCTTTAAAAAAGAAAAAAGTAATTAGAGGTATATGATCAAAATTGAATCAAATTATATTTTGCAAGTACATTATTAAGCATTACATTTTGATTAAAAATTCAAATGTTATTTAAAAAGTCCTAAATAAATAATTAAAACTCCTACAGTCTAATTTAAGAAATAAATTATAGATTGAAAATTTTCCTTTTAATTCTTCTCTCCAAGACCCTAGAACTTTCTGGTATATATCAAATACACCTACATTTCTTCTAAAGTCTTCCTTTTTCCAAACTCAGCATCTTATCATATTTCTGTTCATTTTTATATCCTTTGCTGTATCTATCTTCCTGAAATTCTGTTGCCTGGAGACCAATCTTGAAGAACAGCCATTGTCATGACCTTTTAGAGATTTAAGATGTCTAATGAGGAGCTGACAGAAATTATCAGCTTGTTTTAAGTAAGTAATATTTTCTTAAAGTCACAATAAAATATATCTAGATATTATTTATTCAGGTTACAAAACACCTAACATATAGAATGTAAAGAAGAAAAAAATACCTTAGAAAAAATGTGAATTTTATCATTCCATAAAAAAAGGAAGTGTGACCAAAAATACTCTGTATTTTTTTTTTAATAAGAAAAACTTTCAGGTCTTCCCACACATTGTTTATTTATTCTAATTTTATAAACTATTCTGAAGGCTCTGTTATCTGTATTTTTAGCACTGTCATGTGTGTCTTTTAACATTCCAGTTAGCCAAAAAGAGTTTTGAAGCAGCAAATTCAATGAAATGGCATAAGAATAACTGTTTAAAAAATCAACAATAAAAGAGAAAACACAGCTATAAAAACTTCATATCACCAAAGAAACAATCAAGAAAATGAAAAGGCAACCTATGAATCAGAGAAAATATTTGCAAATCATATATATCATAGGGAGTTAACATCCAAAATATATACTCATGCAACTCAACAGCAAAAAAACAAATAATCCAATTTAAAAATGGACAAAAATCCTGAATAGACATTTTTTTAAAGAAGATAGTCAAATGGCTAATAGGTAAATGTGCTCAACATCACTGACCATTAGGGAAATGCAAATCTTAACCACAATAAGATATCATCTCATTCCTGTTAGAATGGCTAACATCAAAATGACAAGAGAACAAATGTTCGTGGGAATGTGGAGATGGGAATCTGATTTGGTGCAGCCGCTTTGGAAAACAGTCTGAAGTTTCCTCGAACACTTAAATACAAGTATAATTACCCTATGACCCAGTAATTCCACTTTGCGTATTTATCTAAAGGAAATAAACTCAGTATGTCAAAGAGCTGCGCCTCTATGTGGATGTCAAGTCATTATGGTATATATTTGAAACTAAAAAAAAAAAAAAAAAAAAAAGAAAATCAAGATAAGGATGTGTTTTAAAGAATGTCAGTATAGTAATAATTTTGAAATATAATGAAATAATACAGGTAAATAGTAAAAAAAAAAAAATTGGAACAATCTAAGTTCTAAGAGTCTAGCACATTTTAATGGTATCCAGAGACCAAAAACAGATTAATATATGGTAGAAGGTGTGCACTGTTTAAGAAGGTAGGGATGTAGTCAGGCTATGTTTTTCATTTTTGAAAGATAGTTAAAATATTTTTAAATGTTTATGCTTAAAAGAAAAAAATTCTAGAAATTGGGAAATTTACATGAACTAAAAATACCTCAGAGATGATATTGGGAAAAAATACTCTTTGCTAAAGTGTTCTGGTTTCGTACCATTAATTACATTTTGTTTTTCATGCAGTACTTCATGGTCACCAAAGTATGCTAAATTATTTAGAATTAAAATTTTTTTCCAATTTTTTTTTTATCTCCAAGCATGTAAAAAGCAATAAAAGCAAGCCTGACTTGCCAATACAGATATGCTTCTACCTGAGAATTTGGAGACTGCTGGGGAAGAGGCAGTTCAGAGAGCTTAAGATTGTGACTTGATAACAGATAGATCTAAATTTCTGCCACATTTCACAATGTGACCATACACCGGCTGCTCAACCTCACTAAACTTCATTTTTTTAGTCAGAAAAATGCAAATATTTGTTGTACTTAATTCATGAGGTTCTTATGAGAAATGAGTTTGTAAGTAACCAGAGTGACTAGAACATTCTAAGAGCTCAATAAACATGAGCTATTATCATTATCGTTCTTATTAAGTTAACCCAATACAATGATAAAGTTCTGAGGCTGAATTTGAAGGCAGTTACACAGCCACATAGCTAATTGTGAACTGCTGCTTAAGAAAATGAAAGGAAATCATTGACTATATAATACCATACCAAGAGCATATTATTAAGAAACTAGGTTAATACACACACACACACACACACACACACACACACACACACACACACACACA